>JAAIXJ010000144.1:437233-703586 GCA_013403705.1 Heliconius hermathena | reverse complement strand
CCTTTAGGGTTAAAATTTTTCAAATTCCCTTCTTAGTGGATGTCCAGAATATGAAAATAAACATCTGCCCAAATTTCACGTTTCTACCATCAGCGGTTACGGCTCTGCGTGCGTCTTACCTCAGTCAGTCAGCACAAGTCCTTTTATATATATAGATATTTAACCAAAGTCACAGTAAAACATAAGTAAAGTATATCCGGAACAGCAGACGGACGCGAAATGTATCAATCACCACCTTAAATCGGTTCAAGGCTGAACACACGAATTAGTTGGCCTTTGTTATCTTTGCAACTCTGTAATGGTGGTTGATCTCAATAGAGAAAAGTTTATATTAATTTAATTTTTTTTCAGCTTCACGTTGAATCCCGCAAATTGCAGGGTAGGCAGAGGCAATCTAGTGTTAAAACACTTGGTGTCCTGCTTTCCGCCAAATTTTTGGGGCATAGCGTATTGAGTGGAGGCGGAACTCAACACCGCGCTTTGCCTTGTTACCAGAGGCAAATAATAAAAATATTAATAAATAATAATTCATTCTTCTGAGTTGGGATTGAATCCAAAGCTGTCAAGTTTACAGTCCCACGCTTGTGCTCGTGCCCAACGATCGGCTCAAAATTTTAAAAAATGTTTTAAATTTTTACAAAAAAAATTACAAAAAAAAAGATTGTAGCGATTTTTTGCTCCAGTTCTTTTCAAATATGAGACATAAAAAATATATAATATAAAAATATTATGTTTATTAAAAAACAGTATGTTAAATTTTTGTTTAATCTAATGATCTTTACTGATCACGCCTGCCAAGGAAAATATTAAAATTAATCCTCCCGAAGAAATTTCCCTTTAATATTTTAATTAAATGAAACGCATGTAAAATGTCGGAAAAGAGGGATTTTAACCTATTACTATACCGTTAAACCTGCCGGTTGTCGAGTAGGCCGCGATACCCGGATGTACTAACTTGGAGCTCCTTAGTATTGCGCAACTTCCTGGCCTATAAATTAGGTTGGAAATTTGTATGTAGATTACTAACTAGACACTATCGTCAATAGGAAGTGGTCACTGAGGACACAACTGGTTTCTTTGAAAAAATCTTCGAAATAAACAATTTGGGTGTAGCAGGAGATGGAATTTCCAAGTTGCTGAATTTTTTTAGTTTCACGCCTATAGCAGGGTAGGTAGAGGGAAGCTAGTGTTAAGTCACTCTATTTTCCACTTTCCGCTGACTATTCGTACGTCGAGTGGCGGAACTCAACACCGCTCTGCCTTTAACTTTTACCAAAGCGACGAAATGAAAATAATTTATTGCCCGAATAGGAATCGAACCCACAACCGTCCCGTTTACAGTCGTACGTACGTATCGTACGTTTGTGCTACTGCGCCACGTCGACGGTCTTTTAATTTGGAAATACACTATTCATCTAAAACGACCGGAAAGTAGAAAACAGAGTATCTTAGAACAATGTCTCAGTTACTTTTTAAAAAAACATATAAAAATTTAAAGGCTATTGTAGTGCTATTTGTAGTTCCGTCCTTCACTTCTCGCCATTCCGGAATTGGCGTGTTGGGTGGTGGTCCCCATCGCCGCATTCTTCACCACTTAACACACCCGCGGGGACACACTGGTACGTGTCGCCTCGGGGAAAGCATTTTAAAAACCATAAGGACCTCTCGGAGGGTATATATAAAGAAATTGATGATAGTGGACGAGGCGAAAAGGTACGTAGAGATTGTAGCGTTCGGCGATCCGTTCTCTCTGGCTTCCTCGCTACAGCGTAAAGCTAAAAGAAAAATTAAACGTAGTGGAATGCATTTTCTAAAAAGGTATTTTTTCATAAAATAAAATAAATCAGTTTCACGCTGTATTCCGCACACTGCAGGGTAGGCAGAGGGAACCTAGTGTTAAGACACTCCGTTCTCCCCTTTCTGTGAATTCTGGAGGCATTGCGTGTTGAGTGGCAGAACTCAACGCCGCGTTTGTCCTCGACACGAGAGCGAAATGGATTAATTGATTGATATAAATTTAAGTAAATATTTCATCTCCTCGAGTGGGGATCGAACCCATAACCAGTCGGTTTTACAGTCACACTTTGTGTACCTGCGCCACGACTGCCCTAATTTTTTTATAAGTGTGGAATAATACTTTAAATATGTAAAAGCCTTAATTTTTTTAGTTCCTTTCCCGAGTTAAACTCTGTGGTCACTGTGCGTTACGGTTACATGTTAAGTAATTAGTTCACGCGTTTTAAGTAGGCGATTGTCTTTTGTTTGCCTGACAGTTGGTTCAAATCTTATAAATATTTTGTTCTTTAATTTCGTATTAAGGAAGTAGTTTCGGACACCAGCGTGTTCAACCAAACGAACTCTTTAGCCCTATATATTATAGATATTTTGTAGTATAGATTTGATAGACAAAGTACAGTTTTAAGTTCCACCACCAACCAACATAAGCATTATAGGAAAAAGCAAATATTAAAGTAAACTAAAAGTGCAGAACAGATTGACTCATCTTTCTGTTTATTATTATTATTATTTCTTCACGTTCTATCCGTAGCGAAATTGATAGGTAGAACAGATCGCCAAACGCTACGGTGCTTGCATACATCGTTCGCTCATCATCAACCTCTTCATACATGCACTCCCGGGGTTCCTCATGCATTTCTCCATATTATATATATTATATCATAAACTCTCGAGGATCAACAGAATCCCCAGTCTTTCGTACCATTCACTCTTGCTTAATGAATCTCTTTTGCCAGTCTTTCGTCTCGACGTGCTCAAACCAGCTTAGCAAGTTCTTCTTCACAATATTATAATTCAAGATAAAACCTGTCATTCACAGCGGAAAACTATTAAGTAAAAAAATTTATACGATATTATGATAAATTTTGCAAATATAAGTTCCGGTATGTAATATTCACATAATTATCGACTTTTGTCTCTAACTGACCACCAACCAGCAGTCAGCCAGTGTCAGTGGCAAGGAAAAATGAAATAATTTGGTCACGAGGTTCCAAGGCAATGCTATAATAGAAAAAAAATATAACACGATAATTACTATCTTCTCACGTTAGTATGGTGACCATATTTTTTATACGGGCGATTATATTTTTTACGCTGTATCCCGCACTTAGCAGGTTAGGCAGAGGAACTCGGGAACCTAGTGTCAATATATTCCGTTTCCCACTATCTTCTGAATTCTGGAGGCACTACGTGTTGAGTGGCAGAGCGTAGACCTCAACTTTGCGCTCATGAATGTTGGAAGAGAGGAGGGCGGGTGAAATTTGCTGAAAAATAAGAAAAACAACGTTTATGTGGACAAATCTGTTCAAAGGTAAAGTCCAGGATCCTCCTATGAAAACTGTTTCTAGATACGTTAATGTCTGTGTTTGTGTGTTGGTACCAAAGCGATCAAATGAAAATATAAAGAATTCATTCCTCCGAGTAGGAATCAGATCCACAACCGCACGTTACTATCACACGCTTATGCCCCTGTGTCACGAAGGCCTCAAGATTTTATATTAAGCTTAATAAATTATAATATTTAAATGTAAACATATTTTTAATTTGTCCTCTTAAAGTGTTCACCGTATCATACTATATTTATATTTATTTAATATCCATTACGTTAAAAAAATAAATGGCGTGTCTTAATTGAGTGTTAGATAATTGCCAAATATAATTTTGTTTTACTGCCACTGTAGCTTCTTGTCTAAAACTATTAAACTTTTTTTTAGGTTCACGTTTTATTTTGCATTGTAGAGAATAGGACTTAGAGTTAGAACACTCCATATTCTGCTTTCCGTCCGAATTTGAGACACTGTATAACAAGTTGTGGAACTCAACGCCGCACCTTGTATGTCGTAGAGGAGAAATAAAAAATATTTAGTCCCTCGAGTAGAGATCGAACCCAAAACCGTCACGTTTGCTAAAAACGTTGTCCCACTGCGCCTGGCCTCAATACGCTATATTTAAAAATATAAAAATTTTATATACATATATTTATTGAGTATTTTTTATATTACACCACAAGTAAATGACCCTAGTTGGAATGTGGAAGTAAAAAGATTTTTTGATTATATACATACTGATGTGGTTTTATTTACATAAAAAAAAATTTACATATACAATAAATATTATAAATTAATAGTACATTTTGTTTATTTATTTTCACGCGTATTTCACAAGTTGCGACCAAAATCAAGTGTTATAAGGCACTATGTTTATGTTGAATGGCGGAACACAACACCGTTTTGATTTAATCCACATTTTTTTTCAGTTATACGTTTTGCCATACTTATAGCAGATAAAATAGAGAGTATTTTCGTATTTTTTGGCAAAATTCAACGCCCTGTTTTGTCTTGCCAGAGCAGAGAGGTAGAAAAATATTAATTTATATTCATTTTCCATTTTTTGTTTGTATTTAAACTTTATTTGTTTCTTTAGTTTATCTCTCATTTCGCTTTTCGCCATGAATTATTCGAATTGGAACAGAAAATGGAGTACAGAGTTTCTAGACACTAGGATCTTTCTGCCTATCTTGCTCAACGGTATAAAGGATTAACGAGAAAAAAAGTATGAAATTAGTTTTATATTATTGTATTATTTTATTGTATTAGCAGAATATCCAGAAGGAACCAGAGAACATAGGGCTTAAAATATTAGGACTCCCCGTTCCATTAAAGCACTTCCGTTACCCATTTTTGAAGATTTTTTTTAGCATTGCGTGGTAGCAGAACTCATTGCCGCCTTTGCCTCATTACCAGAGCGAGGAAATGAAAATATTAAAGTTGTTGAGTGGGAATCGAACCCAGAAACTGTCGTACAGTAGCACATTTTTGCCCCTGCGCCACGATTGGCCTCAACATGGTCACCCTACACAAAGTGGGCTGTATACGATCAAATATGTATCCGCTTTCATTACGTACAAACGTAATAATGCAATCACTCTTTGTTTAAGTCCATTAATCATATATTTAGTTCAGTTGATTATTTCAATTGTAATGATTTGTAGATTTGTGCTTTAGGGGCTACAGTGCACTAGTGGGTTCAAATCCGATTCGTCCTACTCGACATATTGTTATTATTTAGAATGTTGATGTTTTTACTAGGTCAAGGTAAAACAAGTGATCGTCGTTAACATTGTTGTATATTTTTTAACTTTTGTATGATATTTGAGGAATATTTTAATATTCTGATTTTAAGATTCTGAAAGTAAATTATATGTTTAACAGTCGTAGCGCAGCGGCACGAGGTGTGACTGTAAAAATCGACTGGTTGTGGGTTCGATCCCCACTCGAGAAGATGAAATATTTACTTAAATTTATATTTCCATTTCTTTGTTCTGGTGTCGAGGCTAAACGCGGCGTTGAGTTCTGCCACCCAACACGGAATGCCTCCAGAATTCGGCAGAAATATTATTTATTTTTAAATTATATGTTATTTACTATATTTCTGATAGGTATGTTAGGAATTAGTGTTTTGCCAGTATTCATTATAATATAGTACTCAAATCCGCCGCATACTTTACACTTTTTTTTCATTTATTTTTATATATTTTTTATTTAGCAATAATTATGTTTTGTCTAACAGAGTCTGATTACGCTAAATTGCTAGAGTATTTTACTTCAAACTGTATCCTGTACATAGCAGGATAGGCACAGGGAACCTAGGAATCTAGTGATAAGATTCCGCTTCCATTAAGATACTTCCTTTCTTCACTTTCCACCAAATTCTGTATTGTGCCCCTGCGCCACGACTGGCCTCAACGAGAAAAATTACTCAGTTCTAATATAAATAAGCAAACATTCTTAGATTTTCGTAATACCAACACAATATTATACCTCCACAGCCATAAATATGGGAAATAAACAAATATTTTTATTCCCGAAATCGAATTTCATCTACAATTTTCGCCCCAACCGTGCTCTTGGGTGATCAATCTTACTGTCACATGCCATTAGCGAGGCCTAAGCGGTACAGAGACTGCTTCTCAACAGTAGGTACAGCAATTATTAGTATTAAGCGTGGCCCATGGCTTTGCTTGGTTGGAGAAATTATTATTTATTTTTTGTGGGAGGATTTGAAGCTGTGACCTGTTAGGTTAGGTTAGCAGTGAGCAGCGTAAGAAAAAGATAGCAATTTTACTGTATGTTCATATTTAATGAAAAAGTCGATTGTTTGCAAAGATCTTATATTGCATATAACAGGGTAGGAAGAGGGAATCTTGTGTTAATACCTTGCGTGATAAGTTGCGGAGCTCAACGTCGCGCTGTAGAAAGTGACAAAAAATGTTACTAATAATTTCAATCAACCGCTTAATTTTTATTGAGGCCAGTCGTGGCGCATGGGCACAAAGTGTGACTGTAAAATCGACTGGTTGTTCGTTCGATTCCCACTCGAGGAAATGAAATATTTATTTACATATTTTCTTTTTTTCGCTCTGGTGTCAGTAGTATGGATTCGTTGGGTCTGGCGCAAGCGCCAGACCCAACGGATGTCAGTGTGCCAGACCCCGCGAGTCGATGCGTCGGAACTAAAAAAAAGAAAAAAAAAAAAAAAAAAAAAAAANGATAAACGCGTTCAACCAAACAAACTTAATACTAATAGTTAAGACAGTACAGATAGTTATTACAAATAATAAATAAAAAAAATAATGCTAATGCGTTATAATTTATAATAATGTTTATAATTAGATAATAATAGATATTAGAGAGTTGGTAATTAAGGCCATAGTGTTGCAATTGGACACTGTCGTACAAACACGCAACGGTTGCGGGTTCGATGCTTACTATAATTCAATTGTTATAGTTTAACCAAGGCTGTCATGCAATAGTGAATTTCGCTCGGGGGTGTGAATTAGGTAATATTTCCAGTTCCCTTCGGAACGGAGTATCTTTACTTTAGGTTCCCTCTACCTACCTTGTTATATGTGGTATACAGGTCGAATCTAAAAAACAAACAAAAAAAAATATTATATTTCTTATTTTTAACTCACTAACTGGCCATATGACCAAGGATAAGCTGTTAGTAGGTGTGTGGGTTGACAGAATCTTAAATATAAACAAAATTAAAATAAATTACCCCATTATGAAGTAAACTAGCGACCCAAACGCGGCTTCGCCAGCTTAAACTTATTTTGTTTTATTATAGTTCCAAATTATACAATATCATTACATAAATTAAGTGTCTGAAAGACGCATTTTTGTGTGAAAGTGGAACAGACCTCCATCCCTACAAATTCACACTTAGAATATTTGTAGGATTCTTTATTAAAATAAGAATCAGCTTCACGCTGTATCCTGCATACATCAGGGTAAACAGAGGGAACCTAGTGTTAAGACACTCCGTTCCCCACTTTCTGCCGAATTCTAGAGGCGTTGCGTGTTGAGTGGCAGAACTCAACGCCGCGCTTTGCCTCGACACTAGAGCGAAGAAATGGAAATATAAATTTAAGTAAATATTTCATCTCTTCGAGTAGGGATCGAACCCACAACCAGTCGGTTTTACAGTCACATTACATTTGCATAATTGTAGTCATATTAATAATTTAATATCAACTTTGACTTTGTCACACGCAATATTTGATATAAGAAAATCTATTAAAATCAATGTACCTAATAGTAAAATAATTACAAGACTATTATTTAGCGGCGTCGATGTTCTTATGTAGGTACTCGTTTTTCGAATTAATCTAAAATGTAATGATTTGTGCTATAAATATTTTAGAAATGGCGTTTGGTTAAAAAGTAAATTTAATAAGACATAGGTCATAGGTCACATAGCAAAGGGGAAATATGGGAACCTTGTATTAAGACATTCCTATTAAGTCACTTTTGTTTCACGTGTTGAGTGGTAGAACTCAACGCTGTGCTTTACCTAGTAACCAGAGCGAGGAAATGAAAATATTAAATATTGGGAGTGGGAATCGAACTCACAACCGTTGTGTTTACCGGCGCACGCTAATAACTCCACACTACGACCGAAATTAAGTCAACATTTTATTTATTTTAAAGCTTTGTTCCTAACGAGGTAGGGTAACTTCTATTGTCCTTCCCATTGATCTACTGTCAACCTACTCATACATATTCTCCGGGGGATCCTCATGCTTTTTACGTGGCCATCCTCCAGTATTATCGATTCTGTGATCTCAATAGTCTGTTCTTCTTTACACTTGCTTTATAAGATAATGAACGTATATTCCAGTCACGGCGCAGGGGCACAAAGTGTGACTGTAAAATCGATTAGTTGTGGGTTCGATCCCCACTCGAAGAGATGAAATATTTATTTAAATTTATATTCTCATTTCTTCGCTCTGGTGTCGAGTCAAAGTGCGGCGTAGTGTTGCGCCACTCAACACGCAATGCCTCCAGAATTCGTGGGAAAATGGGGAACGGAGTGTCTTAACACTAGATTGCCTCTGCCTACCCTGCTGTGTGCGGGAGACAGCGTGAAGCTGAACGTATAGTTAAGTATGTTTTATAAATATAATATATTTTTTTTATTTTATGATCCAACTATGGCGTGAAATAGAATAAAATGGACGAAAACGTGGTCACTCAAGGAAATAATTTTACATACTGAAAACATATTATTATTTTATTACAATAAGATATTAAAACGTAAAATTGGGTGTGTTTTTGACATTCCAACATATAATGGCGAATCTGACTTTCAAGTAAAGTGGGACGCCCGAGGATGCTATTAACCTGAATATAAATGTCATATTTAATAAAGAACATAGCTATGTTATAGCGCAGTGCGAGCGTAAGCGCGTGAAAATGGTTGTGGGTTCGATCCCCATTGGAAACAACGATTATTATATTGCAATAATTTTTATTCCTCAGCTGTGATAGACTTAACGCAGCGCTGAGTTTCACCACTCAACATGAAAATGTCTTGAATTATCACGGTGTAATATCACTAGGTTCCCGCTGCCTCCCCTGCTGCTTTTATTTATCCTTATTATTTCTCTATTACATTTTTGTCAATACTAAAGCATCAGTGCAGCATCAGTGTATAGAGAATTCTTAAATTTTTGTATCGAATAGCGGAACTCAATACCATTAGTTATCTCACCGGAACAGATAAAAGAAAATGTTTCCGTAATAAAGTAATAAGATATTATAAAAATCGCAATATCGCCAAAACTAAATTTTGCTTGGACACTTGTATACGTACGTACGGTATGGTACGTGGGTTGAAATACCGCTATGCTCTACATTTTGTATGGAATTTAATTATATGATCACATTATCGTTGTTGCAGTCATGCGTCTGGTTAACCTTTGGTTCCTACGTCACAGTCAGCCATGACCATCTTAAACTGGACTAATTAAAATAAGAATGGAACTGGGGAATGTCAATGTCATGATGTGAAAGTGTTAAAAAAATGGACATCAAATCTTTTTGTTTTCTAGCTTTTTTTTAGCTTTGTGGGTTAGGTCAGACCAAGAGAACCTAATGTTAAGTCACTCCGTTTTCATTCATACACTACTGTTACCCACTTTCCGCCAAATTTTCGAGGCTTTGCGAATTTAATTTAACAAAATTAGCTTATAACATATTTCATTTGCTCCGTGTGGGAATCGAATCCACAGCTTGCCGAGTTTACAGTCGGGCGCTTGTGCCTCTGCGTCTCTAAAGGCTTCTGAAGTCAAGATTTTAAAATTAAAGCCATATGACCCAAACCCACTGAACTATCGAGGTACTTTTATTATTACCAAAATAGGAATGTCGCAAACGACATTGAATTATAATGCTAAAAATAAATATTAAATTCTTTTAAGATTTTAACAAGAAAAGAATTTACGCTTTCGACCCATAAGGTAAAGAAACGATCAAAAATAACTTTTAAATATATAACATATAATAAAATCTGACCTCAGATTTATTGCGAATTTTATGTTTTGATGAAATAATGTAATTAATTTGTTTGTAATTTTTGTTATCTTTATGTTCAAGTATTTAGTTGCACTTAAATAAATTCAAGGCCGTTCTGTGGGCGGTGGAGTCTGGCTGTAAATATTGGGGTGTCAATATAACAGTGCTCTGGCTGTAAATATAATAGTGGGGTTGTGGGTTCGATTCCTACACGGATCAATAAGTTGTTTTCGTATCCTCGATCTGGTAATAAGACAAAGCGCGGCGTTAAGTTATGCCACTTAATAAATTTGGACAATGCGTTGGGAACAGAGTGTATTATCAGAATCCGCCTACCCAGCTATATATGTGGGGTACAGCGTGAAGTAGTCAAGCGCGAATTAAGTTTCGATTTGAATAGCTAACTATGAATGTAGTAATTTTGAGCTTCCTCGCTCTGGTGTCAAGGCCAAGCGCGGCGTTGAGTTCCGCCACTCAACATGTAATGCCTCCAAAATTCGGCGGAAAGTGGGTGATGGAGTGTCTTAACTCTTAACACTAGTTTCCCTTTTTTACTCTGCTGTCTGCGGGATACAGCGTGAAGCTGATTTTTTTAAATTTGATTATTTGATAATATAGTTCATCTTAAATTACCAAATTCCAACCAACAATAATCATTGTTATTTACCAATAGAGGCGTCAGAAATTATGAAAAATATTTTTTATGCCTGAATCGACATACACGGCTATCAAAAGCACGGCGGTGATTTTAAAATATTTTAATTACTATGTTGTTCATATTAACTGAGAATTGAGTAATTTTATTTTCATATTGTAATGGATACTTAATTTATTTTGTAAGCTTATTAACCAATAATTTTTATTTGGGCATTGCCTGTAATGTAGCAACACTTAAAACTTAACTTTAACTTAACTCACCTTCACGCTGTATCCCTAGCGGGGTAGTCGGAGTCCTCATGCTTTTTACGTGACCTTCCTTCAGTATCTTTGATACTGTGTTTTCGAAGTTCGAGGTCTCCCCCTATCTCTCTTACTACTCACATTTCCATCATAAATCTTTTTTACCATACTTTCATCACTCCTTCGTTCAACGTGCCTAAATCAGTTAAGCACGTTCTTCTTCATTCTCACTGCTAGCAACACTTCTACATTGTATTTTGGCCTAATAATGTTAGAACTAAATTTACTTCAGAAAATTTTGTTTAGCTTAAACATTTCAAATTGTTTGTCAAAATCACAACGATTTTTCATTAGTTCTTCAAAGTTTATTCTATCGATGACATACATACATATGTCTCAATTTATTTATTTTTTGTTTATTTAGATTTTATTTGGTTGAACGCGCAAACCTCAGGAACTACTGGCTCGATTTTTTTTTTCATTGTATTGGGTATCCTATTTATAGAAGGAATATGGGCTACATTATATTGTTAATCGTTTTGAATCCACTTTACATATAACAAAAAAAACTTAAGAGGTACTTTTTTTCCATTTGACGACGGGAACGAAACCATAAGTAAAAACTAATTAATTATTAGAAGATTTGTTTTCAAGTAACCGGAAAGATTTACACAGCGGGGGATGCTTCATTGAATTACAACCCTCCCTTTAAAATTGACTTTAAAATTTATTAGGAGTTGAGCCTGTCAGCCCACTTTCATCACCGTATAATAGATGTTTAGACGATGAAATAATAAGTAGATATAATGTGGAATGGCAGTATCTGACTGTAAATATAATGGTCGTAGGTTCGATCATGATTACAGGATCTGTCGAAGAATTTAACTATTTTTATTTCCCTCTGGCATGAATCAAGCGTGGAGTTGAGCTCCGCCACTCAAAACGCAGTTTCTCGAAGTGAAAAGATGGAAAGTGGGCTACAAAATGTCTTCACACTAGATTCTCTCTGCCTACTCCGATATGCGGGAAAAAGCGGAAAGCTGGTTTCATATTAAGTTAACAGTATTTTTAAAAGATTTTTCTATAATATAAATACAATATACATATTATACATCTAGAAAAGGTAAAACAGTGATCCATCACGAGTGAAGTACGTACTAAAGTTGGACGTCGCGACGCGAACATCGGTAGCTGCCAAAAACTTTTTCTTACCTTTTAAATGTTAAATATTTTGTTTGTGTTTATTTTTTGGTATTTAACGCTTAAATAGATTATGTAAGATTAACATAAAAGTTATTTTATAAATAAACAAAAGTATTATATAATAATCATTTGTAAATAAATTACTGTTTGGTATGGTTTATGTAAATCTATCGTTTTGGCAAAAATGAATTAAAATAAAAAAACCAGGCCAGTACACGCGACAGGTTGTGGGTTTGACTCCTTCTCGAGGATATGAAATATTTTATATTTTATAATCTTTGCTGTTTTTAAGCTTCTTGCTCTATTTCTCATGACGCATGACAGACGGAGGCTAATGTTAAGACAGTCTATTTTCCACTTTTTTCACAATTTTCGATACGTTGCGTATTGCGTGGCGGGAATCAACGCCACACTTTGTCTTGTTATTATTGGTGAGAATCGTTAATTTAAATGAACGAAAACATATAAAACAGAACTCACAACGATGTAGAAAGAAATGTTACAATATTGAATCCCAATATAATCCACCAATTTAAGACATCCTCATCCACACTCTTCTTACTTACCTACCGAAGCGGATATCGAACCCACGACTATATACCAGTGTCTTATATACTTATACATACTAACATCACGACCACATCAAATTGAAATGATCTATTGTAATTTATAATTCAAAATCTACAGAAAATTATCCCCAAACGCTACCGAAACTCCACGCATCGCTTTCACGAAAAATAACATATCAATACAAAATTGGCGTTGACATAAAAAAAATCCAAAGACCCGAAGCCCCGAAGCCAACGAAAATGTCAATCTTCGATATATTTATAAATAAAAATATATAATAATCCTCTCCTTCCCAGTATTAGTAATGTGGTGATCGATCAGTGGCGGACAGATTTTGAGCGCACGTGCTCATTTCGGAACGGGCGAAATGGGATTCTTATAAAAATAAGGATTTTTAAGGATATTATATCGTTTTGGCAATATCTCTTTGTCTCCAAATCTCGAATACAGCTGGGTGGGAGGAGGGAACCTAGTGTTAAGGCCTTCCGTTCTTCACGCATCGTGCAATTTTCAGTGATTGCGTGTTGGTGGGGGAATGCGGAAATTTGTTTTGTCCTCGGTTATAATAATTATTATTGTAAATCTAGTTATCTTTTAAAAAATATGATATAAGAGCATTTAGGCTATAAGTTTGACAATGTTGAGTTGGTATGTTTTAGTTGATAGTAGATGCTATTAGGAAGCATTTTCTCACATTTTGTTACCCTGTTACTGTTAATAGCTGTGAGAAAAGACTTCCTACTTACCCTGCCGTATACAGAAACAGCAGATGGAACTTAGTGTTAAGACACTCTGCTCACTGTCTCCGGCCGCTCTACACTGAATGGTTTGAATATGGCAGCTACAAATAGACAAGTATCACATTTAGTAAAAAAAAGAATTATTATGCATGGTAGATAAAGAAATTCGTGGTAAATAATCCTAATCTCTGTTTTCCGCCCAATGTAAGAGAACGTTGCGGAACTCAGCGCCGCTTTCAACAAGCTTATTCAACAAGACTCAAGAAGGCTGAGACTTCAGCTGGACGCTGATGCCTCAAACAGCAAGGTAGGAAGAGGAAACCTATCATTAATTAAAACACTCCGCTCCCCACTTTTTACTGTATTCTGAAGACATTGCCTACTGAGTGGCGGAATATAACGCTGCCTTATGACTCAACATCAAAACGAAAAATTAATATTAGGTAAATATTTAATTTTCTCGAAAAGCAATGGAACCCAAAACTTTTTGGAGTCAGCCCAAGACAGTCACATGATTGTGCCCCTGCGCCGCGACTGACCTCAAAAAAAGCTTAAGCATTTTAATAATCATTCTATGGAAAAGAGACTCTTGACTTCATCCGTCGTGTATAAGACGAAACACTGTTCTACTGTGCCATAATGGTCTATACATTCATATAATAGATTGAATGGACAACCCAAACTAAATCAGATGTAAAAACTAGTATAATTAAACAATAAGCTGTAATTCATCCATGCTTTCCAGTGTATGTATGTATGTATGTACTTTAGATTTTGACAATAGCTCCTGACTATCGATCAAACTGTCAACGGGGAACTTGTATACGCTGAACGTGTAACTAACTAACTTTTGTATTTTATTTAACAGTAAGTTTTGTGTGAAATGTATAGGCGAGGCCAGTCGCGGCGCAGAGGCTCAAGCGTGCGACTGTAAACACGAAAGGTGGTGGGTTTGATTCCTCGACTCTCGAACTCGAGCTGTTAATGTTTTATGTCCTCGCTCTGATGAAAGCGCGGCGGTGAGTTTCGCCACTCAACACGCAATGCCTTGACATTTAGGCAAAATGTGGGGAACGGAAGTGTTTTAATGGGAAAGAAATGTTTTATCACTAAGTTTCCTCTGCCTACTCGATGTGCGGGGTACAAGGTCTGGCGGAGAAAGTGCGGCGTTGAGTTTCGTCTTTAAACAAGCAGTATCTCGAATTCGGGTGATAAGAAGAGAGTAATGTTTTTAGCACTAGGTGCAAAACTATACATTAGGTACATATGTATGGTATGAATAAAGCGTAAAGCTAAAAAACTTTTCTGGGGCTGTGTCATAGACACGGCCGTTTGTTTTACGTGTTTTACGTGAATACGTTTATGTATTATTTATCTAGACGTATAGGATAGAAGCGAGAAACAAAATATTTATTGGTACAATATAACTTTATTAATTATAGGCAAAAAGGCATTAAAGATACATCGAGATTGGTAAAAGTTAAATCAATGCAAGTATTATATCTGAATTGTTTGAGAAGTTTCAAAATAAAAAAAGTCGGGCCATGAACGGTTTTGTCAGACATCAACATTTAAGTGTCCCACTATCATAACTGGTGTGGTAAGATCAGTCTCGAAATCGGGTACAATT
The DNA here is from genome assembly GCA_013403705.1 of Heliconius hermathena. Classification (NCBI taxonomy): domain Eukaryota; kingdom Metazoa; phylum Arthropoda; class Insecta; order Lepidoptera; family Nymphalidae; genus Heliconius; species Heliconius hermathena. The sequence continues at coordinate 688,668 of JAAIXJ010000144.1, read as the reverse complement.
TCAGCGGTGCGAAAACGCTGTGCCCGAGTTATTAAACGCTGTGCACACACCCGAGTACGAATTTGAAGACGCGCATTGATTGGCCTTTACTTGTATTAGACATATATCACCAGCCTTCACGTCATTATCAAATAAATTTCCGACATCAATTCGTTATTTTCGACACCTCAGCCAATCAGAATAGTCTCAGATTCGTGGAAGAGCGATCTTATCCACTCGATTCTGCTGGATTGCGACTATTGAAAGCAAGGGACTTCAACCTGATGTCGACGGTTTCTAATCCGAATATATGCCCCTGAACGCTGGCAGTACATATAGAGGATCCTAACATACAGTGCTATGCATACGATTGCACAGATGTTGCGGCCACGTTAATCTTGCTTGACAAGCCAAACTTGTGTCTTCTGTGGAGGCATCACTCGGGGATGTTCATGGAGTAAATGGAACCTGGTCCAATTCAACCTCTAGAAGTAACAAAAGTTTGCTCGTTAACCATTAAGAAAACCCTATTTGTTGTGGACACTAATTTTTGAAAACACCTTCCTCTTAAAGCCGTTGGTACTCAGTATCAGTATATAACGTTTCGAGTGACTGTCAGTATAGTGATCATCTGGTAATCCTTAAGAACTTCCTTCCACGTGCCTCACAAGTGTAGGGTCCGTGACGTAGCGGATAAGTGCGCACCGGCAACTGACTATCCCTGAAGTGAGATCCCGAACGCTTAAGGAAGCGATGGCTAAATATCGTATTGCAAGACATAAAAGTCAATGAACTAACCACCGAGGATATTGAAGACCAAAGCAGAGTAGAGTAGGTTGAGTCGAAGCCAGATAGGCAGTCTTTGGTATTAAAAGCTAGGGATAGTTCCTCGTAGAACAGTTTTTTTTCACAAAAGTGCGCGGAGATAGTCGAATAAAAATGGTCTTTAAAAAGTTAGTTCAAGGGACATAGAAATCTAATTTCATTAAACACTACATACTTATATATATCAAGTCGAGTCTCGAAAATATCTCCCAGGAATTTTACGGAATTCCGGAATTTATCTCAAGTCAGATTCAAAAATTCTAGTTTTGCTGAATGGTCCGATATTACTACGCCTAAAAACATTTTTTACATTATGCATTAACTCAACTTTGATAAAACTATCATCGCTTCTAAAAGTCCACTGACCGGCCAACCCCCCCCCCCCTCCTCCTCCCCCCCTCGGGAAATATAATTTTGTTTATTTTATTTAACTCCTAGGAAATAAAGCAATGTAGCTTGCATGTAATTCAGCTTATACAACACACGGTTATTGGAGATACTTGTAAATAAATAAAAAAAAGCGTAAAATTGAACCCACAACTCTATCGCACGTTCAGTAATTACTTTCTGAAAGAGTAATAATGGTTTAATGATGAATTATTAATTTAATATTATAAAATGTTGGATTAACGCCATCTAGTACAAATTTATCAAACTTGTTCAAACTACGTGTCACTACTTAATACGACCGCTAGTATTATGCATGCATGGGGGTGGCACTCCAGTACTTTGAATAGAAAAAAAATTGTCTGGAAATTAATGCCATCTATCGCTTGGAGCTTGTTAACAAGGATTCAAAGTTAATATATTTAAGCCGCAGATGTCGTTACATAATACAATATTTCGTTTACTTATATTTTTATTTGAAATTCAATGAAGTAGAAAATAATCAACAAAATAAATTATTTCATAAATTATTTACTATGTGTATAAATTTAAATGAAATATTAAAATTATATATCTTTTTTGTTTAGCCATTACATTTTTTGCAATTGCAGCACTGTTGAAGTAAAATTTGTCAGTTGACATGAAATGATTCAAAACCATTTTAAAACTTTGTTGTCGTTGCTTGTTGTTGTTGCGTTTATCACTTAACTTTTTTACTGACTAAGCGTGTTATTCGGACTCTGATAGTGCTACTTCTCTCTTTACTTGGCTATTTTATATGGATCCCGATTCTCCCTCTACCTGATTGATCCCGGTTTCGTTTCATGGATTACTAAGATATTTTGCTTTAATGATGGCGAAAATACTGAAGAATCCACGTCATAACTGCTACTTTGAATGTAAAGAAGGCTATACTATCCAAGCAATACTATCCATTATCCAATTTATCTTTCTATAAGTATAAACACCTAAACTCAAAACGGATTCCTACTAGATTTTGAAAAACTTAACCGAAAAATAATTTTATTGTGTTGCGGATATGTTCAATTATATTAATTTTGTTGGTAACTTAAATTACTTATCAAGAAAAATTAAAGTTTAGATGTTCCTTATCTAACACTAAAGAAGAAATATCACAATGCTTCAAATAGATAGTTCTCAATATACTAATAATCATATATTTCTAAAGTTTAAAGTTCAAATATTAACACCTATTGTAAACCTTAGACTTCAGATCTTAATATTTGAACTTTGAACTTTAGGAATGATGTAGGCATATACTAATTTTATTTTATTATAGTATATAATAAACAAACTTTGTTAAAATTGTACTATTGAAAAATTGTAATTGCAGGTCCATTATATCACTTCTCTAAACTGGATGGTGATATGGAAAGATTTCTTGTTTGGAAGGAAGTATTAGAGGATACTGTTAAAGACAAGGGAAATATGTACATATATGACCAATTAATATGAAGCAATAAACATTTTGAAAGTTAATAATAACTTTCAAACTTATAAAACTTATAAAAGTTGCCAAGAAAACATCTTATTACAAATGAGTGAAACAAAGTAATATGGGAGTGAAAGTAGGTGACTTGAATGTGAATTGCCTGCTGTACGCAGATGATGCAGTGCTTATTGCATCATCANACTAAATAAAACAAAGGAACGTATGGAAAGCGCATCGAATGGCAAGCAACGACTGTGATAATTAAATATGCCGTCGACAAGGGGGTAGGCGTAAATATTACGGCACCTTACCGGTTCAGTCGACGGCAGTGAGCGCTTTGATATAAATAAACTAAATACGAATACTTACTACAAAATATATAAACAATATTAGATGTATGTATGTATATAAATGATAAATAAATAAATTACAATATTGAAATATATAAATAACACATATTAAGTAAACTATAAATATAAATATATAGTTCCCTACAGAAGTATTGTAGATATAATATCTCACCTTTTCCTGCAAGTTCGTTGGCAGCTTGTAGGGCTGTGTCAGTTGCCTTTCCAGCACATACCAAAGTTATGTGTTTACCTTCTCTTTCTACTTTTGCTTTTCCTGAAATGTATAAATTACGGACTATTAAGAAATATTTCTAATCAGTCAGTGGCGGCGCAGAGGCACAAGCGTGATACTGTGAACACAACAGGTGTAGGGTTCGATTTCTTCGCTCTGGTATCGAGATAAAGCGCGACGGTGAGTTCCGCCATTCTACACGCAATGTCTTTAATCGCAATTCGGCGGAAAGTCAGGAGCAGAGTGTCTTAACACTGGTCTCCCTTTGCCTATCCTTCTTCAAGTGGAATACAGCGTGAAGCTAAAATAAGATATTATATACAATCTTACCAATAGGCAGTACAAAGTCAGGTGAAAGAGCTTCGTCGGACATCGGGAATGGTAAACCATAGAGGATTTCATCTTCCAAGAACACTACTGGATCATCATCACGGATGGCCGCTTTAAGGAGACCTGGAATATTTTTTTGCAAACATAAATTATGCATAAAATCATAAAACATTGTGTTTTATGCATAATTCGCTTTTACAGACTTATTTGTCATTTACCTGCTCTGGTTGCAAAAGCTCAGCGTTAAGTTCCGCTACTTAATAAGCATCACAAAAATTGGTTCCATTAGTGGAATTCTTAAATGTCTAATAACTAGATTCTCTCTATCTACAATTTTTTTTCCAGCTTTGGTTGAAAAAGCGTAGTGAGTGAGTATGTCTCGAAAATTAGGAATCAGGAGAATGCAGTATCTTTACATAAGATTTTCTTATTCTCTTTACTTACCTTTTTATATGGCTTAAAGTTACCTTTTTTAGTATTTAAACGAATTATTAAAAAAACTCCACACTTTCTGCTACTCTTAATTATATGCACATTTGTTTATTAGTTAGTATAGTTTACTCTTTTTTTTGTTTACTCAACGCTTATAAGTTATACTCATGCCGAAATATTTTTTTTTAATGAAAAAATAAATAAACTCCAAAATTAATGCAATGTGTGGAGTTTATTTTATGACCCTGCTTTGTCGACAAAATAGAGTGTAGTATGTAAAAACAATATTATAATGTCTATAATATTATAAAAAATCTAAAAAAAATTTAATTAAGCCTGACCCCATAACTCCTTTACTGTAAAACATATAACCTTATATGGCTATTTTGGATAAAAAATACAATCATAAAAAATACAATCGTGATAAAAACAGTTCATTAGAGCCAGTACAGCTTTTCGATGCTTTGTCTGTTACACCCTTAACCCAAACAATATTAAGATGAAGAATATCTCACCCTTAGCGTCTTCAGCTGAATACGGCATAATAACTTTTAACCCAGGACAATGGCTGTACCAGGCCCCGAAGCACTGCGAGTGCTGCGCCGCGACACCCGCCGCCGCGCCGTTGGGGCCGCGGAACACTATGGGCACGGGCACCGTACCCGCTGACATGTAGAAAGTCTTTGCTGCTGAATTTATTATCTGTGGAATTAAGTGTCCATACTTTTTATTAGATTCACCATGTATTCCTCATACAACAGGTAGACAGGGGGCACCCAGTGGTACGCTATTTACACACGCACACTTGTGATTATATATTCATACATGTACTTACACATCCACACATGTGATTGCATATCCACATATGTACATACTTGTATCATTCACATATGTGAGTGTGTCCTTAAGTTCATAAATTTTTCTCATTTATTTAAAAACAATATTTATAAAAAAATCAGCTTCACGCTTTATGCCGCACACAGCAGGGTAGGCAGAAGGAACCTAGTGTTAAGTAGCTCCAATCCCCACTTTCAGCCAAATTCTGGAGCCATTGCGTGCAACATTTATAATGATTTAAAATGTATTTCTAAACCTTTTTTACAATTATATTTTTTATTTAAACAATTTTTCTACTTTCCCCATGATTTACACATATTAGATATTAATTCCAAATTGAAGATGTCGGTAACCTAACCTTTTATCAAAAACTGTAACTCCACATACCTGATCAATAGCCTGCATAGAAAAGTTAAAAGTCATGAATTCACATATAGGCCTCAGCCCGGCGAACGCAGCGCCCACAGCTATACCGGCAAAACCTATTTCTGTGATGGGCGTGTCAATTACTCGTCTGTCTCCGTATTTCTTCCAGAGGCCCCTGGAATGAAGATTTTTTGTTTTAATATTTTTTAACTGTTATTCGAAACATAAGTAAGAAAAATTCTTTTTAAAATTTTGAATAGTAGTAGTAGTAGCTGAACTTGTACATTGCTCCTTATAAACATAATTTCTGCTATACAATGGTTTTTTCATAGGCTTTATATAAAAGTGACATTGTTGAGGCTATAAAGCCAAGGGCAGAAACTTAGTTTTCTATAAAAATAAATAATAAGAGCTATCTTCTAAGGCTTCACCCACAGGTCAAATGGCTTGCCTTTTTTTTTTTTTTGAGCTCATCATGCAATCAGTCTGAAGACTATGAGCAGATTAGTTGAAAGATTGTGGCGGGTGAAGCTTGCATCACATTAGATAAAGCTTCGCAGATAGTTTAACTACTGTGGCGTTTGCAAAATGTGGCCTCTCTTTAGCCGGCTTGTCATGTTCTGGCCGATTAATTGGGTAGCCAGTGGATTTGAGTGTTTGAGCAATCTGGTTTTATATTTAGAAGATAAGAATTTTATTTCATTCTTCACTGTATGAATAGCCAGGTGTATAGCTTCATTGATTTTTATAAACCAAGGTGAGTTGGCCATTTGTTTGAGAATGTTATTTTGAGCTCTTTGTATCATTTGTATACTACAGTCACAAGCAGAGCCCCACAGTTGCATACCGTATGACCAGATGGGTTTTAGTACATTTTTAGAAATCAATATTTTATTGTCCAGAGACAATTTGGAGTTCCTACCGTGTAGCCAATATAATCCTTTATATTTTAAGTTTAGTTCATCCCTTTCGTTCTTATGTGCTTTCTCCAGGTTAGTCTACGATCAAGGTGCATACCCAGGTATTTGACTGAATCTGAGTGAGGAAGTGGGTGACCGTTTAGAGTAACAGGTGGACAATTATATTTTCTTAATGTAAAAGTGACATGAGATGACTTTAGATGACTTTAGACTTTAGACTATGAGCAGATTAGATTAACTTTGAACCTCCATTTTTCTAGCCATTTTCCGATTTCGTCAAGTTGATTTTGCAAAATCTCAGATGCTTGTTTGGGGCATCTAGCTTTAACCATTATTGCAGTGTCATCTGCAAATGTTGCAACAGTGACACCAGGAATCTCAGGCAAGTCGGATGTGAAAATTGTGTATAGTATGGGTCCTAAGACTGACCCCTGGGGTACTCCAGCGTGAACATCGTAAAAGGTTGAGGTAGCAGAACCTTCTTTTACCTGGAATATCCTTTCGGATAAATAAGACTCCAGGAAACTATAGAACGTATGCGGTAGGAGAGTTTTGATTTTAAATAGTAGCCCTGTATGCCAGACTTTATCGAACGCCTGATGGACGTCTAAGAAAGCTGAGGAGCAGTACTCTTTACACTCGTAGGCACTCCGGATGACATTGCAAACTCTGTGTATTTGTTCTATAGTGGCATGTTCTGACCTAAACCCAAATTGATGTTTGGGTATTATTGATCTTTCATTGATGGATTTGAGCAGCCTAAAGAGAAATATTTTTTCAAATAGTTTGGAAATAACAGGTAAAAGACTAATAGGGCGGTATAAAGTTATGTCGTGAACTGGTTTACCCGGTTTCAAGATCATGATAATTTGAGAGACTTTCCACATGGCAGGGAAGTAACTAACTCTCATGATTGCGTTAAAAAGGTTGGTTAAAAATACAATCGCCATGCGGGGTAGTTCTTCGAGTACTTTTTTATCAATTAAGTCGAATCCTGGTGCCTTTCTGTTATCCATCATTTTTATGTTTTTAGTTAATTCCTTTGGTGTAGTAGGTTGTAGCGGGAGATCCAATTAGTGGTCTTGCTGCAGTTTGCTGTGTATACAAGAATCATCAATACCATCTATTTTAGGATTTGGAGTGAAAGTTTTTGCTAGATGTTCAGCAAAAGCATCAGCTTTAGTGCCTTTTTAAGTGCAGGAGGAGAAGTGCAGGTGCTGAGACTCTGATTGTGGGCATTATGAATTACATCTAAGGCCTTTTTATTCTTTGAAAAATAGACTATAATAAGTAATTGATTTAAACCACTTGTTTCTGAGTTTAGCATAAATAACCAAACAATTTCAACTCCAAAATATTAGTTTAGGTTAATACAGTCACACTTTGTGTCCCTGCACCACAACTGGTATTTAATCCCCACTCGAGGAGATCAAATATTTACTTAAATTTATATTTCCATTTTTTGCTCTGGTGTTGAAGACAAGCGCGGCGTTGAGTTCTGCCACTCAACACGTAATGCCTCCAAAATTCGGCAGTAAGCGGGGAACGGAGTGTCTTAACACTAGGTCCCCTTTGCCTACCCTGCAGTGTGTGGCATACAGCGTGAAGCTGATTTATTTATTTATTTTTACTATAGCTATATAACAATTGTAGTCATATTTCAAAACTAACTATGTAAATTGCAAATACTAATAGAATATAGTAGAAGAGTTTATTTGTTTAAACGCTAAGATCTAATGGTGCGATTTACTTTTTTTTTTGTATGAAAGCTACATTCTCCAGAAGTGCTATTGGCTATATACATCAGGGTGTAAATCTTAGTTAGCCTTAAATAACTGTTATATATATGATATAATAACGAAATAACAATAATAATGAAAGCCATCGAATTCCTTTAAGCGCATGCGGTGCAAACACTGTAAACACTGTATGACAAAAATATTCTATATTATTAGTTTTAAAAAAAGTCGGCAGCACTGTATTTGTACTCTTATAAATTAGTCACAATAAGCCATTTTTGGCAAAAAAATAAATTAAAAATTGCGAATTCACTGTTTTTATTTGACATGGATATAAAAAATTACGAGCACAAATTATTCTATCATCAAGAAAATTTTATGAAGATAAATTTTGGCTTTTATAGCATGTAATTTGGATGTATTCTTTTCAAGAAAATGTAAAATTATTAAAAGAAATCATAGACCATTGTAACCTCTATAGTCTATATTGTTATAACCTCATAGTAACAAATTGCTTGATATACCAAATATTTTCTGACTCCCTTCAGTATTGTTAAATCGAGTTTGCACCTAGTACAGTACCAGGTTCCCCATGCCTAGCCTACTATTTGTGAAATAAAGCAAAGCAAAGTGTGGCATTAATGTTTTAACACTAGGTTCTCCTCTGCCTCCTGTTGATTAGTGTATCCCGAACAAAGTTTGGTATTAAGCTGCTCCACTCAACATATATTTTTTAAAAGTTTTAACAAAAAGCTGATTTTATATTTGTGTTAAGATGTAGATATTAAGCACTTTTACTACATCAATGAATTAAACATACAATCTTATCATTCAAGAAATGAATAATCTTATCTGTGATAACAATAAGACTAAATCAAAGAAATGAATTTACAGATTCATCTCCTGAAGATTAATTTACATAATATAAAAAATATTGTAACATGATTCTTATAATTAAAAGAAAAAAAAAGTGCATAATTAATAAATAAAATAGCTAAAAATAGTAGTTTTGAAATATGTAGCTGAATGAGACCCTCTTAACGTGAGAATTGTCAACATATTTGTGTTATATAACATTTCAATTAGCAAAAACTTTTCACTGTAAGTATTTTTAAAATAGCCTTGACTGGAAACAGTAAGCATTTCAGTAAAACAATTATAAAATTTAAACTCCATTTAAAATTGAGTACAGGTTAAAATAACTAACCTGGTAATTTTATAAGCACCGTCATATTGAGCTACTTCTTCACCCAACACGAATACTTTCTCATTTCTCTCCATTTCTTCATCAATAGCTTGATTTAAAGCATCTCTCACTGTCACAGGCTTTGAAGACAACGCTTTAGAAGTAGAAAAAGACCTTCGAGATATACGGGAGAGGAGACCAAATAGACCCGGTGATGATTTTAACGCCATTTTCACAATAACACAGCTTAATTACGCTTATAAACTATTTTTAATGCACTTGGTGGGTTATGTTATAAGATTTCAGTATAATTAATGATTATTTATGTGAAAAATGATGTTAAAATCACTTATCGGTACGACAGAGGATGAATGGAGGTCGCAATCGACAGAAGTGAAGTTCGTGAACGTCAAATGGTGACGTTTATGATATGTCGTTCAAAAATGAAATGTAGATAATGTAAAACATATTTAAAAAGATAAATAATAAAGAAATAATAAATATTGTTATGAATTATCATATGATTTTATTGAATAAATAAATGTATAATAATCTAGTTTTATTTTATTTTTCAGCTTCATGCTGTATCTATATATAGATACAGAATCTGTTTCTATATATAGGTTCCTTCTGCTTATATATAGACTGCTTCTTTGCTTCTATGATTTTTACGATTATTATGTTTTAAATGAAAATATTTGACAGGATTAATTGCGTAAATTGTATTAGTATTATACATTTTTGGAAACCCGAACGCTTCGAAGACTTTACAGTAGTCTATAGGGTTTATCTAACCTATGGTTGGGTTTATCCACTGTACTCTCTCCTACAGCTGACTTCGATAAAGGCCCATTCTCGATATCAGAGATGTGTTTCTTATTTATATATATGTTTGATTGTCATGATTGCCTATATGGGTATATTTATATGTAGATTATAATATAGGTAATGAGATCATGACAATCAAGCAATGTATTTTAAAAACAAATGGAAGTATATGATCTTTATACACAAATTATAAAAGTTTTCTTGAATGAATTATTGTATTGTAGTTTTCTTATTATTTTTTATTATTTTTAATTGTAGATTAACACTAACGTTTCATAAGCATTTCAGTTTTAGTCAAAAAACAGCGTTACAAGCAGCACATGTGGAAGAAACAACTTAGTATTCTGGTAAATCCATCACCAAGTCCATCGTTTTGGAGCAGTCCCTAGGACTGGTGATCCAAGTGTAGGTAGAAGGTAAGTAAGTAGACCTTACGGTCTAATTTCCCAAAGAAATGTGCATTATTGTTCATTGTCCGAGCTTTTCTAATTTATGAAAACAAAAATATTTTTTTTATATTGAGGCCATTCGTGGCACAGCGGCATAGGCATGCGAAAGTTCTCACTCGAGGAAAGAAATATTTAACAATTTAAATTTCTCGCTCTGGTAATTAAATAAAGAAAAGAAAATTATATGAAAAATTATCATCACAATACTAATATAATAATATTATATTGAAATACTAATATTATATTGAATTCCACCAAAAACTCTTGACAATCGAATAGAAATCAACTGAATACCGGCCATGCACCCTTTACAGGCCTCCATCGTCCTTGACCCATATAATATATAAGACGAGCCATTTTATTAGGCCCGCAAAATTAAACAAGCAACGTTTATTTTACATCCCCGAGGTAATGTCGGGTAAAAATACAACATTTGAATATATTTCATGTTGGGTAATTGCTTAAATGAATTTTAACTGTTTTACGGTTCGTTGAATTATATTATGTGAGTTTTAGCTAAAGTTGCTATTATGTTTTTAAATAAATAATATATAATACATAGACGTATTGTTTTCTATCATTATATTATTTATCATTTAAATTATATTTAAAAATAATAGTCTGAGCCTGAATGCGAGTAAGACAAAGGTTCTGGTATTTAAAAGAAATTAAGAAAGAACGGAATGTAAGATCAGTGTAAACGATATAAGAATGAAGAGGTATATTTGGGAAGTACGTTTGGTAGAGATGGAAGATACAAGGCGGATGCCGAAAGGAGTATTGCTGCCAGTAACAGAGTTAACGGAGCCTTAGCTGCATCGATGAGATGGCGAAAAGTCAGCTGCACGTTTGGCAGTACACAATGCAGTGGTGGTGGTAGCCACGCTGTGTATAACAGCGTAGAGAAATGTGGGTATTACAAAAGAAGAATAAAAGAAAGATGAATGCTTTGAAGATGCGCGGACGAGGCGAAAGAGGTATGAAGAGACCGTAGCGTTTGGCGCTCCTTTCTCTGTGACTACTCTGTGAGGGATACAGAATGAAGGTAGATTGATTTATATTTAGTACTAATTAAATTTGATATTATTTATGGAACGATGTTTGGGGCATGATCCGCTTTATATTGCAAGTAGGCGGACCGCCAAGTGTTAAAATATTTTGTTGTCCACTCTCCGCTCAATGTCTCTGAAACTTCATCGGAACGCTGAAATTATAATGATTTCAATATAATCCATATCGTGAGTGGGGAATGTATGTACCTTACGTATAGTACATAGATACTTAGCAAAGATATATCTTCACATTAATATCTAACGTTATTCGACTACAGAAGGAAATTGCGACACCATACGAGCGGGTTGATGTGATGACTGATGCGCTGTTTCTAGTATATGAGGCTGCAGCTATTAATTTCCAGAACGGTACTTAATATTAGTGAAAGTGTTTTGTATCTTACTAAGTTTGTGGTTGTACGTTCGATTCTTTCTTAGGGAAATGATTATATTATTTTGTTTTACCTGCTCTGATAAATGAAGCATTAAATAAATAATTTATCATTTTTACTACAACATTTTTTTTTATTATTTTAAATATTTGCTCTAAACCTTAGGCTAAACGTTGCCTAAACGAGTTTTATTTTTTTACATGTCTTAATATATAATTATGTATAGCATAGCGATACTGTCCTCATTCTAGTATTAGTAGTATTATGCTACTTATAATTCTCTACGATGCCTTTATCGCGTTTGGCTAATGGATGCTTATTCCACTTTCACGCAAAATCTACTGAACTTATAGCTTATAAATCAGAATAACACATAGGCTTTAATTTATGTAAAGATTTTGTATTATTTGTGTATAATAATATATTAGTATAGATAACAATATGGTTAAGCGGGCAAAGCCACGTTTGGGCAAAAATGCAGCTTATGCTATATAATTGTACAGCCCCTTGGCCTATTTTGATTTGTATGAGTGGTGATAAATCAACGTGCAGTGTTAACGACCTCTTCCCTACAAAAACCTAATATTACAAATATTTTTGCTCGTCGTTTAATACAAAATCTTTGTTTGCTTGTGAAATATAGATTTTGCTATAATATATTAATTTTTCGATACTGTCATGCATTTCTCACTTTTTTTCTCTAAAGAGAATGTTTTTTGTATATGTCATTTTTTTGCAACTTCACGCTGTATATTCTACTACTACCATAGGGCAGGCAGAGATAATCTAGTATCATGACACTTCGTTCCTCAATTTCCGGGAAATTGTGTATTATGTGGCGGAAGTCTACTCTGCGCTTTGTCTTGTTACCAGAGCGAGGAAATGAAAATAGTACATTCTCTCAAGTGGGAATTGAACCAACAGCTTTCATTTTTACCGTCAGATGACGACGGCGCCTGATATACTACGACCTCTATATAATTTTAATAACTACATTTAAAGTACCACGAAGCTTTGGTTAATCTTTATACAGTATCAAATAGATTTAAATCAACTTGTTTCTTTGACGGAACTCGAATTATATTATAAACACTTTGCACATCCCTCAGTGAGAATCCTATTTAGAATTAGAGACCACTTTAGTTTTATCCTCCCATAATCTGTTGCAGACTGTCTATTTGTAAAGTCTATGTATGGTAGCACGTTGACATTTCTTGTATGTATATTTATTATATTCAAATAGTTTGTACTTCTTTAGCGTTATTTAGTACAGTATACCGACTAGTATATCAGGATAGAAAAGAGAAAATGTTAAACACTTCGTAAGCAAGAATAACTTGCTTACCCAATTTTGTGACGTTGCCAGGTTTCAATTCCCACTGGGAGGAATGTAATATTTAATATGTTCATTTTCTCGTCCAGGTAATGCCCGGCGTTGAGTTCTGCCACTCAACACGCACTATCTCGAGAATTCGGCGGAAAATGCTATGTGTGGGATACAGTGTGAAGCTAAATAATAATAATAAACAGTAATTATCAGTCGATCATTTATTTTTTCAAGTTTGCATCTGAGCGTTTTAATAGTAAAGGTTTTCACGTTAAACGCGAGTTGACTTCTGAAAATGGGGAACGGAGTGTCTTAACACTAGGTTCCCTATGCCTACCCTTGTATGTGCGGGATACAGCGTGAAGCTGATTATTAATTCACGTTAAACGAACGTTATTCACTTAAAAACGTGTATCTTTCAAGTCACGATAACAGCCACGGTGTTTTACGCAACTGGGTTGAAAACTACTTTGCTCTTGTGATTGTGAAAGTGGAATATTGTTTTTTTTGTTAATCGAAGCTATTGTATTGCGCAGTAAAATATTTTTCTTAAGATTGATTTGTAGATTACAGATTGTTGCCGTCGTGGCGCAGTTTCACAGGATTTGACTATAAACGCGACGGTTGTGGATACATTTTCCAATCCGGCGATTAGTATTTTCATTGAGCGCAGTATGGAGTTTCACAAAATTGAGCTAAAAAGGGGGAATGGAGTGTTTTAACACAAAGTTCAACCTTCTGACACGTCATATAAAATCTTTAAAATCTTCTTATAGTTGTTATGAATTAAAATAATTTGATTACAACCTTTTCTTGAATGGTACAAATATGTCCAAATACTCTAAATTATTTGTGAAAATTCCGCCACAGTATTTTTCTACAAGTATGAATAACATTGCATTCAATAAACCCTATAATATTTTTTTATGTAACGCGTGTTATACGTAGGTGGGTATAGCAGGGAAGGCCGAAGAGGCCTTATGACACTCTATTCCCTAGTTTTCCCCAATTTTCGAGACATTACGTGTTATACGACTCAGAGCAAAGAAAAGAAACTAATTAAAAAATAACAATTTCACCAAGTGGGAATCGAGCCCATTACCACTGCCCATGATCGTCTCTATAGTAACCGGTAATTTATTTTCATAAATTGGAATATACAAAACTTTTCGAGATACATTTTACGGACTAAGTTAATCCGTAATATAAATTCAAATATTTTTTTTATAAACTTATAAAAATACTAGTCACAAAAATATTAATTACTCAAAGGGGTTTCAAATCAAGAATTTTTACTCTTAACAATGACAATTTTATTCAGTACAATAATGTTCCACTGGTTTATTTAGTTACTGCCTGCTACCATCTAATTTGGTTTGCCATATTTACATTTATATAAAAGAGACCCTTGTGACATATACGCGACGGTTGTGGGTTCGATTTGGTGAATTCATTAATTTCATCGTCTTTAACATTTTTAAAGAATAATTCTTTAAAAATGTTAAAGACGATGAAACACACACACACTTAGGAAAGAACAATAATTATTAAGAAAACGTATAATAATTTGAACGTAGCGGAATATGAACCCTCGCCTTATGGACACCTTTCAAGAGGCGCAGGTACGTAATAAGTAGTGCCTCGTTCTGGCAACGAGATAACGGCGTAGCGTTTTCCCATTCGATATGCAATATCTCGAAAATTGAGAGGAGCGTGAGGAACAGAATATCTTATACCTAGTTTCCCTCTTCCTACTTTGCTTTATGCGGGATACAGCGGGAAGCTGAACAAAAAATATTCCAGCCTTTTTATAAAATGTGTCCGTCTGTTACATTAAAATGTAATATTCAGAGTTATATTATTTACAAGTTCAACGAATGATCTCGTATACACTGCGGATACATAAGTACCTAGTATAGTATGTAAAGAAATGTCAAATCGTGTCAATGACACGACGACAAAATTGTTGATGCGCGTTTCCTCCTCAATAAATTACTGTTTCATTTTATATGTTTCTAATGGTTAAAAAGATTTTGTTTTTTAGACAGTTGCACACAGGCAACATAGCAGGGTAGGTAGAAGGAGGTAAGACATCTGTTTCCCACTTTCCGCCAAATTCTGAATTAATTACGAATTGAGTAGCAGAACTCAGGGCGAGGAAAATGAAAATATTAAATATTTCATTTCCTAGGAATCGAACCGATACTTTCGCGCTGACCGAAGAACCGCTCGGACGTTTTCGCCTTCGACCAAGCGGCTCTGCCTAAGTGCGATACCGATTGTGCATGCGGTATAGAGGATTGTCATGCGTACTCCACTCTCGTTTGTGCGTGTAGTGCAGTGACGCTCAGTGCAGTGTTGTGCGGTGGTTCCTGCTCTGCTTCGCCTGATCCAGGAGAGGTATACTTAGATTTAAGTTCTATTTCTCGCCTTATTTTATTTTTACCCTTTCAGGGTTTATTCACTTATCCGATAATGGACGCGTTTATTCTTGCTCTCCCTAAGGAAAATGTCGTCACTTTCCTTAAGGACTTCCACGCGACCGCCTACGACGGATTTGCGACCTTCCCACAGTCCGAGCCGAGATTAACTCACCCGAGCTATTCGAGAGGCCTAACCAGGGTTCGAATCCAATGAACGACACCTGAGCACACATTTCCATCGATGCGGAGATGGAAGCATGCGCGGACTGCGCAGACGGCGGTTTCGATTTCCGTCGTCACTAAAGTGTTAAAGAGGAAAGGGAAGGTTGTTGAGAAGATCGCACAAATTATCGTGGGTGCTCCAGGGCTCCGCGCTACAGGTACCCGGGCAGGATGGTAGGCCAGGTAGGGTTTCGAGAGCCTATACACCTATGGCGCTCTCAGCTCCGCAGGCGTATATCACGACCCACCCACGCCCGGTCACCACCCGCGCGTACGTGGTATGCAACTATCCTCCGACGCGGACCTAATCTCGTAGTTCACAGGGCTGCTCAACATAAAGAACCGTATTTGCCGATAAAATATGTGGATTGAACCAGATCAAGCGTTTTTTAGGGCGTTCAAGGCGTTTTTTAACAATTCGTGTGTCACGCGTATTAAGTCTAGAGCCCTAAGTATCGCGACGTTTAACGCGAGTAGTTTGGCCGGCTAAAGTGATCTAATCTGCGAGTTCACTATCGCACATCAACTTGACATCCTGTGCGTACTTTTTTAATGAAAAGATACGTATATTATCATTGATAATGTATTCTACTAACATGGTATGTTTCGTATCACTCACTTCAAAGATATATACGTAGAGGCGCGTGGCGCGGAGTCACAAGTGTAAGACTGTAACGCGACGGTTGTTTTATTTCTTCATTCTGATAATGTGGCAAAATAAGGCGTTGATTTCCGCCAATTAATAAGCAATGCCTCAAGAATTGGGGAACGGAAGTGTCTTAATGAGAACGATGTGTCTTAACACTAAGTTCTAAGGTTCTCTGACTATCCTGCTATGTGCGGGATATAGCGTAAAGCTAAAAAAGAACTTACTTGCCAATTGTGATGCAGTGGCAGACTACCTTTAAGTGCGATGGTTGTGGGTTCAATTCTCCCTAAGTAAGTGAAAACTTGCTTACTAACTTAATACTGTTATAATCAAACCCCTTTCGTTGGCATAAGACTATCGTTAAGACTCTCCGTTTCCTTTAAGACACTTCCGCTCCCTAATTCCCGCCGAATTCTGGAGATAAGCGTCTGCGTGTTATGTGGCGGTACTCAACGCCGCAAAATGCAAGATATAAACAAGTAAAAATCTCGATTTATCGATACATTATGTAAATAGTATCTATATGTAATGCGACCTTAAATGTATTTTATTGCATCCTTGGTTCTAGGACGAAATCGGGGTAGGTTCACTTATTAGAATAACATTGTCGTTCTATTATGAACTCTATTACTAAGGAAATAAGAGTTAATAGTATAGAGCGTAGGTCATTTCGTACACTAATCAAGACGTCAGCAAGGCCGAGAAACCTTTGTGTCCTTAATATAAAACTAGCTAATATATTAACGTATCGATTGATTTCCACATGAATGTTGTTTTTTTATAGATAATGTTAAAGGAGTCAATGCCATCGCAGATTTTTTGGGGCACAATATAGCGGTCTTGGATTCAAATTAGGTTAGGTTAGGCATATGAATGTAAGTTCAACAGTTGTACATTCGATTCCGACTCGAGGGAATTAATAATTTCTATATCCTTGCTTTGGTAAACAGACAAAGCGCGTCGTTGAGTTCCTCAATGTCCTTGACATTTGGCGAAAAATAGGGAATGGAGTGTCTTAACACTAGCTTCTCTTTGCTTACCCTCCTGTTTGCGGGATAGAGCATTAACCAAAAAAATAATATTGATTAATAAAGACACAATACAATGCTTAAAAATAAAAAAGAAAACAGTTTTCAAAACGATTAAAATATATTTATTATTTTTAAAAGTCTTTGTCTCATATTATGAATTTACTTTTTTTAAATCAGCTCTAAATAGGCTCCGTGGGGATTCGCCATTAAACGCCAAATGATTTTAAAATAGACGTGGGTAACAGAAAATGGGCGTTATACACTAACAATACAGCAGAGCATGGGCGTTCTACTGTTAATCAATTTAATATACTTCATAAAGATTTTAAAACGGTTGACCTTTTTATATAACAGTTTTATTGCTCTTAACATTGTAAGATTCACTGTCAAATGGCAGGGTAAACAACTATTTCAAATTCATTTAAAATAAAACTTATTTTTCGTTACTTTTTTTTATAATATTATAAAGTGAAATTAGCAATGCAATTTAGAATTTATAAACAGAAACAAAGTTAATAATTTAAACGATTGTATTTAAATTATTAACTTTGTTTACCCGTGATTTATTGCTTACTTTTAGCCTGTTGGATATAGCATAGAAGACAGATTCAAATTTCCGAGATTCCAAGATATGTGTGTTGAGTGGCAGATCTCAACGCCGCATTTTGTCTTGCTATGAAAACGAAGAAATGAAAATAATACCTTGTACCACGCGGGAAGTCAACCCACAAAGTAGTTTTATATCTATTAGAAAATGCTAAAATCTATAGGAATGGGTTCAAATCCTGGTACAACCACTTTTTTCTTAGAAATTTCAATATTTTCCCATATAAATAACCATGTCATGTATAACCTTGTATAATTGTTATTAAGTTTCGAAACTCATTTCAATCGTAGCTGCACTGGGAAAGCAATTTGTCTCTTATTGGAGTATTTTCATTTGACGAGTGCTCCGCTAGTTACAAAGTAAGTATGTTGTTTTCCGCGAATTGAAACGTAATTTTGTGTTAATTATTATATCTTTTGCTTTATGACTTTTGTGCTTAAAATAATAATTTTAATTTCGTTATGCAGAGTATATAGTTCATAAGCATAAAGAAATTTATTAATTACCTTATGTTCATTTTTGAGGCTGTCGTAGCGCAGGGGCGTAGGAAGGAAAAATGAAAAATGAAAGGAAGGAATACAGTGACATAGCATTAGGTCCCCTCTGGCTACACTGCCAAATGCGGCATAAAGCTGCTGCTGCTGCAGCTGCTGCAGCAGCTGAAAAAAAACTTTGATTTAATGGTATGGCATTTTGAGTTGCGGAACTCATCACCGCACTATGTTAAAAAAATATATTTGTTAAAATACCAAAGTATTTTAATAAATATTTTTCCTAAAAAAAATTACACTACGTGCGACTAAGAAGAATGTAAATTTTTTTATGAAATATGATTTTTATTGACAATTTATTATTTTTTTTTATCTAAACATTCAGCGAAGTATCTAAACAATCCCTACAATGGATACGTGAATACCACACGCATACCAATAACACGCGAGCAATCGCAATACTCCGCGAAATAAGTCGAAAATTCAATTAAATGGGACTGTAATTAAAATTCATGAAATGCTAACCTTTTCCCGGATGCGTTGTGCTCGACCTTCCCATTTCCCACAACAAATTTGCCTAAAGACAATATATCGTACAATAAATCTTATTTTCTTCGTGTTAAGAGTTATTATAGCAGTAGATAAGAGAATCGCGATAGGCACCGAAAATGCACATGCGTCGCACAGAGCGAGCCTACTCCGTAGAGGCGCTACGCTCAGACGGCGCGCGACCGCCACACCACACGCGCGTAGACCCGCTACGGCGCTACGCAACACCACTACGGAACTTTTAATACTTTTTTAACTTTCACGTTCATTTGTGTGGAGTGTTTTTATTTTCTGACGTTTGATGTGTAGCTGTTGTAGTATGAATGCTTAGACTATGGCCCCGTTAAGAGTGCTCAGTGATCTCGCTGACGACTTTCAGAATTTTTCAACGCACCACCCGGAAGAGCGCCATCATTTGAGGCACAGGAATCATTCGCGGGACCACGCAAGGAATCATTTCGTCGATGTCATATCTAATTCTATAATGGAAGTGCTTAATACTAAATTTGTGCCAGAGAACAGTGTTTTACCTGATATGGAGCCTCTCTCCACTCACATGGAAGGGGAGAGGCATCCTTTGAGGATGAACATAACGATGAACAGATCTGACTTGGGTGTGATAGACAACGACTTTATGTATAGACATAATGGGGCGATGACCGCCGTGTACTGTGTGGCGTATTTGCTGGTCTTCATAGTGGGCCTCGTGGGCAACTGCTTCGTCATAGCAGTGGTGTACCGCTCGCCCCGCATGCGAACAGTTACAAACTTTTTCATAGTGAATCTCGCTGTTGCTGATATATTGGTCATCGTGTTTTGTCTCCCTGCTACGCTTATGTCCAATATATTTGTCCGTGAGTATTTTTTTAAATTTGTGTTTTAGCATGTTATTTGATTAGATATACACTAAAAGTAATAAAAATATGTTAAAATGTTTTTTATTTTGCGGTAGTTTTAGGAAATTTATTATTGGTTTTTGCAAACATAGGTGTAAAACAATCGATTTGCATAAAAAATTAAAAGCCTATCGTCTTATAACTTTTTATTGTTTTCGAACAATACGTGAAGATATAAAGGCGAATGTTCCCTAACCTATTTACTGACTTGACACGAGCATAAAGAATAAGGGTAATCGATTACGAGTGAATCAATAAATCAAGCTGTTAACCGCTTCTTATGAATCTGGGTAAGATTTTTTTGGAACGCTGACTGTGTGTTTTCTGGAGGTAGTATATATTCTTTAAAGACATTTAATGGATTTACTCTTAAACGAAATATCTATAAATGGCTGGAAAACGCAGAATAGAGAGATTCATTATTTTATTCTCTATTTGAATTAAATGATGTGGGAGCTCACAAGATGTGTAAAAGATTTTTTTGCAATAAAGTCAATAATATCTATCTTTTCTTTTATGAAATTTTAAAAGTTCTACGATTTACATAGTGTCTGGAAAAATAAACAGTCTACGTTGATATATAATATTTATATTTTTTTACCAAAAGAAAGTCTACAAAATTTGTTAAAAGATCATCTGCATACCGTGCTGCAGCAAGAATTTCAAATATCTTGCTTTACATATTTTTACATGCTATCTGTTACCGCCGTATCTATTTACGACGCAACGTTCCCGAGTTTTATGCACTAAAATAAAATACTAAGAATATTTTTGGCATGTCAAAGTTAATATGTGTGACTAAGACGCATTTGACTGAGTGAGTTGTAAAATATTTTTAACGTCCATCAAGTTTATTGTGAAATATTTGAATGTATTTGCTTATATTTTTATTTTCGTTAATGAAAAAGTAGTCATTGCACTAAAAAATTGTGTACGTGGACTTTAAGGAAAATTCCGTTTTTTCCCATACCCGTAGAAATGTAGAGAAATCTTCATCCACATTTCATTATTTTGGCTTGGAATAGACGTTACACAACTTACATTTACTAGTATTATCTCCGTCCGGCGGCGGTATCCAAAATTTCCCTATGTGTTAGTATGAAAAAAAGTAAATATATTACGTTTTTCATTTAATTTTTTAAGATATCATAGTTCAGAGGCAAAGCGTTGGACTGTAAACGCGACGGTTTTGGGTTCAGTTCCCATTTGGGAGAATTTATTATTTTCATTTCCTCTTCTTGGTAACAAAATAATACTTGCTGTTAAGATATTAAGTGTCTCAAAAATTTTGCTGAAAGTGGAGAACAGAATGTCTTAACAGTAGGCCCCCTCTACTGCTGTAAGTGAGGTACAGAGTGAAGCTAAAAGAAAAAAATATACTCAACTCACTCAACATGCCTCCAGAACTCTACGGAAAGTGAGGAACGGAGTGTCTTAACACTAGGTTCCCTCTGCTTACCCTGCTTTGTGCGAGATACAGCGTGATTTTAAAAATACAGAAGAAGAAGAAAATTTAGTATAATACTGTTATTACATTTGAACCATGTGAACAAAAATTAACTTTATCTCTAACACGTAGACCGGTCGTAATTTCCGTCCTAACACCAAGCGACGCGAGTCCAGCAATTTCCTGCACTTGTCAGCTTCTATTAGTTGCTGGAGTTATAAGAGAAACTAAATAATTTTATAAAACTACATAGTATTTTTTCACTTCAGTTTATTTTATGAGACAGTTTGATAAGATTTTTCCAGTAAAGCGTATTTTTATTTTATAACATCTTGTGATTTTTTGGACTTTCTTTCTGGAATACTCATTTCATTTAATATTGAAGTTACTACGTTATATTTGAAATATCAAAAAAAGAATAGAATGGTATTACTTAATAGGTTTTTGCCAAATGTAATTTTAGTACCATCTTTATCACTATCTTTTTTAAAGGTCCTTTCTAGAGAAACGTCTATTTTTATTTGTAAGTACTTATATATTAAAGTTAAAAGTACAGATCAGATCAGAGGCCAGTCGTGGCGCAGCGGCACGAGGTGTGACTGTAAAACCGACTGGTTGTGGGTTCGATCCCCATTCGAGGAGATGAAATATTTACTTAAATTTATATTTCCAATTTCTTCGCTCTGGTGTCGAGGTTAAGCGCGGCTTTGAGTTCTGCCACTCAACACGCAATGCCTCCAGAATTCGGCAGAAAGTGGGGAACGGAGTGTCTTAACACTAGGTTTCCGCTGCTTACCCTGCTGTGTGCGGGATACAGTGTGAAGCTGATTTTTAAAGTACAGATTTACTATTTGATAGGCTACAAATACATACTTGATATGCTTAATACTTACTTATTGCTCTCAACATCAATATATGGAGGCGAAGCGTGAGTATAAGTTAAAAAAAAACAACTTCACATTGTATTCTACACATAGCAGGGTAGGCAAAAGAAACGTTGAAATCTACTGTTAATTTTCATTTCTTGAAAATATTAAATCACACTACCCTAAGTCAGGGAATCAGTGAAGGGAAACGACGTTTATAATCGCAGCGTGAGCCACTACGGCCTCAAAAACAACTTTTCTTTAGTAGTAAAAAACTCTAAATACCTTCTTATTTATACCATATAACTAGAGTGGTTATTTGATAATAACGAAGTCTAGGTGCCTTTACTAGACCGAAAAGAAACATCTGTGTAGGCTATACAATACAATTTTCCGTGTGAATTGGATATTTTCCTACAATATATGACAAAGTCTGCAATGCCAAATTGAAATATACCCAGAATTTCATTATATATTTTTTTACCATCAGGCTGTATCCCACACACAGCAAGGTAGGCAGGGGGAACCTAGTGTTAAGACACTCCATTCTTCATTTTCCAGCGAATTCTGAACGCCGCACTTATATATATTAAATTTTTAATTTCCAAGAATGTGATTCGAACCCACACTGTCGCGCTTACACTTACACGCTTCTGACCTTGCAGCACGACTGGCCTTGGCATTAAATATTAATATTTAATTTATAATACATTGCACAAACCCTTTAATTTAAAATAATTTATCTCTTTACGCCTCAGCAAAATGTAAAACAAAAAAAAAAATTTTAGCACCATTTCATAAAACAATTTACTCTTGGTTCTTGTCTCTCAGTTCAAAAAGTTCAACAAACTTGCAAAACATTTTTACGGCTCGAAGTACCAAAAATTTGGGATACGCTATAAGGTGTGAAATAGTATCCAGGGAACCTAGTACGTGCCTACTACGTTATTACTGAACGTGACGAATACATACATATATGGTAGCGTATCGTTTTTGTTCTGTATTGATACTTCCATTAACATGCTATAGCGTGGGCACTGAAAGCTGGTAACTTCATAGTGATAGTTACCACGTGTACGTTTTAATGGTGTTCTTTATTTAGTTCGTTAATTGGTTGTATACTGTTATTTATTGAATTTATCAGGTTACGTTATTTAATAAGTGGCTTTTATATATTACTCCTGGATTAAGATTTTTAGTTTTGGTGCAAAGATAACATTTTGTTTAAGTTTGGTGCTCTATCTCGGAGGTAGCAGAGAAGGCAGAGCGACCATAGTGTAAAGTAATCCGTTTTCCACTTTCTGTTCAAATTTCTAAATTCTTCTGCATACCAAGATGCAGAGCTCAACGCCATGATTTCTCTTTTCACCGAAACGAAGAAATGAAAATAATTATTTCGAGTGAATCGAACCTACAGCCACCACGCAGCGTTACATAGTATATCAGAAAGTTAAGAAGATAGTGATTTTTCACTAAATTCTCAGTCTTTGACGACTATGGGTAAAAATTAGAGAAAAATTATAGCATCCCTGATTATATTTCGTGCAAAAAATTAAGATATATCACATTCCTTGTTCTTTTATTTTCGAGTAAATCCGTTTTTAATATCTACGAAGCCCCTTGTTTGATGAGAGTGTGTGGCGAAAAATATATTACAGCGTTTTGTTGTTATTTTTGCTTAGAATTTTTCTTATCGCGAAGTTTCTCCTATAACAGATTATTATAAAAGTTATGGTGTTTTGCGTTGCGGATTCCGTCGTAGCCACCATGATTGTGGGTTCAAAACCAGGAAGGCTTTCTGTAGGACATTTTTCAGATGTTTGTATGGCCTTATAATATATTTTTATTTCAAATTTCCAATTGGAATCAAACTCACAACCTTCCCATCAATAACTAGACGGTGTCCCGCTGCTCTGCGAGGGCAAGTCTGAAGTCTGAAGGGACTGCTCTGCAAGTTTTATTAATATTTTTCTAACTACTTGTTATCTATTAGCGAAATTTGCAGGAAAATTGGAAGTGATATTATTTTATACATAATACTATGTTATTGTTAAATATATTCCCCAAAACCAGAAAAAGAAACAAATCATTATAAAAGAATATCTCCATAAAAATACAATAAAGACAAAAAATTCACTAAAGGTTGACTTATAATAACTTTTTAGGCTTATAGCGCTTCCTTTTGTATATGTACTCATATACTTCTTATATGAAGATCTCATACAGTTTATGAATCACTAGGCAATAAAGAAAGCTATTTGCTAAGACATTTACCCGCACTTAGGCCTAGAAAAATAGATCTAGAAATATGAAATGGGTTGACAAATTAAGGTACTACCGAAAATATAATTTAAGCGTCTGTATAAAATTCTATCTAGTGGAACAGCGTTGGACTGTAAACACGCTTGTCGTGGATTTGATTTCCGCTCGGGAACACTATAGTTATTTACATTCCGTAGTTCTGGTAACAAGTCAAAGCGCGACGTTGAATTCCACTTAATACGCACTCTATTAGTGTTTTAGCACTAGGTTTCCTCTGTTTACACTTCTATATGCGGGATAAAGTGTGAAACTAAAAATCCATACAGGTACAAGAGTAGGTAGCCCTTGGTGACCTTGTGTGGGACGTGAATTCGAATTTAATATTGTGTTTATTTATATCTTATTGTTATCTATTTATATGCACTTTATTGTATACAGTTGAGGTGTGATTGAATATGCATGGACGTAGTAGGTTAATTAAATATTTTTTTACTTTTACTTATTAAACAAGGTAAGCAGATATGAAAGAATCTAGTTAATACTTAAGATACTCATACTCTATGCTTAATGATGATGTTTAATGAGCGCAGTTTTAATTTTGAGTTATCAAAGAAATAAGAAGAATTCCTCTAAACGGAAATCGAATTTCATATATACGATCTACTTCGTGCCAGTTTGCTTCCAGTTCCAGTTTCATGCCAGTAACATCGCGAAAAAAGCTAAATAATTTTTTATAATAAAATGTAATATAATTTAAAGGAATACGTGTAAATAAAAAAATATACCGTCTCACTGTACTCCGCATATAACTGGATAGGCAGAGGGAACCTCGTCTTGGACGTTCAGTTCCTCCCTTTTTGCCCAAAGGGTCTAACCCAGTAAACATGGGAAAGTTGCTCTGGCTTGTAATTAATTGTTTTTTGTATGATTATGATTTATTTTTTGTCTCTAATCTTCACAGTAAGGGAGATATGGGGGTCACAACTCTTAAAGTTAAAGTTTATTTGTGCGGTATCTATTGAGGATATCTTTATGAAATTTAGAGTGAACGTAGTTATATAATATACGTATAAGCTTATTACTGTATATTTTACAAAATTGAGAATTGAGGCCAGTCGTGGCGCAGGGGCAAAATGTAAAACCGACTGGTTGTGGATTCGATCCCCACTCGAGGAGATGAAATATTTACTTAAATTTATATTTCCATTTCTTTGCTCTGGTGTCGAGGCAAAGCGCGGCGTGAGTCCTGCCACTCAACACGCAATGTCTCCAGAATTCGGCAGAAAGTGGGGAACGAATTGTCTTAACACTAGGTTCCCTTTGCCTACCCTGCTGTATGTGGGATACAGCGTGAAGCTGATTTATTTATTTAACAGATTTTTTAGGATGCTATAATTTGTTTGATATTTTTATATCCCACCCCATGAATTTACATTTAACAAAGTTACATATATTACGCAAATATTACTTATCTGGTTTAAGTTCTTTCATATATAGAAAAATAAAATAAAATAAAATTTAAATAAAAAAAAAATTAAATTAAATTTGAGGCCGGTCGTGGCGNGTTAAGCGCGGCGTTGACTTCTGCCACTCAACACGCAATGCCTCCAGAATGCGGCAGAAAGTGGGGAACGGAGTGTCTTAACACTAGGTTCCCTTTGCCTACCCTGCTGTGTGCGGGATACAGCGTGAAGCTGATTTAAATAAAAATAAAAAATATTATAAAAAAAAATTAAATAAAAATTTAAGTGTGCTACGTCGGCTTCAAGAAAACACTTGAATTGAATATGAAAATTGAAATTTATACATTCTCATCAGATATTATAAGCTGCTCAAGGCTCTTAAGGATTAATTACGAAAGATATGTTTTCAGATACCACCTACGGATGTGGGTATAAATTAAGACCTTTTTTAGATCAATTTTTGAAGGTCTTCTTAATTCTTCAACAAATAAAAAATATATATTTTATTATATATTTTATTGAAAAATATATATTTTATTGAACGCATGGCTTAGTGGTCAGAGCGCCTGGTCGGTTTCCAGGAGGCGCGGGTTCGAGTCCCGCTGCGTTCAAATTTTTATACGTTTTCTAAATAAGTATTTTTCTTTCCTAAGTGTGGAATAACACTTTAAAAATGTTCAAGAAATATATATTTCATTACTTATTATTATATATTTACTTATTAGTCTCGATATTTTTTATAAAATCTTCAATTGGATGACTTCCGAGAAGTACAGGTTCATATAAAAAAAAGGAAAGTATTAAAATATTTTTTTTTAGTAAGTCCCCACTTACTATTATATAATATATACGGTAAAGAGGCTTAAAGCAAAATTTATTTTCCCTACACTGTGGATGTTATAATCCGAAACATGAGTAAATGTAACGGGGTATTACAACCATTTTTGAAGTGTCTCAATTCGTAATCCCTAAAACCTACTTTAATTGAAAATACTTTTTTTTAAAAGGTATAAGAATTTGACCACACGGCTCTTGGAAATTGTCCTAACTTTCTAAGAGGGGTAGATTCAAATCCTGCTATGTGTAAAATTTGGTATACGTTTCGTAACTTAACTGGTCTATAACAGTTTTATTATGCAATATTATGGTGTTTGATAAAATATGAGGAAGTTAAATTTGACCTATAAAACGTATCCAAGTTAACAGCGGAGGGACCCAAAGGTCTTTATTAAAAGTTTACCCCAACTTTACGAGGTCGCGTCGTCCTTTAAAGCAGTCGCGGTGTCGAATTAAAAGGCAACAGTTCTAAACAATTTCTAAATCCGGAAGGAGGCAAGGTCATGTCAGAGTTAAACTTACATAATAATCACGTAGCGTCGTTAAAATTTTGCTAAGAAATTATATTACAGAATTATTACTTGAGATTGTGATGTAATTTCTGGGATTTGAAAGTTACTTTTGTTTTAGCTCCACTTTATATATCGGATGTAGCAGAGTGTGCAGAGGGAATATAGTGTTAAGACACTACGTTCCCTATTTTCAGCTTAATGTTCCGAAAGGACATTGCGTATAGAGTGGACTCGCACTCTGCCACTATACTACGCCAATCTTACATAGGGACGACGAAAAAAAAAGATTTTTTTTTCTTATTGTTTCCTCTTTACGCTGCATCCCACACATAGCAAGGTAGGCAAAGGGAACTTGGGGCCCATCGTTAAGATACTTCGTTCTCCACTTTCTGTCTTCCACTTCGTTCTTGAAGCATTGCGTGATGAGTGCACGATTTGCCTCATTAACGTAGCGGAAAAATGAAAATATAAATATATTGCATTCCTCCAAATGAGAATCAAACCCACAACCGCCGCGTTTACAGTCACACGCTTGTGCTCCAGCGGCCCCAATATTATCAAATAAAAAAAAAAGAAATATAGTTCCACAAAATCTTACAAAACTTTTATATATAGAGTGTTCCTCTTTAATTAAACTGTAGTTCCAAGTAAGTTAAACTAAACTACCCTGTAGATAGTTTGTTAACTCACCTGAGAAGTTCGGGATCGTTGGCAAATGGTGTTTTAGACGGATATCTTCCTTCTCGGTAAATTGAAATTGTTTAATATATTAACTTAAAGATATATAGAAGAAGAAGGTCGTCGTGGCGCAGTGGTTTTTATGCTTAAATTATTTTCTTTTCCTCACCCTGATAAAAAAGAACACGCAAAACAAGAGGCTGGTGTGGCGCAGTAACACAAGCGTATGAAGCGTATGATGGTAAACAAGACGGTTGTGGTTTAAATTTCATACGGGGGAAATGACTTATAAATAATAAGTCTATTTAGTATTAGTATATTTATATTTTCATTTCCTCGCTCTGGTAAAAAGGCAAAGCGCGGCGTTGAGTTCCGCCACTCAACACGCGACACCTCGAAAACTTGGTGGAAAATAGAGAGCGGAGTGTCTTAGCACTAGCTTCCCTCTGTCTGCTTTGCTATATGTGGAATACAGCGAGAAGCCGAAAAAAAGTAACAAAACAAAGTGCAACATTGAGTTTCACCACTCAACATGTGGTATGTGGGAAAAAAGTTACACGTTTAATGTTATGAACATTTTATACGAGGCCTTATTTGTTAAAAATTTTTTGCTTCACATTTTCCGCTTAATTTTGGGAGCATTACATGATGAGTCGCGGAACCCAACGTCGTGCCGTGTTAGCTGTGAGAATAAATGAGCATATTAATTATTTCAATTTCCTCGAGTGGGAATCGAACCTGCAACCGTCGCGTTTACCGACGCATTTCCAGTTCATTCCAGTTCACATATAAGTAAATAAGTAATATTTTTTTGATCTTCACTCGAGGAAATGATTAACTTATATTTACCTGCTCTGTTAAGAACGGGTGCGGCGTCGAGTTACGTTGTTATGACTAAAAAAGCTGAAAAGAAAAAAGGAGTAAATACTGAAATTCTAGTGAAAGATTTATAAAAGTTGAATCACACAAATTCAAACATTCACAAAGAATATTGTAAAAAGGTTTTAATATATGTATCTTAGGTGAGAATGTTGTGACGTTTAATCTTTACTTATTAAATTAGAATATTGATTTTATTTTTAAAGCATGTCGTTCGAAAATAGTTCTAGTTCCTTCTAGTTCTAAAATTACAGAAGAAATTATGAAAATAAATTAAATTAAATTTTTAACCCATTTAATAAACATCATTGTCTGTACACGCACATCTCCGTAACTATTAGATGAATTACTACTATACTATTACTATTAGCTTCCCGCTTTATCCCTAGCGGGGTAGTCAGAGAGAACGGAGTGCCAAACACTACGGAAACGCAACGCAAAATTAGATGAATTAATTCATAACTTTTTTATATTTACATATAGACTGTAATAAATTTTGTATAATATATCTGATGTAGAATAATATTAGTCCAGCTAAACTATAATAAGTAATGAAACGCCACCTTAGCCAAAGTTATTAAGCGTAGTGGACAATTTCCACTGATTTATGAAGATTTTAGATCGTACACATCTCATTGAAGTAAATGTTTAAGAAAGTAGTTCAAAGACAATTTTAACATTTTTTAAAGTATTCATTATTTCATAAAGAAAAAAATACTTTTTTAGAAATTGTATAAACAATTCATCGTAGCGTATGTGTTCAACTAAGCTGTAAAAGGTGTATTAGAATTTTAACGTAGTTTGATATGAACGTACGGCTAAGTGGCTAGAGCGCTTGGACTATTTCCGAGTAACGCGGGATCAAATCCCTTCCTTAGCAGTCGGGTAAAATATGATTATCTAAAACATTTTCATAATTTATTTGCTATAATTATTATTATAAAAACAACATCAATTTTCTAAATTCATACATATAATAACATTGTAAATGTTCGCTGTCTGTACATGGAATAATAGAATATGTGATTTTTTTTATTGGGCATATACAAGTACCAATGTAGTAACCAAAAACAATGTTTTTTAATTTTTTATTTGTTTGTCTGTGCGTTTGTTCCCGCTAATCTCAGAAACGGCTTAATCAATTTAAGTATAATTTTCACTAAACTCTTTTGGCAAGCTTCCTTTAATATTTAGTATTTGTTTTGTTTGAATTGTTCCATAGATACAATAGTTATATCAATATAAAATTGCCATAAATTATAAAATTGCCATATTTGTTTTGTTGAATTGGTTGCAACTTCATTTTCCAATATATTGATATTATCTTTAAAAAATATATTTAAGACAAGCGGGCAAAGCCGCGGGCGAGTCGCTAGTCTAAAATAATTGCCAAAATGCTCCACAAATACCCACATACATTATAGATACATTAACAGATAAATCCACATAGTTTAACTTTGTCAAAGCATTCACTCCTAGTTAGTTCACGAACGTTAACGTCTCAATCACCTGTAAACTGTAACTAAGTTGTCGATTGTTTGCAGATTGCTCAAACTCTCTGTCTGTCTGTTGACGAGATAATTGATGTTGTGTTGTGTATCACATTTCTAGAAATTACTGGCTAATTTCGGTTTTGGTTTGTTTTAGTGGTGCTTATCTGGTAGTATTATAGAGATATTGCGTTGCGGTACTTAACGCCGCTGTTTGTCTTGTTGTCAGAGAGCGGACATATTAATCCTATTAGGACACTTTTGTTTCCCACTTCCTCCTCCACCAGATATCTAGATATCGCAATGCCTCCAGAATTCAGAGGAAAGTGTAGAACGGAAGCGTTTTAATGGGGACAGAATAAATAAAATAGGTCCCCAGGTTCCATCTGTCCACCCTGCTATGATACAAATAATACTTAATTAAACAAATAATAATTAATTATTCCAAAAATATCCCATAAATGTCCCTACATTAGATACAAATACAGCAACGAAAATCATATTATTATTCTTCCCTTATAAATATTCTTCCCACGTACTACTTGCTACGACATGATGTCTAATCTCAATTACAGCATCCATCAGTCTGGACCACAATCTCGGTAAGCTACTGCTTACTATTATACACGCTATATTTTATTTTCAACTAGACTGTTAGTGAGATGGAAATGTTTTAGTTGAATTTAGTTGTTTCAAATGTTTATTAAAAATGTTTTTACTTTAAGATATATAGACTAAGGGGCACGAGCCTGCAACTGTACGCACGATAAGTTGTGGGTTTGATTCCCACTCGAGGAAATTACATAGTCAATACTTTCATTTCGTCGCTCTGGTATTGAGGCAAAGCGAGTTCCGGGCTAAAAAACAAGTACAAACATAGTAACATACATATATCACAAACAGATTTTAGTTATTTCCATTTTTACTACATTGACGAAGCCGCATTTAAAAGCTAGGTTTCTTATAAAACGCAATAGCTGCAATAATAAAATGTATTATTCACAATGAACTATTTTCGATATGAAAGTAGCAAAAAACAATTATAATTGCTATTTTTTAGTTCTGTCGAGATACAATTAAGAAAAGAAACGAGAACAAATTACAGTTTCTTAAAGAATTGTAATCAAAGATTGAGAATATTATAAGAAATGTTTATAATAGTTTCACTGTGATTTGAATATCAATCAACACGTTTTTTTTTACTATTTTTACTATTTTAGTAGGGGTTCCCAAAATAAAAATAAATTATATAGAAAACATTAAAATTTAAATTAAAGTTTCACACCGTATCCAGCACACAAGTGAATAGGCAGTAGAAATACAGTGTTAAGACATGTATTTCAGAGACAATGCAACGCCCACACACCGCCCAATATTGGCGCGTTACATAGCAGAACTCAACGCCGCGTTGTTTATTAACCAGAGCGTTGAATTTATCCCCCCGATTGAAAATCGTACCCGCGATCTTCACGCTTACATCCTCAACTATTTTATAAAATACTTTATGTCCTCTTTAAATATTCTGTTTCTTTTTATTCCTCTAAATTTGAATCCATTCATTTGTGCACTCACTGTTAAAAGCATAACCTGTATACCATATAGATATACGGTAGCACGTGTTATTAAAAAAAATTATATTTAAAAATTAAAAAGTATTTCATTTAGTTTCCACCTCGTACTAATGGAACGATCGGTTTTAATTAAAACCTTACATTCGTTCAGGTCGAAACGCAATTATTATAATGAAATCGAGATGACGCTGTTCTCTCTATGGAAATAAGGATATTTTCTTGTTAATCTAAGTTTTATTTATTTTAAGCGCGGTGTTGAGTTCCGCCTTTCAGCTGGCGAAGTCTAGAAATCGGGGGGAAATTGGATTTTTACATCAAACACCCGTCGTCTACGAAACTTTACGCGCCGAAAATAATAATGCCATTTTTTTCCCACAAATAGCAGCTTCACTTAGAAACATTACATTTTGAGTGGTATAATTTATAGTCCCGGGTAAGAATCGAACCTACAATTACTCGTATATAATTTTTTAGTTCACACTGTATCCCACACATAGCAGGCAGAGGGAACCCGGGAAGCCAGTGTTAAGACCCATTTCCCATTTTCCACTGAATTCTGGAAGACTTGCGTGCTGAATGGTGGAACTCAACGCCGCGCTTTGCCTCGACATCTGAGCGGAGAAATGAAAATATCGCTCACAACACAACTAAATATTTTTTTATTAAGAAATATCCACCATTTTTATGAGTCCTTTAGCAACAATACTAGACGTGTACTAAAAGGTTATTTAAGATATTTTATCTTTATATTTTTGTAGCAGTGTTTAATAGCCACAAAAATATCCATTTGCTTAGAAAACTTTTATAATGGAATATTTAAAGTTAGCGGCTTAAAGGAAACGTACCTATAAGCGGGAGGGTCGTTGCCTTTGAACATATTTTTATAAAATAATTGTGCTACAGTCACTTGAAATTATCCTTTGAGGAATCTTTTGTTAATTGGAAAGATGATAAAACATACTTCATTTTTAAATATTTATTAAGAAAGCGTATAAAAATTTGAAAGTAGCGGGATTTGAACCCGCGCCCCTTTGGAAACCGTCCAAGTGCTCTGAATAACTAAGCCGTTCTCATCGAGCTACATACATCGACATTTTTATACGCATTTTACAACTTATTATTGATGTAGTAAGCATCTCTGTAGGAAGATTTTTACAAATTTCCGCTTCCCAAAGATAATTACTAAGAATTATCCTTTGGCAAGAGAGAATGTTAAGAATATCGAAAAATGTGACATTATAATTATTAGGACCTTGAATAAGTGTTTTTTGAAAGATGGCGTTGCGGCACTCTGTGCATGGAATTTCGTACGGTAACGAATCACCAAAGTAGTACAGTCAGTCAACTACATATTTATTTTCCCTTTGTGAAAATGTGTACTTTTGTGCCAAATAAAGTGTTTTTGCGAGGAATTTTATTGCACTGCTTTATTCAGAAAAAATCTGCGGCAGAAGCACACAGAACTCTCGTTGAGACATATGATGACAATGCTTTGTCGAATACAACGTGCAGAGACTGGTTTAGGCGCTTCAAAAGTAATGATTTTGACCTTGAAGACAAAGAGCGTTCTGGAGCACCGACAAAATTTGAAGACAGAATTGGAGGCATTGCTTGAAGAAGATCCATGTCAGACGTTAGTAGAGCTCGGGAAAACGTTACAAGTAGATGCGTCAACAGTTTCAAAACGTTTAAAAGCGTTAGGAATGATCCAAAAGCAAGGGCATTGGGTGCCGTATGAGTTGAAGCCGAGAGACGTAGAACGACGTTTTCTCATGTGTGAATTGTTGCTTCAACGGCAAAAGAGAAAAGGTTTTCTGCACCGTATCGTCACTGGGGATGAAAAGTGGATTCACTACGACAATCCAAAGCGAAAAAAATCGTGGGGCATGCCGGGTCACGCATCAACATCGTCGCCAAAACCAAATATCCATGGTTCTAAGCTTCTTCTCTGCATTTGGTGGGATCAGCAGGGCGTAATTTATTATGAGCTGCTTAAACCTAATGAAACTATCACGGGAGCTCGCTATCGACTTCAGTTGATGCGTTTGAGTCGCGCTCTGAAAGAAAAGCGGCCACTATACGAGCAGAGACACGACAAAGTGATTTTATTACATGATAATGCTCGGCCACATGTGGCAAAACCAGTCAAAACTTACCTGGAAACACTTCAATGGGAAGTTCTACCCCACCCGCCGTATTCACCGGACATAGCCCCCTCCGATTACCACTTGTTTCGGTCGATGGCGCACGGTTTAAGCGAGCAGCGCTTCCATTCTTTTGAAGAAGCCGAAAAATGGCTTGATTCCTGGATTGCCTCGAAAGATGAGTCGTTTTTCCGACGGGGGATTCAATTGCTACCAGAGAGATGGGAGAAAGTGGTCTCTAATGATGGACAATACTTTGAGTAATGTCATTGTAAGCATTATATTTTAAATTAGCGATAACTTATTCAAAGCTAATATAAGCTTATATTTATAAGGTCACCATGGCACAGATAGATTGTTTTTTTTTACCCAATTAAAGCGAAGCCCAACAGGAGAGTTATGTTTTAGCACCCATGTATTTTTATATATTTTTATAAATGATACGTCGTAAGATTTGTTTTGATTTTAATATTTTTTAAATATTTCATCTTCACGAGTGGGGATTGAACCCAAAACCAGTCGATTTTACAGTCACACTTTGTGCCCCTGCGCAACGACTAGCCTCGGCCATCGGCAACTCGGCATTATTAGCCGCGAAAGAGGAAATGACAATAATTCTTTTGCCAGAATAGGAATCGAATCTACAACCGTCGTATAAAGTTTAACATTGTCGTACTGGTCAAAGAGAAAAACTTTTAAAGCAATGTTATTACAATGAAGTTATTTTTACGAGCGCCCTCGTCTCGCCAGCCACATCAATTTTCACGACATGCGGATTTCTAAAGTAATCCTTTAATTAAAACGATTTGAGCTATTCTTGGTATCTTTATAATATTTTTATTACCTACAAATTACGTTTTTCTGTCACTTATTTTTCTGGTCCGTGAGTTCACAAGAAAATATGAAACCATAGTGGCGCAGTGGCACAGTGAGTGACTGTACACACAACGGTTGAAGGTTCAATTTCTGAGAGGAATTAAACATTTTCATTTCGTTGCCGTAAGAGGTATGCAGAGACTCTCTGGCTACCCCGCTAGGGAGACAGCGTGAAGCTCCATAATAAAATAATATATCTTTTAAATATTTAGATAATATAAAATAAAAAAAAATATCTTTTAAATATAAAAAAAAGAAAATCAACTTCACCCTGTATCCGGCACAAAGCAGGATAGGCAGAGGGAACCTAGTGTTAAGATACTTCGTTCTCCACTTTCCGCCGAATTCTGGAAGTATTGCGTGTTGAGTGGAGCAACACAACGCCGCGCTTTGATTCGACACCAGAGCGAAGAAATTGAAATAAATTTTTCATCTCCTCGAGTGGGCATCGAACCCAGTCACACTTTGTGCTCCTGCGCCACGACTAGCCTGGTAAATTTGGACAGTATAAATAAGCTTTAGTTATTAATACTGTTTTTAAAGTTACTTAAAGTTCTTGTAGTGGCAAATATAGATATAATATATTCAGTAAAGACAACCAAGTGTATATCCCTCTGTATTATACATATCCGAAAACATAACCTTACCATACTAGGAAATAACTAAAAATAAAACAAATTAATATATGATTTAAAGATTTTTATATAGCCTAATTCTTTTAAAAGACCTTCTTTTAAAAGCTAAGCATTTTATACGCGATTTCATATGTACTTATACATAATTGCCCCAACCTGTGATCTTGAAGCGTAAAACAAGGGAGTAATACGTATAATAATTGCTTTGAATTGACTCATACGAATGTACTAGTGTAGTACGTGACCAACAGACCTTCATTTAAGTTGAGCATTATTGTAGTCAACGGCAGCGGCACTGGTACGTCTGACTGCGGTTGTGGGTTTGATTTCTATTTGGGGTAATGAAGGGGGTAGGTTCATTATCTTGCTCGAAAATTAGGGCAGAATGTGGGAAATCGAGTTTGTTACACTAGGTTTTCTCTCTATATGCGGAATACAGCGTGATGGTAAAAAAACATACAGATATAGCAATGAAGCCGTAATCTTAGCTTTGAAATATTATATATTATACTAGGGACTCAAACTACTATACTACTTACTACTATAAGGATTTTTTTTTAAAACACAGTTTATAACTATGCGGTTATTGCTACCATACGTTCTCATCAATATCAGACGATAATTCGTAGTAATTATCTTTGGGTAGCGGAAATTTGTAAAAATCTCCCTACAGAGATGCTAACAACATAAATAAGTTGTAACAAGCGTATAAAAATTTCGACGTAGCTTGATGAGAACGTATGGCTTAGTACTCAGAGCGCCTGGCCGGTTTCCAGGAGGCGCGGGTTTCGAACCCGCGCCTCCCGCTACGTTCCAATTTTTATACGTTTTCAAAATAAATATTTTTCTTTCCTAAGTGTGGAATAATACTTTAAAAAATGTTCAAAAAATAACATAACATATCTATCCAAAACGCATTGGTTGATTCCAGGTCTTGTAAAAACATATTATACTAAGTTCAATAACTTTATAACAAAAAAGTACATATCTCTATCTCTTCTCTATATATAATAAAAGGATAGAATAGTCGATTCTGTACTTGAAAGATATAAAAAAAATAAAAATTAGGTGGGTTAATATCGATTATAGAACTTAAAAAAACACTCATCAGAGTTCTTGTCTTTAGTGTATTAAGTAAATAATTATGTGGCTTAAGCGGGCAAAGCCGCGAGCGGGTCGCTAGTTATAAATAAAATCAAAGATCTGAATACTGGAACTTAACGCCGTGGTTTATCTTGTTGCCTGAGCAAAACAATAAAAATAACTCATTTCACCTAATGGTAATCAAATAACCTGGCTAAGATAAACACATTTGTTTTCGAGTTACTGTCTAACAAACAAATAAATTTAAACGCACATTAAAAGCACGTGTAGCGTAGGTATTAATCCAGGTAATTATTCAGTTTATAACTCAATGTAAGTAGGTACCAGCGTGGGTGTCGATAACCTTAGAGTATTCGTCATGCTGTTTACAGGGCAAAGAGTGTAACAGGATATGATAAATTTTGAGATTTAATGTTTTTGTTTGGCTTCACGCTGTATCCCGCATAAAGAAGTGCGGGCAGAGGGGGCCTTGTGTTAAGAAATTTTCTTCATGTACCACTCAATTTTGGGTGGTGGCGGAACTTAACGCCGCTCTTTGTTTTGCTACCAATATGAAGATATAAACATAATTCATTCCCTCGAATAGAAAACGGTCCCACATCCACCACGTTTACACTCGCTCACTGAGCCACTACACCACGATAGTCTAAAAAAAATCATACAACCAAAATCGAATACGCTACCTCCAATCATTCGTCTAACAAACTACTGTGTGACAACGATCGTCTATAGATT
The DNA here is from genome assembly GCA_013403705.1 of Heliconius hermathena. NCBI lineage: Eukaryota > Metazoa > Arthropoda > Insecta > Lepidoptera > Nymphalidae > Heliconius > Heliconius hermathena. Next base: position 651,217 of record JAAIXJ010000144.1, on the reverse strand, counting down.
GAAAGTGTTAAACAAATAATTGTGTTTAGATAAGTCTTATTTATTTATTGTCGTGCGGTTCAGTTTGTCGGTAGTGAAACTTTTATAGTTATTTACGTGATCGCTTCACAGAGAAAGCTTTTAAAAGTTTTTACTTTTAAATTTATATTTCTATAACAGTAAATATCGGTTTAGTTGTTAATTGCATGTTAAATTCGATTGTGGTTTTAATTTTATTTTAAGTTTGTTTGATTGAACGTGATAATCTCAGGATCTATTGGTTCCAAGTGAGAAATATTGTTGTATTAAATAGTCCATTTATCAAGGAATGTTACAACTAACATATGCTTAAGTGGTCAGACCGCTTGAACTGCTTCCAAGAAGCGCGGGTTCGAATCCCGCTAAGTTACAATTTTTAAATGTTTAATCAATTATGTGCCTTATAAGTACTATAGAAGAGAAGTAATAAACTCAAGATATAAGCGAAAATAAAATATACTAAAATATAGATGTTAAATTTTAATATATGTAAATTTCCGTGTAAACAAAAGGTTCGTGAACTCTCACTCTTTGAGAGACACTTACACTTTGATACGTTATTTTTCTTGGCGCTATAAAACGTGATACAATATCTATATAAAAACATTATTGAATATTGTAATAGAAGAATGTTCTGAAATATATACCGTATAATGACGTGATGGTTTATTTTTAAAAATCAGCTTCACGCTGTATCCCGCACACAGCAGGATAGGTAGAGGGAACCTAGTGTAAGACCCTCCGTTCCCCACTTTCTGCTGAATTCTGGAGGCATTGCGTGTTAAGTGGCAGAACTCAACGCCGCGCTTTGCCTTGACACCAGAGCGAAGAAATGGAAATGTAAATTTAAGTAAATATTTCATTTCCTCGAGTGGGGATCGAACCCACAACCAGTCGGTTTTACAGTCACACTTTGTACCGCTGCGTCACGACTGGCCTCAGTCAGCCTGGTTTATTTTTAATATGGAGAAACGTTTATATTGTAAATAGAAGTTAAATTAAGCGTTGTTGCGGCCGTCGTGGTATATTTCCTCGCTCTGGTGGTAAAAAGTGCGGTGTTAAGTTACATCATCCAGTATGCAATATTATTTTTTTTTTGGAAATTCATAAAATACTGTATCTGGGTTTTAGGAATGAATTATTTTCATTTCCTCTCCCTAGTTACTAGACACATTTCGACTTTTACACGGCGAGATGTTGGAAACAGAGTGTCTTAGCACTAGGTTCCTTTTGCCTACCCTACTATATGCGGGTTACAGCGAGAAGCTAAAAAATATATAAATGTACCAAAGCCAATTTGACATCGATAGTTTGTTTTGACGCAGTTCATTCACATGTCACGTAATATGAGATTATTTGCCAAAAATATACGTTTTAACCCTAATGGGAAGGGGTGAAGGCGTATCACAAGTTTCACATATTGTTAATCTCGATATTTATACTTGTTTTTATTATAGGAAAATTGATTTTCATTAGACTTTTGATTTATTTTGTGTATTTTAATCTTATATTGAACTATTCTACATATAGACAAAAGAAGTAATAAATATAATTGCTTATTCAATTTCTGAACACAACGTCACTCTTTATTTTAATAAGACTAGAGCGAGAAATTAAAATATTAAATGATCCATTCCTGGAGTGGAAATCAACCTCACAAATGTCACATTTACAGTGCCGCAGTGCCACTGCGCCACGTCGGTCTCATACATATAGAAACATATATATAACAATTGTTCCTCTTTCGTTAAGAGTATTACCTTGAATTATTACACTTCGTTCTCTTAGAAAATTGATGATTACAATATCTTTGTGTATATAATGATGAATTTACCCAGTTCCATCTCAATGTTGATTTTGTTAAATCGATTTCGTTAGAACACAATGAGAGGACAACAACCGCGTTCAACGTCCACCGAAGTGCCTCGAAATAGAAGTATTATCGGGCAAGCACCTTGCTGCGTAACTTTCTTTTTTTTTTAATGGAAAAGACAAGGCAAACGAGCGTTCGGATCACCTGATGGTAAGTGATCACCGCCGCCCATGACCACTTGCACGACCGGAGTAAATAGCGTCCACTGTACTGCATAGCAATTATTGCCAGAATCCTCTTACATGTCATTGATATTATCTATGTATAAGTTAAGTTGAGTTGAGGTCAGTAGTGGCTCAGAGGTACAAGCGTATGACTGTAAACACGATAGGTTGTGGTTTCGATTAGCACTCCAGGAAATTAAATATTGAATAATCAATTTTTTTCGCTCTGAGTTTCGCCAAAATTTGGCAGAAGGTGGAGAGCAAAGTGTCTTAGCACTAGGTTGTCCACCTACCTACCTACTCTGTTACATGAGGGATACGGCGTGAATTTGAAAAAAAAAATGCATATAAGTGTGAGTGTGTAGAAAGATAAAAGTATGTAGAGGGCTACTGAAAGCGGATTTACCTTGCCTTATTTTGAGAATACAGGTACGACCATGAAATAGGTTAGAACCACGACTATATAAAAAAATCATTAACAGTGTGAAAAAATCTCGAAATCTGAGACCTTCTGAATATACTATTATATCTATAATAAAATCAGCTTCACGCTGTATCCCGCACACAGTGTTAAGACACTCCGCCGGATTCTGGAGGCATTGCGTGTTGAGTGGCAGAACTCAACATCGCGCTTTGCGTCGACACCAGAGCGAAGAAATGGAAATATAAATTTAAGTAAATATTTTACTTAAATTTATATTTCCATTTCTTCGCTCTGGTGTCGACGCAAAGCGCGATGTTGAGTTCTGCCACTCAACACGCAATGCCTCCAGAATTCGGCAGAAAGTGGGGAACGGAGTGTCTTAACACTAGGTTCCCTCTGCCTACCCTGCTGTGTGCGGGATACAGCGTGAAGCTGATTTTTTTTTTAAAGTAAATATTTCATCTCTTCGAGTGGGGATCGAACCCACAACCAGTTGGTTTTACAGTCACACTTTGTGCCGCTGCGCCATGACTGACCTCAACTATGTATAATATTAATCGTTAATCATTGTAATTTTTCCGTATTGTTATTTGTTTTAATGAAACAAAGCTCCTTTTCATACATTTTAATTATCCATTTTTGTATTATAAATAAATGAAATACACTGATTTTATTTTTCAGCCTCATGCTATATTTTGGACGTAGGATGGTAGGAAGGCAGAGGAAACCTAGTATTAGGACACTCCGCTTGCCATTTTCCGCCGAATTCTGGAGGTATTGCATGCGGAACTTAACGCCGCGCTTTGCCTCGACACCAAAACAATGAAATGAAAATAATGAATAAGAACTCCATTTTATTTATTTGTAATATTTAATTTCCTCGAGTGGGAATCGAAACCACAACAAGTTGCGCGTATAATTACACGCCTGTGTCCCTGCGATATAACTGGCTTCAAACTACATATTTGTTAGAATTTCTAAAGCAATTTATTTCTTCTTTGTTTCATCTTGTTTTTGTGAAAGAAATGTTCAATTACTTCGCAGTGTTATAAAATTAAACAGACTTCCTCTCAGGTGCTAATACTTAAAGAACTCGTACTCGTAGTTATGTATAAAGATAATCTTGTATTATACAGATCTCATCAAGTTACACATTTCTCCGCTTTTGATCATTGCATTTAATAGTTTTATTTAACCTAAGTCTTTTTAAGAGTTCTGTAGATTTTAAGGAAAAAAGGAACCCTTATAAGATCAACCAGAAAATACTGCCACAGGTAGGCCATTACACAGTTGCGTCTCGCGCGGAAGGAAGTTCCTAAGAAACCGCACAGTAATGGAGTGCTACGTATCCAGCAGGTCAAGGGCACGTATACTGCTCTTATTCTCTCTCAACTCAACGGATCTTGTTCTTTCTCAACTCAGACACCGATTTGGAGACACCGTTTAAAGAATCTATTAATGAAAATGGCATCTCGAGATTAATCTCGGAGTGGTTTATAAATAATGGCCCGTATTTATTTTTTATTTTCCCTGTTTCTCTGGAGGTTCTTATATTTTTTATGTTTATTTCTTCTAGTATCATCAACACAATATTTTTTTAATAATAATATCGTCTCTGTCTTTCATTTTTAATTTGTACAGTGATGCGAGGAAAAAATTAATCATTAACCCGAGTAGGAATCAAATCCACGATCGTCGTATTTACAATCACACGCTGTGCCCTTGTACTACGACGGCCTTTTGTTATTTGCGAATTTCGTTATTGAAAAATATTTTGTCCAGGTCTTTGTTCAGGTATCGCCCTCTCAAATACTTATATTTCACTTTGAAGTTTAGTATTTCAATTACCATTATCTACCTATAGAGAAAGTTATTAGATAACTAAATAAAATCTGTTGTTATTTGAATATTCCAGTTTATTATGGAAATATATAAAAAGAAAGGTCGTCGTGGCGCAGAAGCAAAGTGTCTGGGTGTAGAAGTGATGTTTGTGAGTTCGATTTTTACTCGGGGAATTTATTATTTAAATTTTTAATTCTAGTATGTAATTATTGAGTCCCATCGCTCAATACGTCGTCTTGATAATTGAGTGGAAAGTGGGAAATGGACGGACGGAATGTCTTAATACTAGGTTCCCTCTGCCACTTCATAATATAGAGTGCCCATCGCTTGTACGTGGGTAGGATGAGAAGATTTGAACATCGCCACCCAACTTGTATAAACGTTGGCCTCCACTGCCCGACCTCCTCTCACTGCTGACACCAAATTCAAAATTATTATACTATTGCCACTAACGAAGTACCTAGGTTATATAAATTGATTGATAATAGTTCTGACATCTGTCAACGAACTATAAAGAGATTTCTTACAACATCTTCCTCTAACTATAAACCTATTTGTAGTCAGTTTGTTGGTAAGTTCAAAGAAATTATTTATATAATACTAAATTTACGATTCTTTTGTATATTTGATTTCCATGGCACTGTAACTCCAACCAGTAACATAGTAAGAGACAGAATGAACATACATACATACATTTACACATATGTATATACTCCTACGTATATATAGAAAAAGTAAACTGTTAACGTCGAACAGAGTTTTACGCTTAATCGTATAGGCGGTAAAGCTTTACTGCTTTGTTACTTTGTTTTTACAAATTGGACTTTTCTTTTTTGTTTTCAGTTCTACAGTTTGATATTTATTTATTATGTTGTGATTTAATATTTATTGCGCAGCGGCATAGAATCTGATTCTAAACGCGACGATTGTAGATTCATTCCCCTTCAGGGAAATTAAGAAGCTAAAACAATATATGATTCATTGTTTCTTTCCAATATTGTCAAGATACTGCTCTTCCCTTTTGGCCTGTTTCAAAGACTTTTTGTGGTATATGGACAGGACACGGCCATTAGTTAACCAAACTAAAGAAAAAAAATCCCCTGTATAAAAACCAAATATAGAATGTATATAGAAACCAATCGCATTTATCATGGGGAGTGTTCTGAAGAACTGTTTGACCTGTTACCTGCCGCCGAATTTTCTAACCGCACAGTACGTCACAAGTTAAAATATCATCCACACCACCTGGATACGTGGCAATCCACTACTGTGCGTTTTCGTAGGAATTTCCTTCCACGCGCCACGGAACTGTGGAATGGCCTACCCGCGGCAGTGTTTCCAGGTCGATATGACATGGTACCTTCAAAAAGAGCGTCTATCTCCACCTTAAAGGCCGGCAACGCACCTGCAGCTCCTCTGGTGTTGCACAGGGTCGTGGGCGGCGATAATCACTTACCATCAGGTGACCCGAACGCTCGTTTGCCTTGTCCTTTTCTATAAAAAAAAATCCTTAGCACTAACCCAAGGCGCATCGTAACTGCGCCAAAAGGCACTGTAAAAAATATATGTTTAAAAAATGAGAGAAAATAAAGAAATTGTGACCAATCACTAAATTCTGTCTTTACGCTAGGTACCTTCACTCCGCACATAGCAGGGGAGGCAGAGGGAAACTTGTACACTAGTGTTAAGATACTCCGTTCTCATTAAGGCACTTTTATTCTCCAATTTCCATTGAATCTGTAGACTTTTTTGATTAGCGAAACTCAACGCCGCAATATCTATAAAGTACAATAATATTAAAATGTATATTACATATAACGTGATGTGATTTAAAACCATACCCTTTCATATAGCCATCTAAACCAAGCGCTAAAATGTATTAACATAAAGAATAATAAAATTGTACAATATCAATTTGTTTTTTCATATTGTACAATTTATTATTTTTATTTTTATTGTACAATTTATTATTTTATTGAAAAGCCCGAGACGTAATTGTAATGTGATCGCTGCCGGATATCCTTATAATAGGTATTTAGCTCTTTTGTTTTTGAATAGAGTTAATAGTATTATTATCATTTGATATAATTCTATTTTTAATATAGAGAATTAGATATACATTTTGGTGAGACATTGTCTGGCTGTACAAAGCATGGTGTTAAGCTCCGTCACTCGAGTAATCTTGACGCTACAAGGAATCAGTCCAAAGTGTTTTTTCTCCACGTCACACAGTATTCCGCATACAGCAGAGTATGCAGAGGGCACCTAGTGTTAAGACCCTCCGATCTCTATTTTCCTCCGAATTCTGGAGACATTGCGTATTGAAACTTAACCTGTAAACTGTTAATTAATTAATGTTTTAGAATATTACATAATATTCACGCTATCCTATATTTTCATGAGCTTAGTAAGACTCTTATCGAGGCTAGTCGTGACTGTAAAAGTGACAGGTTGTAGGTTTAATTCGCACTCGAAGAAATTAAATATTTATTTTTTTTATTTCTTCGCTCAAGTAAGGAAAAAAAATAAATGTGGCGTTGAGTTCGGCCATTTAATACGCAGTTTCTCAAGAATTCAACCATTCTCTATTTTCTCTAAGGAAAAGGCGAAATCTGTTTTAAAAAATATTCACGCTATAAATTACATGGTAAAAGAAATTATAATCAAAGTCACGTCTTTTAACTTCATATTACGAACTAATTTCATACTTTGCTTCACAAGAAATACGTATTACATATTTTATTTAAGTTATGACGCTAAATTGGAATATCCTTGAGTAAATCCGGTGGTTGACAGCGTTAAGTTGCGCAAAGCGAGGCCTTTCTTGTGATTGATAAAAGAAATATAGAATTAGGTTATTAAATGATAAATAAATAATTGTAAAATACTTTAAATTTAAATAATAATCTTCTTTTTCAAATAAGCTAAAATTTATTTTGGTCCTTTTTGTGAAATACTAATTTAACAAAATGAATGAAGCAGTTCGAGGTTTTATTCAATTCTAATTTACTACAATTAATTATCACAAATAGTATGTAACTTCTAGAATACTATGTACTATAGTTGTAACTCATGAAACGCAATTCAATTAAGCTTAATGTGATATGTGTACATTACATATAGTTCCAACTAACCAACGGTTTCCAATATTTTACACCCTTGTCAAAGTCAGAACGCTATTTTAATGAACGATCTATCTTAACGAGAAAGCGATATGATTGTCTGCACATGTGAATAAATTGGTAATATACATGTTTTTGCTTCACCCTTTATCCCAAATATAACAAGGTAGGCAGAGGGAACCTAGTGTTAGGGCTCAATTTCAATGGTCGTTATAGAGCATTCAGAGAGTCCCTCAATACTAGTGACGCCTAATGAAAGTAGATTATCCATATACGGCATACGGGTATTCCCCGCACGTAGCCTAATAACCAATGAAATTCATCAGTTGGACATCTTTCGTATTCCGCATGCGGGTCCTACCGACTAATAAAAAAATAAAAATCAGCTTCACGCTGTATCCGCACACAGTAGAGTAGGCAGAGGAAACCTAACGTTAAGACACTCCGTCCTCTACTTACCGTCGAATTTTAGAGGCATTGTGTATTGAATGTGAGAAACTCTACGCCGCGTTTGCCGCGACACCAGAGCGAAAGAATGGAAATATAAATTCAAATAGATATTTAATTTCGTGTAACAATTTGTGCCACTGCGCCACGACTGGTCTCTGGCCACGACTGGCCTCTAACGAATGTAAGCGATTAAAGCATGCAACCCCTACGGTATGCATGCAAGAATATCTCCCATACCCCGAATGCGTACTGTAACGACTAAATAAAATGAGCTTTTAAAATGTCCACGTTTCCACCTGAATTCGAGATTTGAGTGTCGTCACTGAAAGCAGCGCTTCATTTTACCAGTACTTTTCTGATATATATATATATATATATATATATATATATATATATATATATATATATATATATATAACCTTATTGTTTTTGTTATATGCAATGCGCATAGTAGGGCATGCGTCTCCTACTCACTCACTCTATTACGCCATTCAATATATAATATCTCAGAAATTGATTTAAAAGATGGAAAACGGAGGACAACTGAGTTCTTTGCCTACTCTGCCATATTTGGGACAGTGTGAACCTAAAATATATATAGAATGCTTGCGGTATTCAGTTTTATTGTTAATATTGGATCTTAATGGATCGTAAAGATCACGCTTTCACTTAGCGACGCAACAAAAACTATTATCGTGGCCCATTACTTGAATTGTGTTCAATGGTGTAATCTAAACATATGATGATTTTTTGTTTATTTTGCTTTAGGTTTATATAAGCTATTGACCCGTTTTATCTAGCGGCTTTGGGAGAGAAAATCTACACCTCTTATTATATTTTAAAAACGTATTGTAGGCGAAAATCTTAAATTATTGGATTTTACAATTTAACTTCAGAAAGTCAACGCAAATATGCATAGTTGCGCGTGACGACTATTATTTAAATATAGATATTGGGTAGAATCCAATTTTATTTTAAGCCTAAATATATAGTTCTAACGTACAGACAGACGGACAAACCCGTAAGCAAAACATAGTTGACTATAAATGTTAACAAACCATTTATTATAAGAACATATAACTAGTTCCAAGAATACGAAGAAAATAAAGAATTGACATAGTCCCCCATAACGGCCAGCCGAATGAGTTACATACATTTCTTTAGTCGGTGTTATCTTCTTTACGGCTAACAAATGTAGCGTAAGTTAAATATTACACGTGTTTTTTTTAATTATTTAGCGAAATAACATATATAGGTTATTATTATTAGAGGATATCGTTGTGCAGCGGCATAGCGACTGACTGTAAACATGACAGTTCTGGGTTTGATTCTTACTCGGGGGTTTGAATTATTTTTATTTTCTTTGTTAGAACAAGGACTAGACATAGTCATTAATTGGCTCACTTTGTGTGTTTTTGCAAATACTCTTTTGGCACTATATTTTTTGTTATTTTATGAGTAAACGCGATTGTTGTTGATTTGAATCCCATATAAATTGGCCTTAGGCCAATGACTGTATTAAAATTATTTTCTTTTCCATACTCTGTGTAGAAAATTGAGCGTAACGTGGACAATGGAGTGTCTTAACATTGGATTATTTTTGTATAATGCAGAAAAAAGCTTACAGCTTTTCTTTTTATTATAACTAGTACAAAATTCACACCAAAGTACTACAAAGAATAGTATAGGAAATAGGTGACCGAGAGAGACGGCCATACAACTGAGTTAAACACTGACACATATTCTCAATAGAAACTTTTATATACAATTCGTATAAACACTTCCTACAGATCTCCGGGCAACTTTACTTGTCGAGTATACGCTTAAGTGACTCGGAAAGTTCAATGTTATATTAAATGTTGTATATGGGAATATATTTTCATTTAAATTATATAAAATTAGGTTCACGCTATATCCCGCACACTGCAGGGTAGGTACAGGGAACCTAGTGTTAAGACGCTCCGTTCCCCACTTTCTGCCGAATCCTGGAGGCATTGCGTGTTGAGTGGCAGAACTCAAAGCCGCGCTTGTTCTCGACACCAGAGCGAAGAAATGGAAATACTAATTTAATTATAATTTTAAAGAGGCGGTTTCAAATACCGCTGTGTATGCTGTGTATGTTTCTCAAAAAAATATTTTTAGTTATTATACATACACATATACACAACAACACGTTACAAGATTAAGTGAACTCTTACTTTCTCCACTTTCCACCTTATTTAGTGATATTGAGTGTATATTGGTGGAGTGTTCACATTGTGCTTAATTATTTTTTTAAATAAATAAATTTAGGTACTATATCATTTTTCCATAACGATTTAATCATAATATCAAACTTTACTTACATTACTTACCAACAGGAAGTCAGCATGACCCACTATACTAATATCAGTGCGTTGCCTCAAACATTTTGGGCCACTATGATGGCGCAGTAGGACAGTATTGATGGCTCTATGACGCATAAATGGAATAATATTAATAGATCCTTAGTAGTGATAAAATGAATTTATGTGGTTGGATGTTGGTTTATTTTAGTATTGTATAGCTTATGGGTTGGTTGTGGGTTTGATTCTTACTTAGGGTATAAAGTTTTTTAACTAAAGAAGAAGATGAAGTGCAGCGTTTAACTCTACTCCACCTCCCACCCAATTATCAAAAAAATGAGACAGACATGCAGGAATAATTCTATATCTTGAGAGCGAATCAATTTCACAATTGATCAGATACAGTTTCATTGTGACTGCTTTTATAGAATTATTTTTTTTCAGCTTCACACTGTATCCTTCATGTATTAGGGTGGGTGGAGGGAACCTGGGAACCTTTTGTTAAGACACTATAATATGTTTTCCATTACGGTACTTACTTTCCTAACTTCTCGGCGAATTTAGCTGTTTCTTTTAACCTTGCCTCTACCCCAAATAATTAGTTAGCTCTATTTTTTCTCATATTTAATATCCAAATACGACATACATGGTAACGTAGTTTCAAAGTAACTAGGTACAATCGATGTCAACTTTGCGTTAGTAAATAAATATTTAATTACTATTTGCCGATCCCATCAATATTTACTACTTGTCATATTATTGAATAGTTGTCGTAGATATACGATATCTCGAATATTGTAATAATATTTTTGAGTCCGTCGTGGTACAGTGGAGTGTCTGACTGTAACTGTTAAGGTGTGGTGTACGATTCCCACTCAGGGGAAGAGTTTTATTTACATTTTTAGACGCCAATCATGACGCAGGGTCACAACGTGCGAATGTAAACACGACAGATTGTGGGTTTGATTTCCATTTGAGGATATTAATATCATGTATTCAAATTTACGATCCCTTAGAACAAATCAAGATTCTAAGTCAAAACAAACAAAAGCGACGAGCAAATTACGCATCGTTTTTGATCTATTTTGTACGAAATTTGACGCGTATTTATTATAAAACTTATACTTCCCGTCGAATCTATTATACAATTATGAAATTTGTCACGAAGTGAAAACTTACAATTCAAATAAAGGAAAAAATCTGAAAAGTAAAAAATTATATTGAAAAGAACAATATTTCTGATTTAATGAAACGACAATTAAGGCATTCTATATATTTTTACCATCAAATGCTTTTGGAAGTTCAAAATATATACAAAAATAAGAGAGTTGAGACAAAATCGTCGCAAGTTTACGCCATCAGAACTTTAATTATTGAGATGCTCCATATCCTTTCAGCGGCGAGGGACGGATGAACAAAACAATTATACTCGAAACCCACATATTACGTACTTTATCAGATTTCAAAGTAATATATTGTAATTTAACTAAAATAGATTCGTATTTGACTGTTTCACATAATTGATTATAATTAGAAAACCACAGTAGAGGCCGGTCGTGGCGCAGCGGCACGAGGTGTGACTGCAAAACCGACTGGTTGTGGGTTCGATCCCCACTCGAGGAGATGAAATATTTACTTAAATTTATATTTCCATTTCTTCGCTCTGGTGTCGAGGTTAAGCGCGGCGTTGAGTTCTGCCACTCAACACGCAATGCCTCCAGAATTCGGCAGAAAGTGGGGAACGGAGTGTCTTAACACTAGGTTCCCTCTGCCTACCCTGCTGTGTGCGGGATACAGCGTGAAGCTAATTTATTATTTTTTTTAATTTTAGTAGTTACAGTCATATGAATTTTTATATATTAGCTTCACGTTGTATTCTGCACATAACAGAATAGGCAAAAGGAACCTGGAAAGCCAGTGTTAAGATACTCCGTTCCCATTAAGACACTTCCGTCCCCACATTCCGTCGAATTCTGGAGACACAACGCCGATCGCTCGATTGGGAATCGAACCCATAACCTGTTATGTTTACAATCGCACGCTTGTACGTAAAATAAATTAAATCAATCCTCCGAGTGGGGATCGAACCCACAACCACAACGCTCAGTCAGATGCTGTCCAAACCACTTTATCTATTTTTGTCGAAGTCACTTCTCTTCTTAAGACATGAAACAAAATAAAAAGTAAAAATAGAAACTTATCAGGTTTCTGTAACAAGCTTATGAGCACCAGACTAAAAAACTTTCTTTGGTTGAATATGCGATCAAGCGGACGCGCGTACATTGTGTACCGTGCCATGATGGAAAAGTATTAGAAATGGTATATTAAGGTAAAGTTTTGTTATTATTAACTGTTGCTATCTTTATAAACAAACTGTGGCTTTAAATCATTCCATTTAATTTCTACTCAATACTGGAGATTCGTCAAAAGTAAAGAATAGATAAAATTGACTATCAAGTTTCGAATCCTTTTTATTAATAAGTCAATTATATTTTTAGAAGCCAGTCGTGACGCAGCGGCACTAAATGTGACTGTAAAATCGATTGGTTGTGGGTTCGATCCCCACTCGAGGAGATGAAATATTTACTTAAATATATATTTCCATTTCTTCGCTCTGATGTCGAGGCTAAGCGCGGCGTTGAGTTCTGCCACTCATCACGCCATACCTCCAAAATTCGGCAGAAAGTGGGGAATGGAGTGTCTTAACCCCTAGGGTCCCTCTACCTACTCTGCTGTGTGCAGGATACAAAGCTGATGTGATTTGATTTTGATTATATTTTTTTTATTGTGAAATACAAATTTATTTGTATTTCACAACAAAAATATATATACGTTTTGGAGACTCTAAATAAACGCAATAATAGAAATTGAATTATGAGATAATGGTTCACAATCTCTTTCTCTAGCTCCTTGAAAAAGTATATTCACCTTCAGTGCTTACTCTTCAATGCTAATATTTTGGAAGAGAAGATAATGCTATGAACTCCATTCACATCACGTTGCAGAGTGAGGAGCTCAGAAAGTGCCTGGGACTTGCAAACCAAGTAGGGAATTTTTATATTAAAATAGGCTTTCGATTGACCGCATCAAGCTTGATGTGACGCGTTGAAGTGTTGTAAATATCGATTTAATCTTGATTTGAATACTCTTACATTGTACAACATAGAAAATACAGACGCCAGCAATGAGTACCATTGTCTTGTTTTGTGGGAATGAAGAATATAGACTTAACAGTTTTGTTCGTACATTAGGTAAATTTATCATGGCAATGATTGCTGGCGAAATATCTCGTTGAAATAAAAACAAAACATAAGAATTTTTAAACATTTTTAAAGTGTTATTCCACACTTAGGAAAGAAAAATACTAAACCTCCTGGAAACCGGCGCGGGTTCGAGTTCCGCTACGTTCAAATTTTTATACGTTTTCTAAAATAAGTAAAACATAAGAATTTGTCTCTCCAGTTACCATTTTATTCTTAGGACACAATCTACGGTTATAATGGGATTCTTTTAATCTCTTTTATCGAATCCTTTAAGAAGAAGCTTATTGAAAATTTGCTTCTGTCGGCAACTTTGCAAAATATTTATAAATTCAACTCAACTTTAGAATAAAGCTCTGGAATAGATTAGATTTAAAATAGGATTGCGTACCCACTAAACCACGGTGTGGCGGGTAATTCTGTATTGATCTTTAGTTTTTCTATTATAAATTTATGTTTATTGTAATATATATATATATATATATATATATATATATATATTTAGCTTTACATTGTATTCCACACATACCAGGGTAGTCAGAAAGTATTTGGGAACCTAGTGTTGAGACTCTCCTTCCCCATTAAGCAGTGAAGTGGGTCAGCGTCTGACTTTCAATGCGGTGATTGTGGATTCAATTCTTACTCAGGAAAATAATTATAATAAAATTATTTTTCATTTCGCTCAGGTAGACAAGGCACAGCGTTGAGTTTTGCAATTATACACGCAATGCCCCAAAAATTGGGAAATTAAGTGTCTTCAGGTTTCTTCTGCCTACTGGGTGATGAGGGAAAAACGTGTAGTTGTTTTTTTATCATATTATACCTAATGTGTTTACTATAAATTTTTCCTATACAACTTAGTAAAGGCTTCACTTTGCCGCCTCCACCGAATGACGATTTATAAGTTTTAATTCATTCGTAATTGAATCGCGACTCTCTTGGCTGTTTGCGAGTTGAAAGCTTCCCGTTTATTACGAGCTTATTCTAACTACTTAGATTTTATATTTCTATTTTTGTTGAAATAGGTTTTTATTAAGTGATCTAAACCTTTTTATATTTTTAGATTAACGCTGTTTCTCGCTTAAAGCGGCGTAAGCAGAGGGAATCTAGTGTTACGACACTCCGTTACCTAATTTTCTTCCAATTTTCGAGACATAGCGTGTTGAGTGGCGCAACTAAGCACGAGAGCAAGAAAATAAAAATAATTGATTCCAACAAATGGAAATCGAACCCACAACCATCGTGTCTATAGTAAAATGCTGTGCCACTGTGACATGACGGCCTGATCCATGCATTTAATCATCATTAAACAATACTTGATGACCTTAAGAAATATCAAATGCAAAAATATGAAACATAACCGTTGTCCAGCGTCTCTGTACTCATGGAGACAAATTGCTTCGAGCACAAAAGATATAAGAAAAAAAATACTTGGCATTGAAAATTCTGAGATTAATCTCGAGACAAGCTTTTATTGTGGTTTTAATATAAACTTCGAATATTAATGTTGTATTTGCGGCTATTGATTAGAATAGTTTTTTTATAGACTACTTAGACGTAATGATGTAAGGGTTGTGGATTTGACTCCCAGTTGGGGGTACGAAATAATTCGTACCCCCAACTGGGACTCGGATAACAAGATAAAACGGAGCATTGAGATCTGCCGCTCAACACCCACTGTACCAAAAATTCAAAACAGAGTGTCTACAGAGTAGGTCCCCTCTGCCTTCAGTAAATCAGTTTTTTTTATCTTATTTAACAGCGGATTTATCTTGAGCTTCATCCGAAACATATATGTTGGCAGAGGAAACCTGGGAACCTTGAGCTAATACACTGTTTCTATTTTGTTCTCCACTTTCTGCCTACAAATATGTTTGAATTGGGTGTTGAGTGGTGAAACTTAATGAACTTTGCCTCTTTACCAGAAGGAGAAAAAAAATGTTAATATAAATATTTCATTTACTCGAGTGGGAATCGAAACCACATCCTGCCGAATTTACAGTCGCATCCCTGCGCCACGACTGAACTCATTTTAAATATTTTAAAATATAAAAAAAAATAACATTCACACATGCATAAAACACACACATGAATCTAACAGAATATGCGTTATCACAAAATAAAACGACACTAAGTTAATTTTATCTCAACTTTTCTGTCTAGAAAGTTATTTATGAGTGTAACGTACTTTGATTTTATTTCTACACGCTTAATAGTAATTATTTCTTGCATTTATAGAATATTAAAGAATATTAATATTGTTTTGTAGAGGCCAGTCGTGGCGCAGGGGCACAAGGTGTGACTGTAAAACCGACTGGTTGTGGGTTCGATCCCCACTCGAGGAGATGAAATATTTACTTAAATTTATATTTCCATTTCTTCGCTCTGGTGTCGAGGTTAAGCGCGGCGTTGAGTTCTGCCACTCAACACGCAATGCCTCCAGAATTCGGCAGAAAATGGGGAACGGAGTGTCTTAACACACTAGGTTCCCTCTGCCTACCCTGCAGTGTGCGGGATACAGCGTGAAGCTGATTTAATTTATTTTTTTATTAATATTGTAATGTTATAGTCTAGACTATAAGCGCGACGATCGTGGGTTCGACTTTCAAGTGGGATGAATTATATTTATTTTGTCGCTCTGGTAATTGTTCAAGACAAAGCGTGGCGTTGATTTCCGCTACTCAACGCGCTATTTCGCAAATATTCGGCGGAAAGTAGGAAAATGTATAAAATAGTCTTAACATTCTTATTCTTCTTTCTGTCTACCCTACTATACGCGGGATATGGTAGTGTAAAAAAATGTGAGAGACAGAGAAGACTTCATAGAATATAGTATTAAGATACGCTGTTCCCATTAAGATTTTTTTTTATTAAGACTTTCAGCAGAATTCTGGAGGCATTGTATCATTACCAGAGCAAGAAAATGAAAATATTACATATTTCATTCTATTATATACATATTTCATTCATTCATTCTACATATTTCATTCTATTCTATTATATTATATTCCCCTTAGTGGAAATGAAGCCCACAACCTGTCGCGTTTACAGACGAATTGTTCTCCTGCGCTTTGACTGGCCTCACTTGTTTTCTATTACTATGGCTGGTAGAGATCTACTTAATAGAATTGTATAATATACTTTGAAATCAGATTTTTGGCATAAATTTGTTGTACTTAATTTAGTATTACTATTAATACCTTTGTTTGTCTTTGACTATCTCCTAACTAAATAAATTGATTAATTTAGAAACATAAGAATTTACTTAATATTTTACAAAAGCTTTTAAGATGTAATTGTCTAATTTGTTATAATTATGCTTAATAACTACTGTAATGGAACTTATTTTTAATTATAAGTAACTAGGAGGCTTCGCTCCTTGCTTTCGCTTCGCTCACCAACTCTAACTCGTTTCGCTCATCGTAAGAACATTTTTTTTAAGGGAAATTAATGTCACTTTGATGAATATTATATTTTGAGAATTTAGAATTTATTATTACAGCACCTAAATGTACATATAAAGATATTTTTGTATATTTTCAGCTTACCGCTGTATTCTATAGGAGCACAGACAGAGCGATTCCAGTATAAACATTGTGTGCTAGATGGCAAAACTCAACGCCAACGTAGTGACCTACTGTGTGACTGTAAACGAGATGGTTGTGGGTTCGGTCTTGACTCAGGAAATGATTATGATATTTTAATTACTTTTGTTTCCTCGCTCTGATAAATATATCACGGCGTTGAGTTCTGTCACATACAATAATAATAACACACAATGCCTCGAAAATTAGACTTATTATAAATTACATAACGCTATAGAAAAAATAAAGAAAACATATATGCTATTTAAATAAAAATGCCGTATTTCATATATAATCTTTATAGAGGTAACTCATCCACACGTAAATACAGCAATTAAAGTACTTTGAATGGCTATACAAAAAACAAAAGAGTTGGAAGTACTCACCGCCTTGTCATGTATTACCATGAAGTTGCTCGTGAAAGGAAATTTAAATTCTATTCAACGATACTAGAAATTATGATTTTGTAGAGATCTGTTATGTAACGTTGTAGGCAGTAGTCAGTACGGAAGGTAGCTTCTGTGTGAGAATTGGACAGAAATAAAATGTAAGAACTAGTTTTGTTGAATACGGTGTTGTGTTACGCTAATTAACATGTTGATTAGCGTAACACAACACTAATCAACATGTAATGTCTTCAATGGATAAGGTATGTGTCGGTGTATTACCTACTATTTGTGTGTGGACCCAATTACTTATTATTTTATTTATTAAGCCCTCGACACAAAAAGCTCTAAAAAGTAAAGAAACAACTAAATTACACCTTTCAAATAAAAAATCAGTTCATCCGTTTGGGTGCTATGGTGCCACTGACAAAAATACAAATACACAAATGCATTCATACATAGATATAAAAAAGATTTTACAATAATATTTTCTTATATCTACTAGTAGTTTAATTTATCCTTACCTCAAAATTCATATTACTAATAATTATCTATCAGTACTTAAATTAAAGTGAGGCCAGTCGTGGCGCAGTGGCACGAAGTGTGACTGTAAAACCAACTGTTTGTGGGTTCCATCCCCACTCGAGGAGATGAAATATTTACTTAAATTTATATTTCCATTTCTTCGCTCTGGTGTCGAGGCTAAGCGCGGCGTTGAGTTCTGCCACTCAACACGCAATGCCTCCAGAATTCGGCAGAAAGTGGGGAACGGAGTGTCTTAACACTAGGTTCCCTATGCCTACCCTGCTGTGTGCGGGATACAGCGTGAAGCTGTTTTAATTTATTTTTTTTTACTTAAATTAAAATTATGTTCTAAAAGTTATACCAAAATCGATTCACTATACATTAACAGATTTGTGTATGATAGGCAATAGGAGAAACATAGAAAAATAGACAATACAAAAAATTCTTCCAGTCCGTCTGTACAAGCGTCTCGTCGCTTTGACGTGTTGTTTTTTCACCTTAAAAAACAACATATTCATTCACCTGAATGTAGTTTTAAGAAATACTCTCAAGGTTCCCAGTTTAAGGTCGAGATTTACCACTTCAAGCTTCTTTTCAAAAGAAAATATTCTGGTTTTTTATGTTTGATAAATAAACTCTTGATACTTTGTGACATTGGAATTGTATAATATTATATTATGCAATGGTTTTTTTTGTATATTATATTTAGTACTGAGTATAAATGCGACGATTGTGGGATTCTCACTTGAGGAAATGAATTGTTTTAATTTTTTCCCTCAGGGCAAAGCGTGGCGTAGAGTTTCGCCGTTCGGCATGCAATGTCTCCTGAATTTGGCACAAAGTGGGGAATGGGAGTGTTTTAATGGGAATGGAGTGTCTTAACACTAGGTTCCCAGGTTTCTTCTGCCTACCATGCTGTACACAGAATACAGCGTGAAGCTACAAAAAGAAATCAATCACATTTCATTTAAATGCAACTATATCTATTGTTTTAAAACAAAAGGATTCACAATTTAATTACATTTCTTTATAAAAAATATGCAGTATATCCTTTTAATGGAAAAAATGCAATCAACTCAGACATCAGATATTGTGAGATCTATTGAAAGTAAGGTTTATTTATTTGTTTTCATAATAATCTTTTTGTAAGAAAGCTGTTGGTTAATATTTTTATTCAACTAGAAACTTCATTTTTTATTTATTTATGTTATGAATATTGTTTTATGATTATCTTTGTAGTGCAATCAGGAATTCTGACTGTTATGGCGAAGGTAGTATATATATTATTTAACTTTAGCCAAACGCTACGGTCTCTACATACCTCTTTCGTCTCTGTCGTCAACCTCTTAATACATGCCCTCCGGGGGATCCTCATGCTTTTTACGTGAGCTCCAGTATCTTTGATACTGTGTTTTCGAAGGTCAACCGAGGTCTCCCCCTACCTCTCTTACCACTCACTGCCCAAACCAGCTGAGCTGCTGAGCACGTTCTTCTTCATTCTCACCGTATATTATATATATATATATATATATATATATATATATATATATATATATATATATATATATATATATATATATNGGATAAAACTCACCATGCTAGGATATTTATGTCCGTTGTCAAAAAGTGAATCATTTGCCGTGAACTCAACCCCGTGCAAGCCTCGTTTCACCACCGGCCCCGAATATGGCAAGGATATATGTCTAAAATAATAAAAATAATTATATTAATAATGATTTAAAGGCCAGTCGTGGGGCAGGGGCACAAAGTGTGACTTAAACGCGACTGATTGTACGTTCCAAATACTAGTTTAAATTTATATTTTCATTTTTTCGCTCTGGTGTCAAGGCAAAGAACGGCGTTGAGTTCCCCCACTCAACACACAATGCCTCTAAAATTCGGCGGAAAGTGGAAAACGGAGTATCTTAATACTAAGCTCCCTCTGCCTACCCTGTTGTGTACCCGGATACAGCGTGATGCTGATTAGATTTTATAATAAATGATATATGTACCTAAGTAATGTTATTAATGTATATTTTCTACTATTTTTAACGCTAACATTGGTCATTTAGCAAATGTTCGGCCGTCGATGATATATGTTATTTGTTTGGGATTCGATTCCCATTGAAGGAATGGGATAAAGTTCAGCATTATACGCCATCTTATATGCAAAGTTGAAATATTATATATTAAATATTACTATTTATAAATTAAAAAAGAAAAAAATATAAATTAAAAAAAATATAAAAAACCCTTATCTCAGCCCTTACGTGATTTTTTCAATTGTCATCTGAATATATATAAATATCGTCAGAATGACGGGAAGCTATCACCGGTTATAAGATAGTTACTGATAAGAGCCAACGAGGAAGTCAACATTATATAATCTATACAAAACTTAATAAAAATATATACAACAGAAAAGAATAGATACATTTATGTAATGCACTAAATATATATATATATATATATATATATATATATATATATATATATATATATATATATATATATATATTTATTTATTTATTTTTCAAATGTTTTCTACTTTTGGCATGAGGACAAGGAAAAAAGTCTTAGATCTAGCATCATTCTAATTAAGTGAAGCCAGTGGTGGTGCAGTTGCGTGTTGAGTGGCAGAACTCAACGCCGCGCTTTGCTTTGACACCAGAGCGAAGAAATGGAAATATAAATTTAAGTAAATATTTCATCTCCTTGAGTGGGGATCGAACCCGCAACCAGTCGGTTTTCCAGTCACACCTCGTGCCGCTGCGCCACGACCGGCCTCATCTTCGCTCTGATAGTAAGATATGTCGTTGAGTTTCGCACTCAACACGTAATGTATCGAAAATTGGGCGGTGCGCAGGGTACGGAGTATCCCTCTCTTTCTTCTATGCTTAATCTGTCATTTTTTTCGTCGTGTATCTTAGGATTCAGAAAAAAGAAAAATAGCAGTACAATAATTATATGTTTGCCAATATGGCAAACTGACAAATATAAATTCTGAAACATTAAAAAAAATAATCAGCTTCACGCTGTATCCCGCACACAGCAGGTTTTGCGTGTTGAGTGGCAGAACTCAACGCCGCGCTTAACCTCGACACCAGAGCGAAGAAATGGAAATATAAATTTAAGTAAATATTTCATCTCCTCGAGTGGGAATCGAACCCACAACCAGTCGGTTTTGCAGTCACATCTCGTGCCGCTGCGCCACGACTGGCCTCATGAAACATTACAGATGTTTTAATTTTTTAATCTTTTTAACAAATGCGCTCGAAGTAATAATATCAAGAATTTTGAAAATGTTCTATTTCAAGAATTAATTCAAATATTTAGGAATTTTGTTACTTTATTACAAATAATATAATACTCTCAAAGCTGTTGATGAAAACTAAATTTTAAAGGATGTCAAACACTTCAATTAATTATAAATTGTCTATTACTTTAGATAAAGTACTTATTTCAAGTAATATTTAGTTCAAAAAATCCTTAGGTCTATAGTTTCAGTTGAAATTAAAACTATAGTCGGATTTACTAAATTTAGAAAGTTGAAATTTGGCGTAAAGGTTGGTTGGAGAGGGAAGAAAGGACTAAGAAAAAATTTATCGAATTTTCTAAACGGAAAAAAATATTATTTTTCATTTTAAAATCGACGTCGTTGTGACGCAGGGGCACAAGTGCGTCACTATAGACGCGACCGTTGTGGATTCGATGTCACTCGGGGGAATGAAATATTTATTATTTTCATTTCCTCCACTCAATACGCAATGCCTCGATCGCTGTATCCAGCTTTAATCGAGATTTCATTAGATCCTCTCTATCCTTTCTAGCCTACTTTGCTATGTGCGGTAAAACAATCTAAAAAAAAAACCTTAAAGTCTACTAGTTTTTATTTAAAGTCTAGGATTGACTCTGTCTTGACAAACACACCACTCATTCCCCTATATATCAAATTTTACCTTTTTTAAATTCAATACTTTAGTCTGTGCGTTCTCTGTCAGCTACTCTTAACAGAAGTGTATTATACTTATAGATAACCATTGTTTCTTAATAATTAGATCATCTTGATGTCGACACCACGATAACTGATCATACCAGGTCATCGGGCTAAGAGATTCTCTGCGTGTTATAGATTCTAGAAAAATAAGCCGTTGTAAGAATTAGTTGCTAAGATAGATTACACATTTTTTTTAATTTTAAAATGTGTTTTTAATTATTTATTTTTATTCACATTGTATCCCGTATATAGCAATCGTAGGATACTCTGTTTTTCACGCACCGCCATCATTATATTCTGTGTTGACTGAACGGCAGTTCCATTTCTGGTCGAATTACATGTTATTTATTCCTCTGAGAAATTGAACCCGCAATTATTACGTTTACAGTCAAAAGCTTTTCCGCTGCTTCACGACGGCTTCAACGCCATATATCCTTATAAACAAAAAAAATATCTAATTCATGCTAACATACTCGCTCTTACAAAAATAGATTCTAAGGGAAATATACTGACATAAATAACATTTCATAATAAACCTTGTCATACATAATGAAAACAGAATCCATACGGCGACGTTGTGAGTCAATCAAGAGTCTCTGGTAATATAACTTATGTAGAGATAGTCACAGCTATTTGTTGGTCTGTTAGCTTTGGGACTACGTAACCGTATTTGCCTAAAATTGTTGCAAATTCTTTTTTGTAGCTTTTTTTTGCTTCTTGCTTATACGTGTAGGTAACGGTAAGGTAGGTAGGGCTTTTGGTATGTAATCGAATACTAGTATGGGTACAGGTATGGGTTCGAGCCCATACTAGTCGGGGAAATGAATTATTTACATTTTCTCGTCCTGTTCGAGTTCCGTCACTCAACACGAATGTTTCGAAAATGAGGCGGCACATGTGGAACAGAGTATCTTAATTCTTATCTCTTTGGCTACTCTGCTCTATACGAGAAAAAGAGTTAAGCTATTTTTTAATAAAAGATTTACATATTTTTAACATTTAAAAAAAATCTACACTTAAGTAAGAAAATATGTTTTTATAAACATATAAAATTTTCATAGTTTTGAGGAAGTTAATTTTTTAAATGGGCACTCAAATTTATATGGGTTTTTCTAAATGTAAGCTTAGATAAGTTCTTATGTATTCCAAAATGGGTTTCTTAATTTTTTATCCACCAAGATTTTCTTTCCGTCAAATTCCTACGTGATTGGCAGAACTCAATGCTGCGATTTCCTCGTTAACAGAGCGAGGAAGTCAAAATATTAAATTATTTATTCTACAGAGTAGAACCGCCCCAACCGTCACGCTTATAGTCGCACAATTGTGCCCCTGCACCACGACGGCCATCTACTAATTATGTACTTTTCTATTACTGTTAATAACCGTGAATGATTTGGGTGTGATCTTAACATTTGCAATTTAGAAAACACACGCAGGGTTAAACGGGAGATACTGTAGAAAAGTAGAAATATATTAACGGCGTATTCAGTTTTTATTAAATATTTCAATACATACAGGAAGGTGAGGCCAGCACGCTCTCACGCGCTGGTCCCCCTGTGCTATGGGCAGAGATACAAGCTTGCGACTGTTAACGTAACAGGTCGTATATTCGATTTCCACTCGAGGAAATGAAATATTATTATTTTTATTTCCTGGCTCTGGTAAGGAAGCAATGCGCGGCCTTGAGCTCCGCCACTCAATACGTAATGCCTCTAGAATTCGGCGAAAAGTGGGAAACGGAACAGTCTTAATGAGAACGAAACACAAGATCCTCTCTGCTTACTATCTTATGCTATATGCGAGATACAACGTAAACCAAAAGAAACATGAAAAATATATATTAAAAGTAAAAAAAGTCATATTTAAATTAAATAACTAACTCTTACAACGGCTTAAATATAGATGCCGTACAAATATAGCTTTATACTATATTATTATAGTAAGTTTAAGCGGGCGAAACCGGATTTGGGACTAGTATTTCAATAAAAACATCAAGCTTATACAGTTTAGTAGCATTCTGTGTAATATGGTAAGAGTCGGGGCTCTAAGGATAATCCTAGGACGTGATCTAATGGACTTTTACACGCACTTCGCTTTTGAAGCTTAAACCTCGTTTACGTACACTGTTACATTGAAACAATTAATGAACTTGTAACGATCCATACCACAACTAAATTGTGTAGGTAAATAATATAATTAATTCAAAAAAATAATCATTTATAAAAAAATATTATAAATATAATTTATAATATTATTTAATTTATAGCTTAAGATAAATACAATATTATAAATAATAGTTTAGTTCAGTTCTTTCATTACGCGTTCCTCTCACAAGTAATATTAGAGTGACGTAATATACCGTAGGTAAACACACACAGATATAAGATATATTTATTAAAAATAAATAAATAAATCAGCTTCACGCTGTATCCCGCACACAGCAGGGTAGGCAGAGTTCCCTCAGCCTAGTGTTAAGACACTCCGTTCCCCTCTTTCTGCCGAATTCTGGAGGCATTGCGTGTTGAGTGAGAGAACTCAACGCAGCGCTTAACCTCGACACCAGAGCCAAGAAATGGAAATATAAATTTAAGTAAATATTTCATCTCCTCGAGTGGGGATCGAACCCACAACCAGTCGATTTTACAGTCACAGTTCGTGCCACACGACTGGCCTCACAAAATAATTTAATAATTATATTTAATCGTTGTGTATTATAATTTAAAATAAATAATAACATAATTAATATTTTAATTATTGTAAAATATCATGTTGGCTGAATAAGCTACTGTCAACGTCAAAGTTAAGAAAAAAGGAAAGAAAGAGAAGGGAGATGACGGACGCGTCGGTGAGGGATAGTGATTCAAAATGTTTAGTGAAATTTTAATTTATAATTAATATATATTTAGTTACATCTTATATGTAAAAGGCATGTGAGTTAGTACATGTAATAGTGATATAAGTATTCGAGGCTACTAAGATAAGTTATAAGTGCTTATTACGTATTTACGGTTGTTTGTTTTGGAGTACATCGTCGGTAAGTTTTTAATAGCTTATTATTAAAACAAAAATGAGTAATATTAATGCACATAATGCCGTCAATATCCAGAGATAATTATTACTTATTTAGTATATGGAAATAAATACATGAATATGTTTTTATTAGGTATGTAAAATTACAATTATATTAATGTACGCAAAGTGCCTGCCGCCATCTTTGTCTGATGCTTATATGTAAATTGTGAAATGAGAGTTAAATAGATTTGGTGAATTATAATTACTTATAAATGTAATGTCTATATATTATATTAGTAAATATTTAACATGTTACTTTAAAAGGAAATATAAATATAATAGTATCATTTATAAAATGATATAAAATTATTAAAAATACGTAACAAATTCCTATGTGAGTGGCATAACTCTATGCCGTCAATAATAATTTTTACAATTTATAAATATTATATAATATAAGTCTATTTAATGTCCTACAATAAAAGTTATCTATCAATATATCTAATTAAATATCATAAAGATGTTAGACGTTAACCAAATATTAATTATTTACGATTTATACGACTGTTGGAGTTCATTGACCCTATGTTTTACTAATAACTGATATTGGAGTCACAACCATATGTGAGACAGTTTTCAACAACAAGTTTAACAGTTAAAGATCTTGGATTACTTACGATCACTAGGGAAGGGTTCTAACTATATTAGACGTATCACGAGCCATACTAAAAAAATAAAATTATTATTTAAATATTTTATTGAGTAGAATGGGGAGTCAGTTACAAACTGTCTAAAACAAAAATAGTTTTTCAATTGTAGTTTTTGAGGTTAGTGCTGTCAACCAAATGAACACTTCAGCTTTAATAATATTAGTATGGATATGTATATAATATTATAGGCGCGTTAGTAAATCAGTATTTCGCATTCCAGACTGCCCTAGTTTCTTTTAGCTAAAAGTTATGGCTCCTTATCGCTTAAGAGACATTTTATTGGTAGTTGAATGGAAAATCGTGTTTTCCTATATTTTTTACTTTTACTTTATATCGTGTCGTTAGTTCGTGTTTTTTTGCGTACAAAAGAGGTCGTCTACCTACTTTAAGTGTGGGTTAATTTTTTAATAAGAATATTTTTATTGGATTGTTATATAGTATAAGGTTTTGAGACTTTTTGTTTGTAACAAAGTTGTAAGTTAAAATCGGACTCAATAAATTACATCTATACAAAATTACAAAATATAAAATATGTGATATTTTTATTTTTTCGATTAATTTTTGTCACATATTCGCTCTGGTAACTTATGATGATGCGTTGAGTTCCGCCACTCAATAGGTAAAATGGCAAAAACTAAACGAAAAATGAGGAACGGAGTGCTTACACAAGTTTCTCTTTCTCCTCTCTCCGCCTCTCAAGTAGAGATGATACTAGTTACCATTACGTTTTCAAGCACCAACCAGTCTCAATATGAATTTTAAATACAGGCAATTTAATTTGTTTTTCAAATTTTAATCACATTCTAGTTAAACGCCATCCAAGCTATTCCAGATAAGCAAAAGTTATGCATTTAATAATAAACTGTGAGGCGACGCGGACTCAGCAGTATGGTGATGAAAGCAATTATTGTCTAAGTTTTACTTTAGCTCGTACATATATTATTGAAAACTTATTTTAGTTCAAGTTTCTTATGGAATGCTTACGATGCCAATAGTAAAATATTTTTTTTTAAAGTACCTACTTTTTCTTCTCTTTCAGTAGTGGCGAAGGGGCACAAAGTGTGACTGTAAAACCGACTGGTTGTGGGTTCGATCCCCACTAGAGGAGATGAAAATTTTTACTTAAATTTATATTTCCATTTCTTCGCTCTGGTGTCGAGGACAAGCGCGGCGTTGAGTTCTGCCACTCAACACGCAATACCTCCAGATTCGGCAGAAAGTGGGGAACGGAGTGTCTTAACACTAGGTACCCTCTGTCTACCCTGCTGTGTGCAGGATACAGCGTGAAGCTGTATATGTATATATACCTTACATTTTGATTAACGGTTATTCCAGGCTTTGCTTGGTTATTTTTGATGGAACTGGGTGTAATTTAGTTTTAGAGTTTGCCAAATTGTAAGTCGTCAAGTTAGATTTGTATAATATTTTCTTCGTTATCTGACAGGAGATAAATGATATGTTCACGTGAGAAAAGTCATTAAAAAATAGATTTTTTCTAGTTAACACTCTACCACACATAGCAAAGTAGGCAAAGGAAACCTGGTGTAGACACACTCCGTTTCACATCTGCTTAATTTTTGATAATTTTTGATATGTGTGATCAGTGGCGGAACTCAACACTGAGTTGTTGGTTGGGTTTTCGTTGTAAAACAAGGGAATGAAAATAATTTCTTTAGTCAAATGAGAATCGGATTCATATCTGCGTTAACGGCGTAAAGGCTGCGTTTATTAAATTAAAAATGTACTAGTATAGTAGAACCTGGAAACTTAGTGGTGGAACTCAACGCCGCACTTTGCTTCGTGAGTGAGAGGAAATAAAAATATTATACTCATTATACTCACTTACACGAGTGGGAATCGAACCGACAACCTATGGCAAGTTTGTGCCCCTGCGTCTCCCGACTTGCCTAACATATATATATGTAGGTACTTATATATTTGTGTAATTACTTTAACATTCATATTTTACGTTCATTCCCAGTCGCTGTTTATTTATCATACCGTTAAGTGGCTATAAAGTGTGAGTAAAATGCAATTTTAAGGTGTTCAAAGATTTTACAATGCGTCTGAAGAAAATCATTTTACACTCCAACGTCAATTATTGTTTATGTTTTTTTTATTACGTCTACTGGTTGTTGGTGTAAATATTGAAATATGTAAATCTATATTAAAAAAAATATAAAAGTATGTACATATATAATGTATTAAAATTTACTGCAGAAACTATATGCCTTTGGTTGCTAAATTATTTTTTATATATTTCATTAGGGTTCCGTACCTTTTAAAGGCAAAAAGGAGCCCCTATAAGCAGCTTAACGCCCGTAAACGCGACACAGTTTGTAGGTTCTATTCTCAGCAGTTCTATTTTATTCTAAACTGCCATAAGAAAATAAAGTACAGCGTTGAATAGGCCCTAAGCACGCAAAATATCGAAAATTGGGCGGTGCAAGGGTACAAAACATAATTAAAACATTTGTCAAAAACATCTAAGGAACTATAAATATATTATAGAAACTTATTCCCATCTTAAAATAGCTCTAACAGAATTTCCTCCAGATAATTTTCAAGGGCGAGTGCCCGTATACAGACGGTTTATCCCTTCCTAAATGTGGACAAATCCTTTGATCTTGTTCTATTGAATTCGGATAGTACAGAAGTTTTCGTTTTTAATAATACATCGCGTATCTTTTCACATTATGTGTACGATTTGATTTGTTGACTTTGTGAATTTTTGAGTATATTTCTACTTATAGATTAATATACTTTTACTGTGAAAGAGTAAGAAATTTAAATAAAATAAAATTATAGTCTTCCGGCGGTGGGTAAAGGGTCCATTCTGTGTGATTATATAAATGATTTACGGTATCTTGTTGTAAAGAACTATGAGATAGTATTGTTTGCTGATGACACTTCATTGACTTTTAAAATGAAAAAACGACAAATCGTATATGAAGATGTAAACAATCCCTTCACTGCTAAGTGCGGAATACAGCATGAAGCTAAAAAGTATTTACCCGCTCAAGGGAGTCAAACGCGGCGCTGAGTTCCAACACTAAATTTGTATGTAGAGTCATTACATCATCATCATTCATTCATTAGAATTAAAATATAATTGTGTTTTAATCAAAATCTTAAAGGATCTGTAAATTTCACGTCAGCTCCAACTCTACAACAGTCTCTTGACAAAACATTCTCTTTGAGGGCTATTTGAAAGAAGCTGAAGTATTTAATTAATAAAAAAAAATATAAACTGTAGGTGATACGATGATGAGGAAGAGATAACTTAGTATCAAAATATCTATTGACGGGTGTAAATCAAATCCAGGACCGTTGCGTTTTATCGCTTCGCCACAACGACCTCAACTTATATGGTACAATAAGAAATATTATATATCTAAAAAAATCTCAGACGTCTCTATGATTTCTTCAATTACACTCGTAAACTGAACGCTGACATCTCGTTAGTTTGTAAACAATAAAATGAAATACGTTCTTCAAATCTAAAAATACCATAATAACAAACTAATAATCGTTGGTATCGCATCGTTAGTTCGTGTATTGATTGATATTCTATTGCACATTTATTTCTAGAGCTACTTATTTTTTTTATTATTTTATAATATATTATGCAAATTCATGATTTCTTCGATTAAAAGCTACTTATTTTATATTAATTTTGTATCTAAATTCATAATTTCAATATAAATAAATTTTTTATTCAATTCTCTTATTTAACTCTAGCTCTAAATAAGGATTGTGTTTTGAAAATTAAAGAAGAATGAATTATGATTAAATTTGTTTGATTTGTTATTATATGTTGTTAAGTTTGCTTTATAATCATATTGAGCATTTTATTGAATACAGTATTCAGATTCTATGGTAAATTATAATATTAATTGTTTCTTTAAATATTTGTGAGAGATTACGAGCAAGCTTTGAATGTAAATATATAGCTAATAATATATAAAAATTAAACAAAAAGATGGTCTTATTTGCACCTGCACAAGCTATAAATCAATATTTTAATAGACAGAACAACATGCAATGTTTAGTTCCGCTAATGAACACGCGATATATTAGACAGGAAAAGAGCTTCAATTTCAAAAAATACTTATTCCGCAAAGTGATTCAACACTATATATTGGGAATGCGACCAAAACAAAGATATACTGCAAATTAAAATCATTTTTATCAATATTAGATGTAACCTTATATGTTATATAGATACGTAAAAACCAAAGTGTTCGAATAATAACGAGGATAGCCATAAATACGTATGTTTATTGACGCTGTTGGTCATAAAGACTGTCTATATTTATCCCTTAATATTATGACATTAGGCTACTTTCAAATCTTATTAGGAATACGTATATTTCAGTAAAAAGGTAATATATTTGATACATCTGTGAATCGTAGGTCGTAGAATCGATTCCCATGAAGGGCATTTTTTTGTAAAAAAAGTTTTCTTTTTTCCGCGTAGGATAAATAGGTGGAGAAAACCTAGGATAAGAACACTCCGTTGTAACATCGATATAAGCTTGTTGCGTAGCGGATACTCAACGCCGCGCTCTGTCCTATTATCTAAAGTTCTATTATGTCTAGAAATTCTAAAATTTAATAACGCCATCATGAAAATGTTTATTCCAAAGTAATTACGTAAGCATCCAACCTGATTGTGCGGCAAAGGAAATTCTCCAGATACTGCCGCGCCGAGATTCTCACATGCTATGCGTATAATAGAGGAGCCGAGCATATCGGGACTGGGTTATTTCATCGATTTCAAGGTTAAATCTAGCGTATGTTGTTCTATTATAAGTTTCTTCACGTATTTATTATGTAGATAGGATAGCGTTTAGTTATAGAACATTTCATTCTTAACTTTTTGTCCAAATTTGTGATATTGCGTGTTCTGTTTCGAAACTCAACGCCACGCTGCCGTGTGCTAGAGAGCGGGAAAATGAGAATAGTAGAAGGTCACGAGTGGGTATCGAAAC
This sequence comes from Heliconius hermathena, assembly GCA_013403705.1. Classification (NCBI taxonomy): domain Eukaryota; kingdom Metazoa; phylum Arthropoda; class Insecta; order Lepidoptera; family Nymphalidae; genus Heliconius; species Heliconius hermathena. The sequence goes on along the minus strand of JAAIXJ010000144.1, from coordinate 620,532 downwards.
TACAACAACAAAGGTTGTTGCTTCGCACCACGGTGGTTTCTTTAAAAAAAGAACAATATTTTATTAAAGCCGGTTGTAGCGCAGGGGCAGTTGAGTTTCTCTACTCGACACGCAATGCCCCTACAAATCTGCGGAAAGTGGGGAACTGAAGCGTCATAATAAAGTGTCTTTGCAATAGGTGCCCAGATTTCTCTGCCTACCGCAGGGTAGGTATATGTAGAATACAGTGTAAAGTTAAAAAGTGATGTATTTTTTGACTTCATAGAGTTTTGCCAATACGTAATCTCTGTCTCATATAGTGATAGTGATTGAGTTACGTTAACTCCATGCCACGAGGAAATTAACATATTAAATGTTTCATTTTCTCGTTTGGAAATCGAACACACAACTTGTCACATTTACAATCGTACGCTTGTGCCTCTGCGCCACGATAGATTTAAAAAAAAAATTAAAATTAAATTAAAAAACTTCAAAATTATAGATAATAGACAAATTGGACACCATTTTATTGTCTTAACTAAAATAATTTTGCATTTAAGAAATAATTTAAATGTCTGTTCTAACTAATTCGTTCAATTCAATCTTTTGTGCGTTCTTATTATAACGACATCGACATCTGAAGATCTTTAGAATTCCTTAGAAATGAATACTTCAAATTGTTGAACCGTAATTTGTGGGGTTGTGTCTATTGATAGTTTTTTTGTTAAGCCGCTAATGTGATTAGATAGGATCGTCATATTATATTATATATATATATATACTATAATAATTTGATATAATTGAAGCAGAATTATTTATTCTTTTATTTTATATGAAATTAATAATTTTCGTTACTTTTTTTATGAGGCCCTTTGACTTTAAAAGCGACGGTTTTAGATTCGATTCCCGCTCGTAAACGAACGGAAAAGTTAATTGCATGAGTATTGGTATTTATTTATACTTATCGTACACTCAGAATGAAAGTGTTTTGGTTCAAAAAAAACTATATATTATGTATGTATATTTTTTTTAGTTGCACGCTGTATCCCGCACATGGCAAGGTAGGCAGAGGGAATCTAGTGTTAAGACACTCCGCTTCCATTGAGACAATTTCGTTCACCACTTTCCGCTAAATTCTGGGCGCATTGCCTGTTGAGTGGCGTAACTTGTTACTAGAGCGAGCAGATGAAAATATTAAATATATCATTTACTCGAATGGGAATTGAACTTACAACCTGTAGTATTTACAGTCGCATGCCTGTTCCCCTGTGTCACTACTGGTCTCTGGTATATCTGGTATATATTAGAATAGATTTTATCAATGCCCGAAGGTACAAAAAACTTGAGTTAAGAGTGCAATACGTTTGTATATCAGATATTTGAATCGCTATTTTCAAAGTTTAACAGTAAAATTATTTATTTTAAAAAACGTAAAAAATATTATATTCTACATCAAGTGGTTTACTAGTAACATCTGAAGACTTCCTCAATCCAAGTGCAATCATCTCCATCATCAGGGGGACAAATTGGGACAAATCTCTGCCTTATATTTTATTACATAGTCAACGTATAAATTTGTAAAAGTTACAAGTTGACCATTAGGCTTTTTAGATTACTAAATAGCCTAAAGATAGAGGCGATTTTGTTAGTATAGAAGGAGGCAATTGGAATATTTTTATTTTTGATTTTCTTAAATCATATCTAAGGATGTGTTTACATTATAACATAACTTAACATGGAGGCACGTATCCTCAGATTTAACAATCTCTACTGTACAGAAAGGTCGTTTCTGACATATTTTCATCAAGGGCGTCAATTCATCACTCAAGTCTATTGAAATCTCAAGGATACATGGCCCTTACACTACGAAACGAATATTGGAAGTTAATAAGATAAGTCTTTATAATACAAAAAAAAATTAGCTTCGCGCTGTATCTCGTGTATAGCAAGGTAGGCACTTTTTTGTCAAAACACTCCGTCTGCTCCGCACCGCCGTATTTTTGAGATTTTTTGAGATATTTTGAGAGTCGCGAACCTCAACACCGCGCTTTGTACATTACAGCAATTAAATAAAAATAATGTAAGCCCCTAAGTAGGAATCGAATCCACAGTTGTCGCTTCTACACTCAGATGGTTGTAACACAAATGTATAAAATAAGTTTGGTTGTAACACAAGTATATAGTATCCCTTTATTTGTCCAAGAAATTATTTTAGTCACGAAATGTATAGATAAAAATATTTTAAGTAGATTTACACTGTCCAACTTTAGCATAAAAATAAAATTGAAAGAAAAACAATCAAATTCTATGAATTTAAGTGTATTTCAAATCAAAGTACTTATTTAAATAGCAAAAGTTTTTATATAAATCTTAAATCGTAGAACAATGTTCTCAATAATTTTGGACAAACGCATAAACAAAGATACGGCGAGACACAATCAAGTAATGTGTGTTTTTTATGTCATTTAGTTACACGCTGATCTCGAATAAAGAGGGAATATAGCGTTAAGACACTACGCTCTCCACTTTCGGGCCAATATTCGAGACATTGGGTGTTGAGCGGCGCGACGGTATTCAACGTAGCGCTTTGCTTTGTTACCAAAGCAAGAAATTGAAAATATTAATTAACTCATTCAAAGTCGGAATCGAACCCACAAGCGTCGCACTTGCAATTACACGCTTGTGCCACTGTACCACGTCGGCATATATATGTGTAATGTGTATTTACAGTTGTTCAATTTAGACTCAAGGAATGAGTTGCCTTAAAAATATGAGACATTAAAGCTCATTTTCATCTTCCTACAATGCCATCGACGCGTAATTGAGGCTTATAGGTTCGATTTCTGTCTGAAATGTTTTAATTTATACTAATATAATATAACATTTTTTTTAATCAGGGAGGCTATATACATATAACAATACGTTAATCGCTTTTTCTTCATGGTTGGGTAGGCAAAGGGAGCTTAGTGTTAAGACACTCCGTTCTTTACACCGTCACGTCACATTTCTAGCCCTACTTTGGCTGAAAGTATGAAAGAGAGTGTTTTTGCATTGAATTTTTTCTGCTTTCCCTTGCTATATGCGGGATACAATATGAACCTCAAAAAATATAGATCGTACTTAGAATAATTTCTTAACATACAAAAACTACCACGTTGGCACTTATTTTTTTTACATATTACATTAAAGTTGCCTAAAATTAACTATTTTATACTTTTACACTCGTCAGCTTGTACAATTTTAGTGAAAATTTCTTGCTTATACCAGACACTTGTGAAACGGTACGAAATAAACTGACTCAGATATTTTTATGAACATCAAATAGAGAAAATCAGTAGGATGCATGGATAGATTTATAAATATTAAATTTATGTGATTGTTTCCATCATATTTTATAACTTTCGCTTTATTGCTGAGCTCGCCTAGTTTAAAAGAATAATATTTTTGCTCCAAAAATGTTTAGACGCTACCCAGTACACGCCCAGATTGCGACGCTAATGTCAATGTCGAATTGTACACGTGATTGTCTATTGCGTATTTCACTTAATTTGTTTTAAGCTGATTGAATATCAGCTTCACGCTGTATCCTGCATATAGCAGGATATGCAGAGAGGACCTAGTGTCACTCTGTTCCCCATTTTTGAAATTGGCCTTTTTAACCAACTTTTATTGTGTTCTGAATCAAGTCCATTTCATATACTTGGAGGAGTAATTATAATTAGTTAAATATTTTTATTATTTATTTAATAAAAATATATGGACAAAATGCGACATCGAGTTTCGCCACTTAACATACAGTATATCCAAAAGTAGGTAGAAAGTGGGAAATATTACTTGGCTTCCTTGCTTAGCAGGCAAAAGTGTAAAGCTGTTTCTTTTTGTTTAAAAATAAATGAAATTTGTGGTTTAATAATAATTATTAAAAATCATTAACAAGATTATCTTTTATTCTAATCATTATGATAAATATCTCTTATATAATAGATAAGAAAAATAGGCCAGTCGTGGCGCAGGGGCACAAAGTTTACAGTCACTAAAACCAAGTGGTCGTGGGTTGAGCCCCACTCGAGCCCCATTTCTTATTATAATGATTTCCATTTTTTCGCTCTAGTGTCGAGGCAAAGCGCGTCGTTGAATTCTGCCACTCAACACGCAATGCCTCCAGAGTGGAAAATGGGGAATGTAAAGGTCTTAATGGGCACGGAGTGCCTTAACGCTAGTTTACCAATTTTCCTCTGCCTATCCTGCTATATGCGGGATACAGCGTGAAGCTAAAAAAGGATGTAATAAGAAAAAAATAATTAATTTCTCCATTCATCCTGGGTGTGTCGTCAGCTCAGAGTAGTCTACAGTCTGTAGACTACTTTATCGAAGTCGGCACTTTGCGAGTCTGAGAAGTTGTACGTAGCGTATTTTAAAGTTTATTTTATGACTTACAATCTGTTGCGAGCGTTCTGTCTTTTAAGTTTTGTGTTTAATTTTGTAATCTTTACATTTGATCTCGAACGAACGGTACTGTTAAATGGAGATAATATGTATTGCAATTGGTTTTTTTTTATAATTGAAATTTGTTTTTGGTTGCGTGGACTTTAAGACGTAAAGAAAAATTTCTATGTTTTCCCGTTTCAGTAGAAATTTCCAGGAATTCTTTGTTATTGATTCTATATAATCAAAAGCTTACTAAATTTCAACTTTTTAAATCCAGCAGTTCCGGCTGTGAGTAGTCTATCAGTCAAACATTCATTTTAAAATAAAGAGAACGGAGCTATTTATTTCTATCTCTCTTACCATAAAGTTTAAATACATGAAAATTAATATAATGATATTATAATGATAATATAATTTTCTCTGTAAACTATCGTCAATTAATAGCATATTATGTAGGTATTGAGAATATAATAAAATTATATAAGTAAGCATAGTGATTCAACATCTTGAGGCCAGTCGTGGCGCAGGGGCACAAAATGTGACTGTAAAATCAATTGGTTATGGGTTCGATCCCTACTCGAGGAAATGAAATTTTTATTTACATTTATATTTCCATTTTTTCGCTCTGGTGTCAAGGCAAAAGGCGGCGTTGAGTTCTGCCACTCAACACGCAATGCCTCCAGAACCCTGCTGTGTGCGGGATACAGCGTGAATCTGATTTATATAACTAAGCATAATTATACAATAGCAAATTGTTTTACCAATACGTAATTTTAATTCGTGATTATATTATGGCAGTTTTCTTCAGTCTTTAAAAGGTGTGCCTATCCTGCAGCATAAGACTGAAGCTTGTCTAATATAATAATTTTAGGGCATTTGGAGCTGCTACCCCATCAAATGAGTCCAGTTGTGGTTCAGTCGTGCAGGATAACAAGCGTGCGACTGTACTGTTGTGAATTCGATTTTCATTCAAAGAAATGAAATATTTAATATTTTGATTTCCTCGCTCTGGTAACGAAGCAAAGCGCGGTGTTGAGTTCCGTCATCCAGAAGTCCATCAAAAATCCTTGACACAAATCATTATAATGGTATATGGTAAATATTGATAAGTTGTTATGTGTAATCAAATATATCAAATAAATCAAATTTGATGTAACAGGCCGACATCAGTGTATTTATTATCATAGATACATGATTGATCAAATCAGAACAGACGCTGCTCAATAGAGGCTATGAGCGAAGTTTTAGTATGGGGCTAGTATTAGCGGCGATTCCATGAAAAGTATTATTTATTTTTTAATACTTTTTTATTTAAGTTAAAGTAATACAATATTTATTTAGCTTTAGTGAGATTAACAATATAAATATTTGTCATAAAAAAAATGATAATGATCCTTCTGATGAATTTTTGATAGTATGATTTACAGTTGTAGATGTCTATATATAGATGATCTATTGATATGTATTTACAACTTTTATATTATGTATCTCGCATGTAAAATTGCGTTTGAATGCTACGTTTTGTGTTGTTACTAAAGTGAGATTATGAATATAAATGAACCGAGTTGGAATTGAACCAGCGTTGCCAGACTTTCTCTCGGTGAAAAGCGGAATTTAAAAAAAAATAGAATATAAAAACCGTGATTCTGTCGCCAAAAGCGGGACAAGAAAAAATAAAAAATAAGGATTTAATTTATTATTTTCCATTTATTTGAGTTTTAAGTAAAACTGTTAATGGTGATAGATACCAATATAATTTTTTTTAATGGCAAAACACTACACTTAAGCTATACTTAAACTATATTGTTTTGGTTTACCATATGTAATTTTGTTCAGAATTTATGAACATAGGTACTTATTTATATTTCTATGAAATTATTAGTAACTAATATTTTTTAAATAGTAAATAAAGATTTGTCACAGTGCGTGGAATAATCCGTGAAAAGGGGGACTATGCCTGTCCGATCGTGCGATCGGGACATTTAAATTTTGGGCTAAGAATCGGGACATTTGTAGCAATGCTAAATTGAACCCAAAAACATTTGCAGTTAGGTGCTAGACTGCAAGCCAAAAAAAAAAACACCTTTTCAAATCTACTTATGAAATTTTGTTTTATTGGGTATTTTTAAACATTTGCAAATATTAAAGTCAAAAATATATAGAGACATAATTATTCTTCGAATAAAGTATCCATTTCCTTATGTCATGTAGAATTGTATCAGAAATCTTTTACACTACATACATCACCGTTTTGAAAAAGAAAACAGAAGAATATTTTGAAATCAAATAGCTCAAAGACAATAAATTCTAAATCGCTGTCAGTGAGACTGAACAGTGCACATACAAATACTCGTGTGGAAAGGCCTCACGCGTAACAGACAAGGCTGCAACGTCCCCATATATTGGAATGTTCGGTCCATTTTCTCAAGATGTGTTTTAAATTTATTTTTCTTTGCTTATTAAACTTCCACTTGTCAAGTTCGAGTGATTTACGTTGAGAATTTTTATTTTTAAGGAAAAAAGATTGGGAAAGTGACTGTCTTAACACTAGTTTTCCTCTGCCAATCCTGTTAAATGCAGGATACAGCGGGAACCTAAAAAGTGAAGAATAGAACTAAAAACATGAATTGTGGTCTTTATTTTAGGTTATGTCTAGATTCAATTATTTAAAAATCACCTTACTGTGCAGGAAAAACGTGAAGCTGCATTGTTGTGTATTAATATCTAAAATACATTATATTTACCATATATACGTAATATAATGCATATATTTCAAAACAACCGACAAGCACTTTCATCTCTATGTAGATTCGTAATGGATTACAATCCTCATTCCAATAGTCTGATCGATGCTCCTGTCCAAATATTAGCCAACACTCCTGACCTATATCGAAAACCTAGTTTTTTTCACTTTGCTTATTATTCTTCATATGCTTTGCTTAATCAACAATCTGGATATAATAAATCAATTTGAGAATATTACATTATAATAAAATAATAAGTTAAGCAACTTGGTAAAATGAATAATTTATATTTATTTCCTCGTTCTGATTTCGAAACTAACCGCGGCGTTAAATTCCGCCACTCAAGACGAAATGTTACGAAACAAAGACAATTTTTGGAATATTGCAAAATTAAAATAATTGCGACAATAGGTTCCCTTTGCTTACCATCTATATTGAAAAAAAACTGACTATACTAAAATTATTTTAAGTTATAAAGCAAAAATAACACGGTGTTTACGATCTATCCCAGTAGCAATGAAAGCACGAAGGCTCCATTAAAATATCTCAAAAGGATTTGGTAACTTCCAACGACCTTTGCCCATTGTTATTTTCGTAATGACATCTAACAATACGCTTAGATTGTATTTGAGGTATAATAAATGAATGTATAATTTAATTATACGTATATTGTATAATACGTAATTTATAACAATATTTTTAGGTGAATGGTCTCTAAGAGGCGCGCGTGTCGGATTCTGCTAGGTTCAATTGATTATACTCTTTCCTTTTTTACTTCTTTTTTAAAATATTTTTCTATATTTGGGTTGAATAATAATGTAAAAGTAGCGTCAGTCATGGCGCAGGGGCAGTGTGTGGGTGTAACCGTGACGGGTTGTGGGCTCGATCCCCACTCGAGGAAATGAAATACAATAATCTTCTTTGTGGTGTTGAAAATCGCAGCGTTGAGTTCCGACACTCCACATGCAATGCCTTCAAAATTCGACAGAAAGGAAGGAAGTCTAATAGGGCACTCTTCATGTCTTAAGACTAGGTTCGGAGGTTCCCTCTACCTATCCTGCTATGTGCGGGATACAACGTGAAATTAAAAAAAATATTATAGTACGCGACATGTCATGCACCGTCGGGCTGAGCACTGTGCAAACATGTACAAACATGTAAAACAAAACAGACACCGCGGCCTACTTACCTGACCCACATGCCACCGGGACCAGGATCACGTCTAGATTGTTAAGCGGGCTTAGAAAACTTTTGGTTAGAATTTTTTTTGAGGAAATTATGATACAAAATTGTGTCTCTACATTATATCAATATATTAGGAAGTAGAAAATATCAGATTTGTGTTAATACTCTCCTTATACCATTTTCCGCCCATTGCCATATATGTATATTAAAATATATAATAAATAAATAGTGTAAAAAGAGTTACAAAAAAATGTCTTGCAGAACGCGGCGTTGAGTTTCGGCATAGAACGTGCAATATATAAATTTAGCGTAATGTATAAAACGTAGTGATTTGACACTAGATTTTCTCCATGTACCTACAAAAAATATCTATAAGAGTTTATGTTATTTAGATTATAGACATTCTACACCCAGTCGTTTCACTGTGGAGTCACCGCGGTTCTATTGTCTTAGTTTAGTGCATATACAAAACATTGTTTAAATAACTAACGAGGCTGGGCTATTTCGAGCTGGAATAGTTAGTACTTCACACGAGTTCAGCATAAGTTTTAATAATGGTCTACCCAATTAAACAAATACTTATATAATTTTGTAAATAATTAATGTAGATTCGCGCTGTTTCCCTCAAATAGTAGGGTAGGCAGAGGGAATTTAGGATCAAAACACTCTGTTCTTCACGCACAGCCCAAATTAAAAAGAATTACGTGTTGAGAAGCGGAACTCAACGCTGCTCATTGTCTTCTTACCAAAGCGAGGAAATGGAAATGATTCACTCTTACTAGTGGAAATCGAACCTGCGCCATAACAACTATATAAAAAAAGAATTAAAGAATATCTGCCAAAATTTAATTATTAATACATTTTTGCTATTTATATACTTAGAGATGCAGTGTGTCGCATATATATACAATGTCTCGAAAAATGGGCCTAATGTGGAAAACGGAGAGTCCACGTTACGTTCCCTTTTTTTACTCTGCAATATAATCTATAGGTATGCGATGACTATAAAAAATATTTAAAGAAACTAACTTACTTTCTTTCTGCCTTGCGTTAAAAATATTATATTATATTTTTACCAAACTATCAATATATTCAAACAAGCAAAACATACTCAACCATAAAAACCGGAAGTAAACAAAACGAAACGATCGAATCCAACCAAGCAACCTTCGCTAGAGAATTTCATTAATACGGAACTCTATGTAAATCTTAAAAAATGCAGAGCTTAGGCCCGCGGCCTTGGAGCCCATCCATGGCTTCAGGTGGGGTCTTCATTAAAATACGCCCTAAAAACCCGGATCCAAGGCTGAACGGGTCGAGTGGGGGATGCTGTGCATTTTACTATTGGAAACTTTTGCCTTAACAAGCTTTCTGAGTGTATTGGTGATGAGAAAATTGTATTTTTTATCATTTTGTACTATTTTTCATCTTCAGTATTAAGCGGACAGAATATTGTATTTTTTTTTTGTTTTTTTTTGCACATTCATGTTAGAAATATAATATGTTGAATATCACGCACACAGCAATGTAGGCAAAGGTACGAAGGTATGAAGACCCTCCGTTCTCTATTTTCCGCCTAAATTCGAGACATAGCATGTTGAGTGGTGAAACTCAACTCCGTTCTTTGTCTTCTTATGAGTAAATGAAATTTTTTTTTTTTACTATTAACTTGAGGCCAGTCGTGGCGCAGCGGCACGATGTGTGACTGTAAAACCGACTGGTTGTGGGTTCGATCCCCATTCGAGGAGATGAAATATTTACTTAAATTTATATCCCCATTTATTCGCTCTGTCGAGGTTAAGCGCGGTGTTGAGTTCTGCCACTCAACACGCAATGCCTCCAGAATTCGGCAGAAAGTGGGGAACGGAGTGTCTTAACACTAGGTTCCCTCTGCCTACCCTGCTGTGTGTGGGATACAGCGTGAAGCTGATTTGATCTGAACTTTAGTGAGAATTGAACCGATAGCTATCGCATAGAGTCATCATTTTCAGTTGCACTGTGGTGTCAGCAATGTTCGTTGTTTATTGTACGAGTATTATTGGAAAACTTTGGATATATTAGGTTTAAACTTGTTCTTGTAGCTTTTCGTTCTATTTATGGAAATTTAAAGCTGAAATAAATACTATCTGTACTTTTTATCAATTTTATAAAAAGAACAATTGTGATCCAGGTGTACAAGCGTGCAACTAACTGTAAAGGCGATAGGTTGTAGGTTGTAGGTTCCCACTCGAGAAAACGGCAACGAGGCTAAGCATAGAGTTTCACCACTCAACCAACAATACCTCCAGAATTCGGGAGATTGGATTCCCCCGTGAGTCTGTTAATGGGAACGGAGTGCCTTAACACTAGGTTTCCAGTTTGCGTGTGCCTTAATACGGTTTCATATAAAATTTATTTATAATATAATATTTTCTTATAATTTGTTGAGTTTGTTCCCACGCTTGTACCCGCCACGACTGGCCTTTATTTACATAAGTTATATACTGTAAATAAAGGTGGCTAACTTAAAACCAACTAGAAACCACATTTGCTTATTTATTATTAACATAATTATTCACTTTGTAACTTACAAAGTCGTGGTCCAGAATAAACATTGCCAGGATTGTAGACCTACGGATTAAAGTTTCTTCACATATATTACACTAATTGTCACTCTCTACTTTATTTGTGTGAACTTTAAATGGAAAATCTCGTTATGCTTTACATTCTACATAACCAATGGGAACCTAGTGTTATGACACTCCGTTCGCCATTAAGATAATAATATTTCCACTGCATTCTTGAGTTACTGCGAGTTGAATGGCGGAACTCAACACCATTCTTTGCCTCGTTACCAGAGTTAGGTATGTATGTACTGACCATAGTGATAATATAAAATATTTTACTTCCCGGAGTGATAAAAGTAACCCACAACCGTTGCGCTTACCCTTGTGCTCCTACACGTTCTCAAATTAGTTAAAAAATAATTATTTCAATTTTAGTTATTAAGAAATTTTCGAAATGTTTTCATGATAATTATTTATTTTAGTTGTATTTCAATTATTTATGATAGCAACGATATACGACTTATAAGATACAATTATTGTCTATTACTAAGTTCAAATAAATAAAAACAGTATTATTTAATAATAATTCAATTTCCATACAGGTCAAGGAGGCACTATATGGGTCTAAAACAATCTTATTAATGTAAAATCAGTTTCTTACGAAACATCTGAATCGATAAGACGATGCAACTTCCTTGTTTCACAACAAACGAACAACGTCTTTAATACAAGACCTGTAGAGTTCATATTTAATTGTGTTGAGCTCTGTCATTTCCGACTTTTGTATTATAATGAGTTTGATACCAGGACAAGGTTAAGTGCGAGAGGGATGGCTGTATAGATTGTTGGTAACGTGGGAGAGAGAGGCAAGAGTGCACAGCTGAAGGTCCGCAGGTACAGTGACCTGACCTAGTTTGGAGGTGCATGGTGTAAATATTGATTTAGCCTCAACCTGTTGCTAAGGTGGAGGCTCGCCGATCTTTTTGTAGGATTTTATGATTTATTTGACATGATGGAGTGTTATATGCTTTTGTATAGCTTACGGTAGAGCTTAGGTTGTAACCTATCTTTTTATAAATCCCGCATATAATATGGGAGGTAGAGATAATCTGAGAATTTAGTGTATAAAGACATCGTTCCTATTAAGACAAGTTCTGATAGCATTGCGTGTTGATTCGTGGAACTTTGCCTCTTTGCCAGAGCGAGGAAACAAATATATTAAATATTTCGTTTTCTGGAGTGGGAATCGAACCTACAATCTGTCGTGTTTACAGTCGCACACACGTCTCATATAATTAAATCTTCATTATTTATACTACTTTTTTAAAAAACTGAGACCGTAAAATCGACTGGTTGTGGGTTCGATCCCCACTCGAGGAAATGAAATATTTATTTACATTTATAGTTTTATATCTTCGATCTGGTGTCGAAACAAAGCGCGGCGTTGCACTCCACCACTCAACACGCAAAGCCTCCAGAACTCGGCGGAAAGTGGACAAGGGAGTGTCTTAACACTAGGTTCCCTGTGCCTATCCTGCTGTGTGCGGGATACAGCATGAAGCTGATTACTTTTTTTCAGAATCTAATATATAGGTACATAGAACAAATTCAAATTCAAATTCAAATTCAAAATATTCTTTATTCAAATAAACTTTTATAAGCACTTTTGAATCGTCGAATGAACATATAACAAAAAATAAAAAGCTACCACCGGTTCGGAAGGCAGTTCTGCTGAGAAGAGCCGGCAAGAAACTCAACAGTTGCTCTTTTCAAAGTCAATGGTATAATATATAATTTTATTACATTAACTGGCAGCTATCCTGCATCACATTCAATAGACATTAATTCCATACATGTTTATCCTCTAAATATTCTTGAACAGTGTAATAAGCTTTACTTGTTAGTATTTTTTTTAAAGCTACTTTAAATTGTGGTAGTGGCAAACTTAGAATACACTGCGGAAGTTTATTATATACACGTATACTCAGACCCATAAAAGATTTATTAACTTTTTGGAGGCGAAAACGTGGCGTAACAAGTTTATCTTTATTTCTCGTTCCTATCGTATGTATATCTCTATTTTTACTATGACACTGTACATTTTGCCGGACAAACAGAATATTATAATATACAAATTGTGAAGCAACTGTAATAATACCTGCATCTTTAAAAACATCTCGCAGAGAATCTCGAGCTCTTAGATTATAAATATATCTCACGGCTCTTTTTTGAAGAATAAATATTGAATTTATATCTGAAGCACTGCCCCATAGCAACATTCCATAAGATAAAATACTATGAAAATAGCTATAGTAGACTAGTCGGGCAGTTTCAACGTCCGTCATTTGTCTTACTTTTTTTATTGCGAACGCGGCAGAGCTGAGTTTATCCGCAAGTGTTTCTAGATGAGTGTTCCACTGGAGTTTGGAATCTATCGTTAAACCTAAGAAAATAGCTGATTCCGACACACTGACTGTTTCTCCTTTAATTTCTAGACTAAAATTATGCTTTTTAACGTTTGGTAAAGCAAATTCAATACATTTAGTTTTTTTAGCATTTAACATTAGATTATTCATATCAAACCAATAAAGAATATGCGATAATGCACTATTCACTTCGTCATAGTTTGTTTTATTTCTGTCTACCTTAAATATTAAAGAGGTATCATCTGCGAAGAGTACAATATCACATAGGTTCTTTGCATAAAAAGGCAGATCATTAATATAAAGAAGAAATAAAAGGGGACCAAGTATAGATCCTTGTGGAACGCCCATCCTTAGAGGAGATCCAGATGATTTTACATTATTTATACTAACTTTCTGGATTCTTTCGCTTAGATATGAGGCAATAAGATCAAGGGCAGTATCCTGTATACCATAATGATAAAGTTTTAATAACAGAGTTTCATGGTCTACACAATCAAAGGCTTTGGATAAATCACAAAACACTCCAATTGCATTTTGTGACTTCTCCCATGCGTCATAAATGTGCTTTAGGAGTGCAGCACCCGCATCTGTAGTAGACTTGCCTTTGGTGAAACCATATTGCTCGCTATGGAAACAATTGTTAATACTTAAGAAAATTGTGAGCTGGTTAAATATTATTTTTTCAAATATTTTACTTAAAGATGGTAAAATAGAGATCGGTCTGTAATTTCCGGGGTCAGATCTATCTCCACTTTTATAAAGCGGCACTATTTTGCTATATTTCATTAAATCAGGAAAAATACCGGATTCTACACAATTGTTAAAAATTAAAGCAAGATAAGGCGCAATATTAGGTATAATTGTATTAAGAACTTTAACAGACATGCCCCATAAGTCACCAGTTTTCTTTAAATTAAGGCTTTTAAAAGTTTTGACAATTTCTTCTGGTGACACAGTCTTAAACACAAAATTTTGTCTACAACTAGTTACATGGTTTTTTAGTATTAATACTGCTTCCGAAGGAGATGATGGCAGTGAACGTGTAACTGCAGTAGGTATTTCGGAAAAGAAATTTTGAAAAGTATTTGCCACTTCTAAATCTGAATTTAAAATTACACTATTTACTTTTAATTTAATAGGTTCACTGACAGCTCTAGATCTCCCAGTTACAGTCGTAATAGCATCCCATGTAGCTTTAATTTTATTACTAGATTTCAAAATTTTTTCCCTTATATATATAGACTTAGCCTGGATACATACTTTTTTAAATATTTTTGAATAATTTCTAATTTTCAACAAGAACGCCGGATCCTGATTCCATTGCCTCATATTATATAATTCGTATAAATTGTTTCTGCTTCGGTATATACCAATAGTTGCAAAAATATTCATCATATGGGCCTTTAGTATTTTCTAAGCAAAAACTAAACTTTTAAATGATTATTTTTAAGCCCTTGTTGTAAAAGTCTATAAAATGTTAAGATAAAATGGTTTTTAAAACCTAATATTTAAATGTAATTTGAAACTTGCTAAACACTTTTTGCGAATTCGAATTAACTTTTATTCCAATGTTACTTTTTAGGCTGAAAAGCAAATTTATTTTTGATTTCGGCTACAACTTTCATTTTTGGTATTTAAATATCATTTAAATTCAAAATAAAATGTAAAACACAATATAAAAAACAGAGTAGGCAGAGAACCTGAACACCTAGTGTTAAGACACTCCATTAAGACACCCACTTTTAAAGTGGTAAATTCAGGAGGCATTGCTTCCCGAGCAGCGAAACTCAACGCCGCGCTTTGTCCTTTTACCAGAGCGAGAAAATTAAAATGTTAAATATTCATTTCCTGGAGTAGAAATCGAACCCACAACCTGTTGTGCTTGTCTCTTCTATCATTTATATATTCTAATACAATTTTATCTTTACAGCGTGGGTGCTCGGCTGGTTAATGTGCAAAACTGTTCCGTACGTGCAGGGACTGTCGGTCGCAGCCTCAGTTTACAGCCTGGTTGCCGTTTCTTTAGATCGGTGAGTGATTTTTTGTTCTTTTAACTTTATTTTTATTACGCTTTTATTAGATTGACTTATTATTATTATATGTAACTTTTAAATGATGTAATAAATTATTTGAAATTGATTTTCGATCTAAATAGGAAAACTGTTCGAAGGTTACTTCTTATAATATGTAAAATTAATATTATAAATAACTAATGGAAAATCATAGAAAATTTTCTATTTAAATTATAGATTGATAGCGTATATCAATCTATAATTCTATACATTATCTATATCTATGTATATGATTAATTTATAGAGTTTGTTTGGTTGAACGCGCTAATCTCAGGAACACATGGTTTTGAATTCTTAATGTGTTGAATAGTCCATTTATCTAAAGTAGTATTACAACCATATTACAGTACATCAATGGTTTCTAGCAGCTGCGGTCAGAATTAACTTGGGCACTTAAAATACACTCACAACCCTAAGCTATTTCCAAACTTATATTACAGAATTCTTTATGTATGCAGCGGAAAAGGCAGAGGAAACTTAGTGTTAAGACACTCTGTTCCCTTGGTACTAGAACGGAGAAGAATGAAAACATGAAAACATTAATAAATAGTAATTTATTTCTGCAAGTGGAAATCGAATCCACAACCGTTGCGTTGTGCTTGTGATCCTGCGCCGGTACGGATGCAGTATTACAGAAATTGATATCTATTATATTCATTACTAATGAAAAAAAAAAACAGATATCTTATATCCGATATCACTTATCTTAGAAACATATTGTATAACAGTATATTAGGGAAAAAAAGAGAAAAAAGGCATACAAGATAATATAGCCCGAACATATTAACCTTTGCCGACCCAATTTGAACTTGACCCACATAGAGTCCCGGTGATTTCGACTCTACTTTACTCCGAAGATCCAAACGCTCAACGATCCTTAAATTAATTGAGGTTTTTATTCACATCTGATGTTCTCGCTGATTGGTTTTTATTAGATAAAAGTTTTTGAATCGATTTTTTTAGGTTATTTTGGATATATGGTTTTTGTATGTGTTGTTGAGGCCGCCGTGGTGCAGGGTTCCAAGCGTCTGACTGTAACACGACGGTTGTGAGTTCAATTGCCACTCCGGAGAATAATTTATTATTTTTTAATATTTTCATTTGTTCGTTATGGAACCCAAGCAAAAAGCAAGGCGTTGATTTCTGTCACTCAACACCCAGTGCCTTGAAAAATTCCTGCCTGGTGTTAAGATAATCTTAACACTAGATTCTCTTTCCTTACTCTGCTATATTTGGAATATATTATTAATCTGAAAAAAAAAATCAGAGAGTACTTGGACTATGAGATGAAGACTGATATGTTAAATTCAATTCATACATATAATTAAAAAAAGAACTGTATAAGTTTTATAAGTGTCATGCTTTGTATAGCGTGCTTCGTTTATGCGCAGCGTTGAGTTCCGCCACTCAACACGCCTCCAGAATTTAGCGGAAAGTGGGAAACGAAAGTCTTGATGGAAATGGAGAGATCTTAACAGTTCGGTTCCCTGCTTACCCCTAGCAAGGTAGGTACCTTGCTCTGTGCTACATTTTGTAATTGATTAGACTCTCCGTTTTCCTCCGAAATTCGTGATATTGCGTGTTGGACATTTTGCTTACTAGAACGTGTAAAATTAAATAATTTATATTCCCGAGTCTAGATCGAATACACAAAATGCAAAATACAAGAGTGTTATTTTAACTAACTACCATCGCATTCATTCAACCAGTGAGTTAAAATGTATATTAAAAATCAGCTTCACGCTATATCCCGCACACAGCAGGGTAGGCAGAAAATGTATATATTTTCAGTATTATTATATTCAAATAAAATAAATAATAAAAAAAGTAAATGTCAAATTCTAATGAATAATCTTTATTGAGCTATCATCTGTAGACATTCAATAACTTTTTATAAAAAAGATTTTTAATAAATCCTACTCAAGTTGGAGAAATGATGTGAACTAAAGATTTTGTTAAAATTTGGTGCTTACAATTTGATTCTGTATTTATTTTTGTTTTTCGTTCTTTATTCCGCAAATTTCTTAACACTAGTGTCCCAGGTTTCCTCTGCCTATTTTGCTATGTATATTAATTTGCTTACTTAAAAGTATAGTTTTGTTTAATTTTACAAAACAGATCTTGTGTTGAATATTTTTCACGATTTGCAGATAAGTGTAAAAATTTAGGTAGAAATAAAACAATTATTATCAATTAATTACTTTAGTTTTCGTTTTCTCGTTTTAATAAAATAAGCGCGGCGTTCAGTTTCACGACTCAACACGCAGTCTCGTAAATTCGACAGTAATAAAAAATTGAAACTAAAAATAAATCTTAGACGCTTGCCAAGAGTCGCAGGTTTAAGTTTCTCTACGTTTAAAACGGTTATATCATAAGTTTTCAAAAACACTTACGTAGGATATCCTATGTAAGTGTTTTTGAAAACTCCGCATATGCGGAGTTAGCTTAGCTGATCGAATCCGCAATGAAGAGATACACAGAATGGCAGGTACTAGCGAGGATGCCACGCTGAGAATGATGAAGAACGTGGTCAGCTGGTTTGGGCACGTTGAACGAATGAGTGATGAAAGAATGACAAAAAGATTTATGATGGAAAAGTGGGTGGTAAGAGAGATCGGGGGAGACTTCGGTTGACCTTCGAAAACACAGTATCAAAGATACTGGAGGAAGGTCACGTAAAAAGCATGAGGACCCCCCGGAGGGCATGTATGAAGAGGTTGATGACAGTGGACGAGGCGAAAGAGGTATGTAGAGACCGTAGCGTTTGGCGCTCCGTTCTCTCTGACTACCCCGCTAGGAATAAAGCGTGAAGCTAAGTTAGTAAGTGAAAACACTTTTTATTCCTTTGAACTAATATTTATAAAATATCACAGCAAACATTAGGTTTTAAATAAATTAAATCAGCTTCACGCTGTACCCCGCACACAGCAGGGTAGGTAGAGGAAACCTAGTGTTAAGACACTCCGTTCCCCACTTTTCGCCGAGTTCTGAAAGCATTGCGTGTTTAATAGCGGAACTCAGCGCCGCGCTTTGCCTCGACACCACAGCGAAGAAATGAAAATGTAAATGTAAATAAATATTTCACTTGCTCGAGTGGGGATCGAACAGACGACCAGTCGATTTTTCAGCCACACTTTCCTTTCCGTTCCGCGCCACGGCTAGCCTCGCTTGCCAAGAGTCGCAGGTTCGAGTTTCTCTACGTTCAAAACGTTATACGTTTTCAAAAATACTTTTCATTCCTTTGCACTAACACTTAAAAACTATCACAGAAATATTAGGTTTTAGTTATAAAATTTAAATATAACAAAATATACTTCTAGTAATTAGTTTTTAGGGACTAACGCGATCTTGACCTATATACCCATAGTGTACATATATATATACAGTAATTTTTGGCTCTACCTCAAATGCACTCTGGGGACGCGTTAATTGGAGAGGTACTTTGTTTGTGTGGATCTTATAGCGTGTAAACTCGTTTGGAAATGAATATAATATTATAAGGTAGCTTCACTTTATATATTTTTTATACAGGTGGTAAGTGGCCGTCAAGCCGAGGGTTGGGTTCGATTCTTTATCAAGAGAGTGTGTTTTTTATTTCCTAGTTCTAACAACAAGACAAAACGCGTTGAATTCCGCTCCGCTCTATTACCCTCCAATTTTCGAGACATTGTGTTTTGAATGGCGGAACTCAACTCTGCGCTTTATCTTGTTACCAGAACGAGACAGTGAAAATAATTCATTCCAAGGAGTGCTAATTGAGTCCACAACCATCGCATCCCAGTTAGATGACGTGCCACTACACCACGACGGCCCTAATATTTATTATGCTAGCTGAGGAATCTTGCAAATTTTCGTACAAACCCCATAACTCAAGGTCCCGTACCTTCCTTGACCCATGATTTCAATCATAATAAGGCCTATAATGCGATCAAGGTCTTGCATGACAAAAATATATTAATTTTATAGAGAAATGACATAGCGGTGCGTCGGAAATTTACTTTTAGGTACATAATAATAATATTGGTTTTAATGATACTTAAATTCGACAAGGCTGAATATAATATATACATATACGTATATACATTTGGCCTTTTAAATAAAAAAATAACGAAACGAAAGAAAAAATACTTAATTTCGAGGATTATTTATTTAAAGCCCACGCGGAGGAACATATTATTTTCCTTTCTTCTCTCTTGGAACCGCACAACTCACGACGTCCAGTTTTGCAACCCAACACGATGTCTTGACACTATATTAATTCTGATTTTCATGCTATATGTGGGATGTAGCGTAATGCTAAAATACAATGTTTTTTTAGCTTCACTCTGTATCCCACTCATAGTAGGGTAGGCAGAGGAAACCTGGGAACTTAGTGTCAAGACACTCCGAAAGTGTTTTAATGGGGACATTTCCGTTCCTCCGCTTTCTGGAGGCATTACGTGCAAATAATATTATTCTACGAAAAAATTAATAAATATTTCTTTAAATAATTACATTGAGTATGGTGCCTATATATATAGTAGAGCTATTGCACTTTTCACTTTTCAGACTGAATGAATCTCGTGAAACATTAATTCACATCACGTTGTGAGATTTTCATTACATTTGTGACTCTTACTTTACGATGTTCGGGATTTGTTCTCCCTTTAATTATTTAATATGAAACTTTTTTGATACTTTATATGATTTTCTATTATTATTAACAATTTTATTAAAAGAAAAGAAAGCAAATTACAACTTTTTGTATGAAAGTTGATGAACTCTTATGAGCTTTTATAGGCAACATTAAAATAGCGGGTTAATTCAGTTACAAAGCCTCTCTGGCTCTACATTCGATAGCGGTGGGTTCGATTCCAAAAATTGAGAGACTTTAAATTAGTTTCTTATACAGTGTGGCTATGTAGCAAAGGAAGGAGAAATATGAGAACTCAATAGAGCAACAATCTTGTGCTCTGTTGAATTGTCCAATTTAATATTTCAAAATGGGTGGAAGTCATCGATTCTTTTTTTAGTAAATTTATCTAAATATTGAAAACGGAGTGATTTACTCGATTTCAATTCTATTAAATTCAAAGTCTATTAAATTAACATAAAAAGTTTAAAACTTAAGTTAAAAAAATAGCAATATTGTATTGAAACAATTTAGCTTTAATTTTTTTTAATACTAATCAATAGCACACAGACACTTTGTGTTTCTGATTATTTTATCTTTCTTTCATTCATTTTTTTGCCGTGTGATCCCGGCCTAGAATAGGATCATCCTGGTACTGGTGGTGTCGTAAGAGGCGACTAAAGTACGTGTGGTACAGTCACGTCGCCAACAATGGCAACACGCATGGGCAGACTCGACCGGATCATTACCACCCCCGGCATTTAGAACCGGCGTGAAGTAGTGGCTTTAGGTCACTGCGTTTCGCATCAGGTAATGCCGGGCTCCGGCGCCCAACCACCTTACAGGCAGGCAACGCACCTGCAGCTCCTCTGGTGTTGCACGGTATCGTGGGCGGCGGTAATCACTTACCATCAGGTGACCCGCACGCTCGTTTGCCTTGTCTTTTCCATAAAAAAAAAATCTATTTTACTTTAATTTCTTCGCTCTGACAACAGTCATAATTGACAATAGTCGTGATAGAGCTACACAGTGAAAAAAGTTGAGTTTGAATTACCGAAAAAAAAATTCCGAACCGCTTGTTATTTTGTGCGGTTCGCTGAAAAAGATTTTACGCTTTTAGTTATTTTTACTAGGAAAAATGTAAATAGAGTGGTTTTAAAGTCCTCTTGAAATGTTGCAGTAATTGAAATTCGTCGTGTACATCGCAGTATTATATACTATATGTATATAATACTGCGATGTACACGACGAATTATAATATATATATATCTATATTTACATATAGATATATATATTTAAAAGTCAACTGTAAACATTCTCATCGCGATCGTAATTAAATCGTTCTCAGTTCGTAATTTCAACTTTAAATTTTATTATATTCACTACCAACTAGTCTAAATTGAATTTGTCTTTGCTATAATTCGTAGGTGCGTTTTTTTAGCTTCTCACTGTATCCTGAACATAGAGGAAGAAAGGAGTGGACAGAGGGAATGTAGTACTAAGACACTTTGTACCTCACGCACTGACTCATTTTGGAAACATTACATGTTGAGTGGCGGAACCCAACGCCACAAAAAATATTTTGTCATATTACTGAAATGAAGAAATGAAAATAAGTTGTTTGTCAGAATTGAAATCGAACCTTTTTTAAATGGCTTAGTAAAAATGTACAGCTTAATTCAATAAACGATTTAAGGATTTTAATTGTGATTGAAACGATTATGGCGTTGAGGCGTTGGCCACCACTCAACACACATTGCCTCCAGAAACCAGCGAAAAGTGAGGAACGGAGTGTCTTAACACTAGGGTCACTACCCTGGTGTGAGCGGGATACAGCGAGAAGCTGATTTAATTTATTTTAACTTTTTATTTCATCCTATAATACACACTAGTCGTCACTCGTTTTCTTTACTAGGATGTTTTGACTTATAATATCCTGTGTTTTCCCGCTCCCGTGAACTTCCAGAAATCCCGTCTCATCACTCTCCCACACTCTACAACCCACATCCATGCTACATTTAATTTTTTAAGTCCAATAGATTCGTTTGCGCGTTGTCTGTCAGTCACTCAGTAACGGTAGAGTTTTGTTTATATAGACATAACTAATTAATTATTAATTATATCAATTATATATTTTTTTACTTTACTATCTTGTTATTTGATCGTTAAATTGAACTAAAATATAAAAGGGAACGATCACAAAAACACACAATAAAAGTCCGTTTCCTCGTTTTAGTGTACCACATCCTATGACCCAAATAAATTCGAATGGCTTTCCAATTTCCATACGCAAACACTTTGCTCCTCCTAATGGCAGCCTTTTTCGGTAAGAAAAGAAGAAATAACTCCACTATATTTGGTTTGGCCTTGACTTATCGATGTTATTATATGATGGATTTTTTTTATTAAGTTTAAGATTTTATCACTGCACAGCATCAGGCCGTGCACAGGACGTTGTGGGTACAATATCGACTTTCCGTAACAAGATAATGTGAAGCGTTGGGTTTCGTCGTTATTTGAGCGGTGGGTGCGGAGCAGAGTGTCAAGTACTAGGTTTCCCCTTCTTTTTTATCTGTGGGATGCAGCATAAAGCTATTTTAATAATAAACAAATTATGTTGAAACTTAAAAATCATTAAACTCACCAAAATAAAGCAAGACACGGGCATAAATATAATTTAAACAGCAAAACTTGAAGACAAATAAATTTTATATGATTTCATGAAATTGTTGGTTCTATCAATTTTACTATACTTTTAGTTTACCAGTTTTCTTTTACCTCAAGGTCTCTCCTGTAGTATATACAATCTTAAGTTGTTATCTTACTTTTACTACTTTTAAATCGACTCTACTCATCTCATGGAGATAAACCAAAGCAATAAAGGTTTTTCAAATTAATACGTACTTTTCAGTAATAGATAGTTATTTTGTTGAAGACGAACTAGTTACAATGTGTACCACATTGAAACTAATTTGAATTGGAGTCTTTTGTGTTTATGTATTTAAAATTGTTTGTGTGTTCTCAATAAGAACAAGAACTCTGATCTCTTTTTTTGCTTCATATATATATAGTCGGAGGGAACCTGAATGGGAACGGAGTGTTTTACACTTTCGTTCCCCACTTTCTGCCGAACCCTCAAAGTGTTCAGCCTCAGTTCTCTGCAATCTACACAAATGTGAAATATTGAGCAGCACTTGATTTTAAGAGATTGAAAAAATTTTAACATATTAAATAATCTCCGAGGCCATAGTGGCGCAGGGACACAAGCGGGGAACTCTTAAAGCGACGGTTGTGAACTCGATCCAACTCGAGGTATTTAGAAAATTAATATTTTCAATTCTTCACTCTGCTAACCAGGCAAAAGCGAGTGTTGAGTTGGGTCCGCCACGCAACATTCAATGCCTCAAGAAACGCAATGGAGTGTTTAGGTTCCCTCTGCTTACTCTCTTATCTGTGGGAAACAGTGTGAAGCCATATTCATCTCCGATAGGTAATTAAAGCCATAACCGTCACGCTTAATGTAAGACATGTCCATGGTGTCACGTTGCACCACGATGTCCTTGATTGAAATATTTTTCAGTGGGCTTACATGGTAATATGTAAAACCAAAAAAAAACAAAAAATATATGCAAAATAATCTATAATATAGGTATAATATAGGTAGGAGAAAGAGAGAAATAATTTAGAAATTGCCTATTATCTTTCATCACATAAGAAAATTGAAAAATTGATCAATTGTCAAAAGAAATTGCCTCGGAGATTATTTAATATGTTAAAATCTTTGACATACCTGCATATTATATCATAGACCAGCTTTTACCCTCCGCTTTGCGCGCGCAGTAATATGAAATTACTAAGAGCCGTTTATGACTATAAGTGTTGCAAGTAATTTTAATCTTAGGCACGTAGAGTTACTTCGAAACGATTAACGAGATGCCTTCTTCGATATATAATATCTAATTCCCATTAATGAATATTTAATCCCCTCGAATGGGATTCAAACTCACAACTATTACAAACAGTCATGCCTACTGAATTCAAACGTCACAATAAACATGATGTCGTCGACGTTAGATCATTTATGCTTGGAATATGAAGTGGCGATGAAAAACGAACGTCCCCTAATGTATGTAGTAATATATCATCTAGCTATATTATCTATTAATATGTCACTTATAGCTAAGGTTAAATAAAAACATGTTTTTCTTAGATCTATTTTTTTTATTTGAGGCCAGTCGTGTCGCAGGGGCACAAAGTGTGACTGTAAAACCGACTAGTTGTGGGTTCGATCCCCACTCGAGGAGATGAAATATGCATTATATTTCCATTTCTACGCTCTGGTATCGAGACAAAGCGCGGCGTTGTGTTCTGCCACTCAACACGCAATGCCTCGAGAATTCGGCAGAAAGTGGAGAACGGAGTGTCTTAATACTAGGTTCCCCCCGCCTTCCCTGCTGTGTGCGGGATACAGCGTGAAGCTGATTTATTTATTATGTTTTTTAAGCGTAACACTATATCCCGCTTATAGAAAAGTGAGCAGCGGGACCCTAATGTTAAGACGCTATATTCTCCTCTTCCGGCATTACTTTCCAGATTTTACGTGTTGAGTGGAGGAACTCATGGTCTGGATTTGTCTTGTTAATCTAGAGCGAAGAAATACAATAATTAATTTCGCGAGTGACAATTGAACCCACAACCGTTTCGATTACACTTAGACGTTGTGCCATGACGGCCTTAATGAGTCTCGTTAGACGTGTTCAACAATTAACAATATATTTCAAATATTTATAAT
Source organism: Heliconius hermathena (assembly GCA_013403705.1). Classification (NCBI taxonomy): domain Eukaryota; kingdom Metazoa; phylum Arthropoda; class Insecta; order Lepidoptera; family Nymphalidae; genus Heliconius; species Heliconius hermathena. The sequence goes on along the minus strand of JAAIXJ010000144.1, from coordinate 595,748 downwards.
AAGAAAATTATACTCCACGGTCGTTCAAAGTCAGAATTATCGTTATAGACATTATAGACAAAAAATCAACACCTTTAAAATAAAGTAACCAACAAAATCACCAATACCTTTACGTCTCTCTATATCTTTCCAGATCATAAATTTCGCACGAAATATCATATTTACACGCGATCGACGCTAGTTGGGTAATAAAAAATATATACATACAAAATTTCAATAAAAAACTTTCATTTATTTAAATAAATAGTAATAAATTAGTGATGGTGTAGTGCGATAAGGGGAGCGTGCTTAACTATGGGGACTACAGGGTGTTTGAGCACTACTGGAGCGACAACCGGGGCGTGATGGACAACCGCGTGGGCTGAATGGTGGGCAACCACGGGATGGGCAACCACTGGATGGGCAACCACGTGATGAGCTGGAACGATGGGCGCGATGACGCCGCCATACGCGACAGCGATGATAGCGACGAAAACTGCCTGTAAAAGTATTAAGGGTGATAAGATTATATCTTAAATTTTTTTTTTACTTTTGTTTTGCATTTTAGGGTTTTTTTTAGTTTCACGCTATATCCCTGTACACAACAGCAGAGTACGAGAAGAAACTTAATGTTTAAACCTAATGCTAAAACTCTCCGTACCCAATGTGCCATTCTATTTTCTAGACTATGCGTGGCGAAACTCAACGCCGCGATGACTGAAACGAAATATATACTATATAAACTGACGGCATATACATACATGTACTCGATAAATAATGAAAATATTGGTTCAAAAGAAGTAGCTGAAGCATAAATCATTACAAATACATATATACACATAAACATATAATTATGTGATATGGAAACCTCAAAGAAAATTTGTTATTGACTCCGCAATTATAGAGCTTTATTGAGAACAAAATTTTATTATTTTCTTATATATAAGAGTATATTTTTTTCCTATATATTTTAGCTTCACGCTATGCCCCTCATATAGTAGGGTAAGCACAGAGAAGGCTAGTGTTAAGACACTCCGTTACCCATTTCCGCCCAATTTTCCAAAGCAACGCCATACTTTTATCGTATCCACAACTTTCGTATTTGCAGTTTTTTGGTCCTAAAATCATAATTTCACAAGAAAACTCTTCGATCAACAGGAAAACCCTTTTATATTATTAAACATCTATCTTCTAGTCGACAATAGAATAGTAGAACTACAGTAAATAGTAGAACTACAAGTCACCGCATACCTTATCTAGGGAATTCAAACGTATATTGAAACTTAGAAAGTATTATAAAAAGTTGAATACCCACAATTTTTATTTTATATGAAAAACATTTTTTTTATATATGGGCCGTCGATGTGGCGCAGAGGCATGCGTGCTACTGTAAACACGATGGTTGTGGGTACCATTCCCACTCGAAAGAATATAATATTTAATAGTTTCAATTGCTTTCTCTGGTAACGAAACAATACGCGGCGTTGTGTTTCACCACTCAAGCCCCAATATCTTAAGAATTCGGCGGGGAGTAGCAAACGAAGTATCTAAACACTAGGATCCCGCCCGTTGTTTAATAAACTATACGTACTTTTTTTTCAGAAGGGTTCTAGTGCTAAGACACTCCGTTCCCCATATTCGTTCCGCCGATTTCTAGAGGCATTGCGTGTTGTGTGGCGAAACTTAACGCTGCGCTTTGCCTCGACACCAGAGAAAAGAAATGAAAATATTTTATTTCCTCGAGTGGGAATCGATTCCCATTAGGGGTTCGAACCCTAACCTGTCGCGTTTACAGTCACACGCTTGTGCCCCTGCGCCGCCATTGGCCTGCACTCTTAATTTACAAAATATTCCAACAAGAGTATCTATTTATATTATCCTCGTAATAGAATAAAATGTATATAAAATTACGTATATGCAGTAGATATTATTAAAAAATAGAAACATTAATAAAATAATATAACAAACTTACCAACTTAATCATTTTAAATTGTATAAAGTACTGTTTCGTTGAACGAAGTGAATGGTCTGTGAATAAGTATAGAATACAGCCCTTTTATAGGTCCTAGGCTGTAGTCTCTAGGCTAAATACCTAGTTGTAATAAATCCTTTACGCCGTTGTTAGGCAATATGCAACCTGAGTGTAAGGCTGAAAATACTATACAGGATGCTACTTTTACTCTTAAATTAAATTTGTTTAATTACTTAGATATATATTTTCTTAGAAAAGATTTGAGAGGCGCAGAGAGAACCAAGTTTTATTTTATTATCTTCTCATTATTTGGCATTATATATTTGTTATTTAACAGAGTTATTCAAATATATATAGAATGTACCATTGAAGAATCGAGGCCTTCCATCGTGGTGGAGTGGTACAGATACTGATTGCAATCGCGACATTAGTGCGTTAGGTTGCCTACTCGAGATAACAAATTAATTTTATAAATACAAAACAAGACAAGGCGCTGCATTAAGCATTGCACTTAACACCTAATATATCGAATTTTTATCTTTAAATTGGGCAGAAAATTACAGAGGAAACGGAATATAAGCTTTAAAACACACAATGGTCGCTTTTACAGATATATCTTTTCATCTCAAAAGTAGATTCACGTATTCTAATCTTTCAAAAATTTTCAACGTGCAGAGAAAGTATCGTCAAAGTCGCTCGCTATTTGGTATCTTTATGAATAGTTTCTTTAAAACCACAAAGTGAAGAAACAGAATAGTATTCTTGAAATAAAATATTTTGTATTTGTTTTAGTTTGAGATAAAAAGGTACTTTTAGAGGCCAGTCATAATATAGGAGCCCAAGCGTGCTACTATAACCGCAACAGGGACTGGGGTTCGTATCTCATTCGAGGAAATGAAATATTTAAATTTTTTATTTCCTCGCTCTGGTAACGAGGAAAGCGCCGCGGTAAGTTATACCACTCAACAAGCAATGCCTCCATAATTTAATGGCGAACCTATTTTGTTTAAAATTGTTTTAAATTGTCTTTAACTATTTAGAATAAACACTCTGTATAAGAAGTTCAAGCAATGAGACAACTAAGTCCGATCTGATGCTCATTGGGAACTAATTGATACCGATATGAATAGTTGCAATTACCTTCGTTGAGGTTTAACTTAAACTTCTTGTTGTGGTGTTAATTTTATTGTAATAAAAAAATCGAAATATATAAAACAGAAAAATTGTGTTAAATAATAAACTTAGTTGGTAACGAGGCAGGGCAAGGCGTTCAATTCAACCACTCAACATTCAATTCTTTCAGAATTAGGCAAAAAGTGGAGAATGGATGTGTTTTAAGGGGAACGCAGTGTCTTAAAATAATGTTCCTATGTTAAGTTGTCTTACCTATCTTGCTACATAGAGGATACAGCGTGAAAATAAAAGAAATTAAAAAGACGAAGCTCGATGCTTAGCTTTGGCACTACTTAATATGCAATATTGCAAAACTTGGACAGAAAATGTGTTTAAACAGTAGGTTATACAGAGGAAACCTACACTACGAAATGCACTACGCTCCACACTTTCCATCCAATTTTTGAGACATTGCGTGTGTTGAATGTTGTCTCACAGCTTTAGATTTTTCTTTAGACATCAAAAAAAAACAAAATAGTCGTAACTACATTTTATTAATAGCTTAAAAAAAGGATATAATATTAATAAAGAAAAAAATATCTATTTTTTTTACTTACAAACCATAATCTAAAAGTCATTCAATAATAATGATGGCAACCGAACAAGGGCGAAACGTCATGAACAAATCAATTAAAATATTTCAACCGTTCGCAGATGTGCCAGTGATTGATGTTATTTCCACTTCCGTTTTATGATAAGGACTTCCGGCCTTGATGTTTTTCCTTTTTTATCATAATATAATGATGATATAAACAAATCATTAAAAATATTGAAATTTTTAAATTAGATAACGTAATCCGCGGCGCAGGCGGAGGTGTAACATGCAACGCTGAAAGATTTCGGCGGAAAGTTGGAAATAGAGTGCCTTACTCTAGGTTTCCAGGTTCTCACTGCTTGTCCTGCTATACACAGGATTCAGCGTGAAGCTAAAATAGCTAAGATATTTTGGTGAACAAATTTTACACTATGAGTATAACGATATGCCGTTCTAATGCTAACTTGGCATTTACTTGAAAACACAAAGATAAACCCTCTAAATTATCCTATCAAGCTGTCTCGACTAACTAGCGTCTAGATGTAAGCATCTCTACTGAATGTTTAAATGTAAATTATTTGAAGAATCGACAAAAGTTGCAATATTATATGTAAATCAATATTTTTGTGTACATATATGTATATTTTTTCATCTTTATTGAATTTTTCATGGCGCAGTGCGATAGCGTCTGTAAATGTGAGCATTGTGAATACGATTTCCACTCTAGTAAACGGCGTGGTCGTTAACTTAATATATTTTTATTTAATTTACTTATTAAAACAATATTTAAGTTTAAGTCTATACTCCCATAATTTCCATATAGGATTAGCTCTGGTAGAAAAACTAAGCATAGCGTTTAGTTCCGCCACTTAACACGCAGTGCCTCAAAAATTCAGCAGGAAGTGGGGAACAACATGAAGCTAAAAAACAAAGAAAATAAGTAATTGCAGAGCATCGCGTTTGCGATACAAAATCTTATCTAGGCTTACTGTACTATACTCACTTTTTGTGTTTGATAATTTATTTATTGAGGGAGGCTGTATGTACATATCTGTGCTCAGTATATAGAATATGTGCAAATGTGTGTATCTACGCGGGAGAAGTCGCAGGCTTATCATATAAATTAATTTAAAAATATATTTTTTGTAAATTTCTTCACGATCATAAGAAAAGGGCACTTACCTAATTATTAAATATAAAAAAAATTTAACGACTCAGACAAAATTACCGTCCAATTTAACTTCCTTTCTCAAGACGCTTTGGCAGACACAATTATTGAATTCAGATTGCTATCTCAATTATAGTAAACTAAAGATCTGTGGATATTAATATTCAATAGTAATAGAAAAAACATGATAGTAAGATATCTAACACTAAGATATTGACGATATTTTATAACGCATGCAGGTGAAAAGTAAAGTATTGTATTACTTAAATATGAATGAAATACGTAAAAATGAAAAAAAAACCTTAACATATCAGCAAAAATATTTTAGTCCTTGTTAATACCAATTAAGAAAGACGGAGAGTATCCTGTTTCTTTGTTCAAAGTGCATTGTCTTAGAACAAAGACAATGCACGTTGAAACGAAGTATCTTCACTCTCTGCTCATCCAGCTGCAAAACCCTATCAATTGTTTTAGTTGTTTAGCATTTTTACCAAACATATTTTAAAACATGGTAATATTTCTCGCCGTCTTCAACGTCTGACTGTAAATGGGAAATTACGAAGAAACGCGAACTTCTTGATTTGATTCCCATTAGGAGGAATGATTGTATCCAAATTATTTTCGTTACCGCACTCCGGTAGACAAAGCGTGGAGTTATATTCCGGCACAAAGTGCAATGTCTTGAAAATTGGGACGAATATAGGAAATGAAATGTCTCAACACTAGGTTCCCTCTGCCTATCCCGCTATATAGGTAAGCAATCGAGAACTATATTTTTTTAGATTATTTCTATAACGTTATATTCCTTTTACTAAAATAATATTTTTTTTATTTAAAACTTAACCAAAACGTATATCATATAGCTTATAGCCTATATCAGATTATATTACATTTTGATGTTCCACCTCTAATATAATCTTATCAAACCGATGTCACTGTCGCGGTATTGGTTTTACGCTTGGTTAAGTTTTATAATAACTCATTAAGTATGTCACTGGCCGTGTCAATATTATAACCAGCGATCTGTCAAATTGTAAAGGTTAAAAATTTTATATATTATAATATTTCTTAAAGCTCTTAGGCGAAAGCTCGGGGGAACTAAATGGTCTAAGTGTTACATGATCGAACTGAACAGTGTTGGTAATAAAAAATAAAATATAATTTTTACAGCGGCACAACGTTTGAATTTCTAAACGCGACGTATATTGGGATTTCTACTAGTGGGAATAAATTATTATTATCTCCTAGTTCTGGTAACAAAGCTGTTAGAGTTAGTTTTTCCACTAAACACGTAATGCTCGGAGACTAGGCGAAAAGCTGGGGCTGACTACCTTGAGGTTCACACACAAGGTTCCCTCTGTGCTGCACTAAGACGGTCTCATGCAGATTTAAAAATACTTTTATTTTTAATTTCAACATGTTTCATATTATTTAAAATAAAAAAAAAAAAAAACAATTACCTTCCCTATAACATATATACTAACCATACCTAGATATCTTAATATAGCACTAGTATTACAAATGTCAATCAAACTGAAATATGCATCTAAATTGTTAGACGTCGTTCATTGATCTCCAACAATTAGCAAAGTACATGCTATCTAATGGATTCCGTTAAATGTAATTACGGTATGCTGTTTCTAAGCGGATTGTGAGACCTGAAGTCTGGTATGCAGATGAATTTGAGAAATTCTTCACAAAGGTTCATAAATGTTTAGATACTTTTGTATGACCTGAAAGTATTATAGTAAAAAAGAATGTGGGGGAGACTTTTTCATTTACTGCTGGATTGTAACAATTTGCATTGAGTAGCTAGTGTTAAGCCAAAATATTTTTAGCGATTGTAAAGGTTTGTAATAATAATAAAATAATAGAATAACTAGGTGTAAAATGGCATATTTTGAAATAAAATAAAATGTACAAAATTTAATTTAGTAATTTATTTTGTATTGTTTAATTTACACTTGCTACTGAAACTAATAAACAATGTTATCCACAAAAATATTTTGAGCTACACATATGAGTAAGTTGTATGAAAATAAAAGTACAATACACATATGAAAATAAAAGTATAATACATTACACAAATAGATATTAAATTTAGAAAAATAAATCAATACATGTAGTTCACAAGCGGTTTTTTAAATAAGTAAATAAAAAATAAAATACGGTTGTTATACACACAAAAATAAAAAAAAAGATATACTAAATTAGGCTGAATACAAACATGGTACTTAAATCTACCAGTAATGAGATTTCACCTTAATTATAGGATGAATGGGGACAGTATGTACAGGCGCGTGCACAATGGGGACACTGTGCAAAGGTGTATGCACTATGGGTACATGAACTGGTCTATGTACAATTGGATGAACTATAGGTGTATGGACTATAGGAGTGTGTATTTTGTGAAAAGTGTGAATGGGTACACTATGCACAGGATGGTGATATAGCGGTGGTTGAAGTCCATGGACGTAGGGCGATGAATGTACAGAGAAATGAACTCCGGGTTCTGGTGCTGCTGATGTCAGAATGACGGCTGCCAAAATCTGTGATAAATTTACATATATAAATATATCATGTTTCATTTCTTCTTAATATAAGAGAAAAATTAAGAAACGCTGCTTTAAAATTCCTCACTTTGCATGATGATGCTTTTGATTAATTTATTTTACGACTCACTTGATATATATTGCTTTTGATTTAACATACATATTCTCATATGAAGATAGTAATATTTTATATTTGATCTAATTAACGTAATGGTTTTGGATATTAATCTCTGTCACCAATGCAATATCAACTGATTAAAATTTATAACATTCATCTGCATAACGTAGAATATTTTTTCTGTATTTTTAATGATTTTAAAGAAGAATATTATAATTTATAATAATAAACACCATTTCAAACTAAAAATTTGTACTAGAAAAGAGAAAATCTATTCTAAATTGTAAATACTAAAGGAAACACAAATATCCCTTTGCGTTAAATCAGTTTGTCCAATTAAAAAGCGATTTGCGGTTTCACTAAAATGTTTTACAAAATACATATTATACTACATAATTAAAATCGTTAAGGGTTGACAATTAGAGAGTTTATTTGCCATGTCTGGCTGAATATACGTTAAATGAGATTTATTTTTATGCATAATTTTTTTAAGCTCCTACTATTTTATGGGTGGGGAGAGGGAACCTAAAAAGAAGACACTTCGTTCTTAACTTTTCGCTTAATGCTCGAGACATTGCGTATTGAATAGTAACTAAATGGCGCGCTTTATCTTAATATTCGAGAAATCTTCTCTAAGTGTACTCTGACCTACCTAGGAAATTGCCAAATTCCATATTTTTAAGTCCAATCTTGTCGTTTGTGCATAGCCTGTCTGTCTGTCATCCACTTAGTAACGGAATAATATTATAGCCTCACTCTATTTCCCGCATATAGCAGGGTAAGCAGAGGGAACCTGAAACCTATTCTTAAGACAATCCGTTCCCATTAGGACACTTCCGTTTCCCGCGTTCAATAATATCATATAATATATAGATTATTTAATTTATATTCAATTTACTTACAATTAAAAGTTGTCGTGACATCTTGAGTGATTGACGATACTGCGATATGTAACTGACAAGTTGCAAACTTCTCATATAAATACTCATATGTTTTAATTAGATTTTTTTAAAGACATTGAAGTAAATATTCTATACAGTTAATTAATGAAGCTACGAAGCAATAGATACGGCGTTTTGTAATTTAAATAATGATAAACAATAATTATTATAATATATGTATATTTTGCACAATAATTTATCGAATAAGGAGAGTCCATTACAATACGATTTTGTAACAAATGATGAGACCAATAAGAACATTTATAATAGGCTAATACCAATTACTATCAAAATTCTTTACTTTTGTTTAGTGAGATCGTCGTGGTGCGGGAGCTCAGCGACTGACTATAAACGCGTCGAGTATAGTTTCAAACCCGCCTCAGGGTAATGAACTATTTTAATTTTCTCTCTCCGGTAACTAGATGAAGAGCAACATTGAGTTCCATCACTCAACTGTCAATGTTTGGTCGAGTGTCTTAAAAGTGGATTCCTTTATACACGGAATACAGCTTCAAGTCATCTTGCTCCAAATCACCAATAACATTCTTTAGCTTCACGCAGTATCCCGCACATAACAGGATAGACAGAAGGAACCTGGGTTAAGATGCTTCACTTCAACACTGTTTCCCGCTTTCTGCTTTCTGTCTGTATAGAGTTCCGGAGCTCAAAGCCGCACTTTACCTTGCATTTGTAACCAGAGCAATAAAATGAAAACATTAAGTTGAGTATTTAACTTCTTCCAGTGGAAATTGAACCCACTACCTACCGAATTTACAGCCGCACGATTGTGTCTCTGCGCTACTAATGGCCTTGCCGTTACTATATCACTGAAATATCGTATTTCAAAACATCGTTAACCTAAAGCTATAATGAATACTATAATAATGATTTTCGATTCTTATCAGAGATATATAAATAATATCTATTAGTTATAATAGTAACTTATGGTGTCATACAAGTACAGGTACAGATATGGTAAAGTCAGTGTCACGCAAAGGTCGTCCAGCAAACGCGGTCACGATCGCTTTTATTTAATTGACATTTCATTTGTTTATAAACTGAACAGCTGGATACAAAATATTTTTAATGTTGTTTTAAAATTATTATTTTGTATTAAATTTTAAGCTTAATTTTTTTAGCTAACAGTTCTAGGACATAAAACGTTTACAGATTTTGTTAGTGTACTAATCCTTAAGTAATAAAATATATATATAGGCCGTCGTGTCATGGTGCAGTGGCAAAAGAGTGCGATTGCGGCATAAGGCGTGAACTTAAAAAAATATATATGTTCTAATTATTTTCATTTCCTTGCTCTGGTAGACAAAGCGCGGAATTGAACTCCATCTCGAAAATTGAGCGGAAAGTACGAAGAAAGTAGAGTGTCTTAACACTATATTATTTTTTAAAATCAAATCACGCTGTATCGCGCACACAGCAGAGCAGGCACAGGGAACCTAGTGTTAAGACACTCCGTGCCCCACTTTCCACCGAGTTCTGAAGGCATTGCGTGTTGAGTCGCGGAACTCAACGCCGCGCTTTGCTTCTAAATTTAAATCAATATTTCATCTCCTCGAGTGGGGATCGAAGCCACAAATAGTCATTTTTACAGTCACACTTTGTGCCCCTGCGCCACGACTTATTATCAGTTCATGATATTACTTCTTTTCATTTTCTATATATCTTCGACGATATCAACAGTTATTTATTGCATTGAAGATGTCGTTGTATGAGAAATGTGTTGCATTTTTCATACAACGACGTCTTCAATGGAGTTATAAATAATAAATAAATAAAAGAACTTGTATTTTCTTTCTAACCATACTTCACCAGCTAGCTTGCGAATAAATCCGTTTAAACAACAAGTTATAAACACTCTACATACATATACATATATGTATGTGTATCATAGAAATTATGTCAAAGGCAAAGGCAAAACATTTTTTGTAGCGTTTAAGGTGAGTGATTTCAATATTCTAATTATACAAGAATATAAGACTAGACACGCTCGCGGCTTCGCCCGCTTGAACTACGTAATTATTTATTTTTAACAAATTTAAAGTGTTGTTCCACACTTAGGAAAGGCGTATGGCTTAGCCGTCAGAGCGCTTGGACGGTTTCCAAGAGGTTCGGGTTCAATTCCCGCTACATAAAATTTCTTATACGTTTTTTAAAAAGTATTTTACATAATTATTTGTTTACTTATTTGAATAACTTTAGTAATCTGATAATAATATAATTATTTTAAAGACAATGCATTTATTCAAAACTAAAGTTTCAGCTATTGCATTAAAACAAACATAAAATGGAAAACTTTCGAAAATAAAATAGTGAAAACTAATGAATTAATATCAGTTAAGCCTCGGCGGTTAAGTTTCGGAAATTAGCGTGCCCAAAGCACAGATAGACCGCCGAAAAGACAACAAAAAAAAAATTTTTGAGTTTTTTTACAATAAAACATAACCATATATTCTTGTCATATATCTTACGAGATTTATGTATCATCAATCCATGAAAATGTTTTGGTTATCTTATCTTATCAGCTTCACGCTGTATCCCGCACACATTAGGGTAGGCAGAGGGAAATTTAGTTTTAAGACACTCCGTTCCCCACTTTCTGCCGAATTTTACAGGCATTGCGTGTTGAGTAGCAGAACTCAACGCAGCGCGCAGAGCGAAGAAATGGAAATATACATTTAAGTAAATATTTCATCTCCTCGAGTGGGGATTGAACCCACAACCAGTCGACTTAACAGTCACACCTTGTACCCCTGCGCTACGACTGGCCTCAAAATGTTTTGGTGGTATTATTGAAAATGGATAGAAATGGAAATGAATTCATAAATTGGTGTTTTTTAGTTTCACGCAAAGTTAAAAGTAATATTAAGATTCCGTTCCCCACGCACCGCCCAAATCTTAAGACATTGCGTGTTGAATGGCGGAACACAACGCTGCGTGTGTCTAGTTACCAGAGGAAAGAGATGAAAATAATTAATTCCTCGCGTGTGAATCGAAACTACAAAAATCGCGTTTACGCTAAAAAAATCGGACGCTATGTCACTGCGCCACGACGGCCTCTAATATACCTCACACATTAATTTGTCAAACAAAATCCTTGAACTTGTTCATCTATAATTATTATCATATTAATTATTTCAAGGCAATTAAAATCTTGTGTAATAGTATGTATAACTGAGGCCATCGTGGTCTAATGAAACAAGAGCGTAACTCTAAACGCCACAATTGCGGACTCGATGTGAATCCTCATTTAGAGGATTGAGTTATTATTTAATAATATTTAATTTTTTCCGCTCTGGTACCAAGCAAAGCAAAGCACGGCGTTGAGTTCCGTCACTCAAAACGGCGGAACTCAATTCGGCGGAAAGTGGAGAACGAAGTGTCTAGTAACACTAGGTTCCCCCTGCCTACCCTGCTAAAAAAATACCTGGTTTAAGCATTTTTCTAGAAATTTGTTCTTAAGCAGATTACTACTTAACACCACCTGCAAATTTCACGTAAAGAAATTTTATATTTTTAATATAATTATATTTCTATAATTTTCTTACAAATTCTATATTTCGGAAAACGTATAAAAAATTGAACGTAACGGAAGTCCAGGGCGCGCTATTTAGAAAACATCCAAGCTCTCCGACCACTAAGCTGTAAGTTCTAATCAAAAGCTGAATTTGTAAAATGTAACATTTTATTTAATTTCCTGATTTGGTAAGACGGAACACGGCGTTGAATTTCGCCAAAACACCCATTAACTGGAGAATAAATTATCTCGACACTAAATTCACTCTCTCTACTACTCTAGATAAGGTGTAAAACTCAAAGAAAAAATCAAAGTAGTTCAAACTCGTATAGATAATAAAATAAATCAATGAAATTTTTCATTCTCAATAAACGCTTAGAGACTACCAATGACCTATTTAGACCTGCGGTTTGGTTTTTAGGTCACGTAGGATCTAGACCGGCTCTCTTGTAAACAAATCATCCTGAAAATCGTTTTATAATATTAAATGTTAAGCCACTTAATACGCACTTCGAGCGGAAAGTGGAAAACAATATTTCTTGTCTCTCCGATATCTTAAATTAAGGTAAAAATAAAATTAAGGTAAAAAATAAAATACGCCATGCCTCCAGAATAAACTCAACAAATCAACGGAGAGTGGGGAAGAGTCTTAATGGAAATAGTGTCTAAGCAATAGGTTCCTAGGTTCCTTCTATCTACCCTGCTATGTTCGAAATACAGGTTGAAGTCAAAAAAAGAAAAAATGTCATCTAGACATGTACGTTACGCTTTACTCAGACGTAATTTTTTATACAATTGCTTAAAGCCAAGACTGAGTTATAAGGAAAGGGGACAGGGAGACCTTGGGTAACATTCAAGAACACAGTCTCGATACTGGAGGAAGGTCACGTTAAAGACATGAGGACTAGCCGTGGGGCATGTATGAGGTTGATGATAGTATATCTCTTAAAGTAGGCTTGAGGTTTTTAGGCTTTCTGACAGCTGCGTGTTAGTGGCGGAACTGAGAACCTCTTTAAAAGACATTTTTCGCTTGATGCTGTATTCCGCACACTGTAGGATAAAGAGAGCCTAGTGTTAAGACTCTCTTCTCCCCACTTTCCGATGAATCCTTGACGAATTGAGCGTTAAGTGGCGGAACTCTCTGCCGCGCTTTGCCTCGCCACTAGAGTGTCGCCTTGAATGGAAATCGAACGTACGACCGGTCGTGTTTATGCGCTTGTGCCCCTGTGCTACAACTAGCCTCAAGACACAAACAACAAAAAGATATACATGACGAAAAAAAAGAAATCTCGTCCTTAGTAGATATATCGATAGAGAGTCAAGTCACTATAACTCACTATGTTATCTCCATTACTGATGCAAATATAAAATAAGTTATAGGTATATAAAATCTAAAGGTATAATTTATTTTCTGTATTCAACTATTCACTTTAGTATCATGCTTTGTTCTCACAGCGCCTACTCTTTTTTATCTTTTAGATTACATCTTTTAGAAATATTGCTCTATAACTTTTTATTAAAATATGTATAGAATACTGTTGAAACTTTGAATCAAATGTGCATAGAAGTGAATTGTTTGGAGGTCAAATGTATCTCCGGGCTAGGCATTTCCAGGAGAATTTTATTTAGAAATATTTTTGTACGACAAAACTTGAAATTAAATTTTATAGCAGCTTGTATTTTTTATTTTATTTTTTTGCATCTACTTCGATGGGAAAAAAAAGAAGTTTGTAACAAATGACGAGGGATAATTTAGTTATATTGTTCTCCACTCCCCTATTTGGGGATGGAGTTATTTCTTTTCCAGCTTCACACTGTTTCTTGCATTACAAGGTGGGCAGAGAAAATCTCAAGACACTCACAATTGAACTCAACACAGCCCTTAACATAAATAATTAATGATAGTGCAGAGAAATATTTTTATAAATTATGAAAAACATATTTAAAACAAATATATTCAGTATTGTAGGTGGGGTATAAAGTTTTTTAACTCCAAGAAATCTAGATTTACCAACTCTAGCTACTCTGCGTCTTAAAAAACGTGAAACTGCTTTCCTTCATGTTGCACGCAAGCTGCTTGCTTTTTACACACAATATTCTCTATCAAAACAGTACATTGACCGGTAAAAAATTCAGTTAATGTGACATTTTCCGCATCAATATTTTCTTACACATTTGTGTATCACTTAAAAATCGACTATTTTAGCTGTGGTGTTATGTACCCTCGTATATATCTATATATCCATATATTTTTTTTGTTGCATAAACAAATCAATATTTTGCTAATTTTGATAAAAATGCAAATTGAAATTTATTTGAACACGCTTGATTTTCTTAAAATTCAGTTTGGGTAATGAAATATCAATAAAACAAAACATTACTTAAACATTCGGAGGTAATATATTATAATCAACAGATCTAGATTTTAACTAAAGCATTTAGTGGACGGCTACAACGGGGATAGGGGAATGGTGGACGACTGAGCTGCTGTGAGAGATGGCAGATGGGGCAGACTTGACGACGACTGGAGCTACAGCGTGGACTGAGTGGACGACTGGGGCAGCATGTACGGCGTGGACTACTGGGGCACGTACAGCATGGACTACTGGAGCGTGTACGGCATGGACCACTGGGGCAGAGTGGACTAGAGCAGCGGAATGTACTACGGGAGCGACAACAGCGGCTTTCACAACTGGTACGGAGACCACAGGGGATCCGTGGTTGACAACTTGACTGCTCTTAGTGATGGTGGATTTGGAAGCAACCACTGGTACAGCGTGGACCACTGGGGCAGAGTGGACCGCGACCACTGGGGCTTCGTGGGCGACCAAGAGACCGGGTGCGGCAGCAGCGCAGGCCAAGAAAGCAGCGAATACTACCTGCAAATAAAATAAAATCTATATAAACAGAAAATATAACTATTATATAAAATAAAAAAACAAATTTTAAAGTAAGCCACAAATAAGAAGTATCATTCGTGTAAAATACACATCTTGATAATTTATTATAAATTCTAAAACACAATAAAATTCAATAGCACTCATAGAATTGTCTAGAAAAATAACATTTTATTATTTTTGTTTTAGATAGAAAGTTTGATTCTAAACTCTGAACCAATCGCTGCCGTCGCTCGAAATTGAAAAGTGAAAAGTTTACTTCGGATTTTCACATTGTGTAGAACTCGATTTGGATGTGTTGACGTTTTAGTATCGTTTTGCTACGAACAAGTTTTAATTACTTGCGTTTATTATTCTTGGCTATAGGACGATTGGTAGACGCCATGTTTTCCTTAACTAAAAATTATCGGTACAAATTTAAAAAATATATTGGTATATGTAATTATATACTTCCATATAGATCCTATATAGATCCTATATAGACCCATCATAGTATAATGGTATCTAATTTTTATCTATATTAATATCCTATCTTTATAGCTTACCCGAAAATAAATATTTAGTTTACTAAGAAATCGATTAATTACAATATCAATTTTATACAGAAATGTAATTATTAAAAATGAATTGACTAATATTGAAATCTCAAGATGCATATGTGTACTCGTTTCAAAGTCGTAAAGATCATTGTATGGTAATATCTCAAAACGCAATTTTGTAACTGAAAAGGATTCAGTAGTGACGAAACGTTAAGATATCGGTAAACTTCGAAAAACTAAAGTATGAAGAAATAAATTAAAATTAATTAAAACTTAAAATTTCTTAACAAGTCAATGTCCTATAAAAATATGACCTTGACATGTTAAGAAATTCTAAATATTTGCGAGAATTACGCAAGAAAGTTCAATTACGCATAACTTTACATCTCTCTCGTAATAAATAAAAAAAAAGCACACAGAACATTTACTCTATGCACAGTGGAAACATTTTTGTATACAAGCAAAAGCTGTAGGTTCTTAATTAATTATTATAATATCATTTTGCCACTTCTTTATTTCAAACTACAAATTGTGGCCTTAAGTTCCTTAAACTCGCACATAATATTATATCTAAATCAATTAACGACGGAAAAAAGAGTGTCTTCACACAAAATTATTTCTATAACCGATATGGTATGAGAAAGACAATCACTATTTTGGTAAAAAAAAATAAAGACAAACTTACGAATTTCTGCATGTTGATTTTTTTTAATAGTTTTATTTCACACTTAAATAAATACGTTATCGGGTCGAGCTTGCCGAATTATCTAACTTACGCACCTTGTAACGCCGTATTTATACTGTACGAAATGATACAATATTTGCGGGTGTACTTGAAATATACCTGTAATTGTCGTAAGTGGGGGGTGGTATACCTTTAGGCTATATATATGTAGATTTCTTATTTTGTATATATTTTTGATATAATATAACTAATTAAGTGCTTTTTAGCTTCACGCTGTATCTCGCTTATAGCAGGATTGGTAAAAGAAATTGAAAATGTGGTGTTAATCTGGTGTTACCCTGTTTCCATTAAGGCATTTTCGGTCCTCACTTTCAGCTTAATTCATGAGGTATTATGTGTTGAGTGGCTGAACTCAATGTCTTCATTGGGATTCAAATCCACAACCAGTGGCGTCTATAAAGTCGCAAAGGTGTAATTAAATGGTTAAAGTTTAGTTAAACAGGCTAGCATTTTGAATTATATATTTTTTTATTTTCAGGCTGTATTACGCAGGGCAGGAGAGAATCTAGTGCTAACTCGCGCTGTTCTCGACACTTGGCCCAATTTTCGAGATATCATGTTGAGTGACAATACTCAACGCCGTACTTTGTCCTGTAACCAGAGTGAGGACTTGAAAAATAATGATTTTCCCAAGTGGTAATCGAACTAACAGTAGTTGTTTTAAAGTCCAAGTTAAGTTTTTTTTAAAATGGGTAAAAGATATAGTCATGCATCCCACTATAAATTATAGAAATAATATTTTTAAAGAATCGTTTTTAGTTTTATTTATTTAATTATTTATAAAAATAAATTAATTCAGTAATTTATTAAATGATTTTATTAGTTACATTTCCTATGTTACTAATCGTTAACGTGTTGTTTTATACATTATATTTTTGTATTAATTAAAAATTTAAATGTACTTTTTAATATGATTATTAAAATTTCATGTATAAATAAAACTGGCAACGAGGATATGATTTCCGCTACTTAACACGCAATGCCTCCAGAATTCCGCTAAAAGTGGCGAACAGAAGTGTCTTAAGGGAATGTCTTAACAATAGACAAAATGGCACGTTCCCTTTTGTTGAGTTTAAGTTAAAGGCGCTTAAAGCACTTTTTCCTGTAACATTAAAGAAATGGAAATGACTCGATTTTCGGAGAGGGAATAGAACCCACAACCGTCGCATTTACAGTCAGACGCTATGCCGCTGCGCAACGGCGGCCAATTTATTTCTTCTATAGAAATAAAGCTTACTTCAAGCGCAGTACAAAAATGCCGCATCCAAAACGAACTTTCTCTTTAATAACTTAATAAGTGTTTAAGTGTTACGTCGCTATACGAATAAATCAATGTAAACACAACATGATCTTGTCGAAGTAGGTTGATGCCAAGTTCACTCTGTCAAGTTGGTAGCGCGAAGTTTTTAATTGAGGTTACAATTTTTTAGCTTTTTTTGGATGTTTTTTTTAAGATTTAATTTTTTTTCAGCTTCACGCTGTACACACATAATAGGTTAGAGGGAACCTGGGAACATAGTATCACTGCGTTCCCATTGAGACACTTCGGTTTCCCACTTTTCGCCAAATTCTGGTGTTGAGTGGCAGAACTCAACGCCGCTCAGAATAATAATATTAAATATTTTATTTTCTCGAGAGAAATAATCCACGACCCATCGCGCTTAAATCACACTTATATTTTTTTTATAAATATAGTGAATACCTCCTTAAACGTACAAAATCATTTAATTATATTGTCCTTCTTAGTTCACACCGGAAATTAAAATTCACCTACTCTTATATTTTTTTTTACTTTAAAATATATATAGTCCTTAATTTACCGAATATTACAAACCTATCTACGAGGCCATCGTGACGCAATAACAGCTTCTGTGTGTAAGCGCCGTAGTTGTAGGTTTGATGCCTACTCGGGCAAACTCAATATTTTAATATCTATGCTCTGACAGGCCAAACACGACGTTCAGGTCCGTTACTGAACACGCAATGTGTTGAATTTTGGCGAAAAGCAGAGAATGGAATATTTTAACACTAGGTTCCCTCTGTCTACCCTGTTATACGTAGGATAAAGAGTGAAACAACGTTTAATTTTTTTATAGATTCACGCTGTATCCCGCACATAGGCAGAGTAAACCTGGGTATCTAATGTTAAGATACTCCATTCCTTATTAAGACACTTTTCCCACATTCCGCCGAACTCTTGACGCATTGCGGGTTCAGTGGCAGAACTCAACGCCGCGCTCGCTCTAGGTCCAGTAACGAGGTAATCGTTACTAGAGCAAGGAATATTTTATATCCCGAGTTGGCATCGAACACACAACCGTCGTACGCGTGTGCTCCTTTGCCACGACCTCAACAACATTTAGGTACATCCTGTAAATTAAAAATCTATTTACATATATTTATAACTTTTATATACGTAAGTGCGTATGTATGTCACTTCGATTAAAAATTGCGAAGCTCTCAAGGCTCAAGGCTGTTGGTAAAATGTTGTTTGTTTTGATCAAACGACAAGTTGAACGAGATTTAACGTAATTAGAATATTATATTACTTTCAATTATTAAATTATATTCATATTGAGATAGAAGGCTGGAGTATGTTTCCTCATATAGTTTAGTGTTTTGTTGTTAAGCCTAATTAATACATATTTTTTTGTTCAAATTATGATTGTTCTCGTAGATTAGTTCGTTAGGTCCCCACGAGTTAGGTGGTGGAACTCAACACCACGCTTCGCCTCGTTACCAGAGCGAGAAAATGAAAATATTAAATATTCAACTACCTGAAATGGGAATCGAACTCACATCCGTCGCGTTTACAGTCACATGTTTATGCCTCTGCGCCACGACGTTTATATTTTGTTGTTAACTTATTAATGTCATCTTATGTACGAACAATCAATTTTCATACAAGCTGCTGCCAAACAGCTAACAAACGAAACTTTTAGATTCTGGTATTAGAAATCTGCCTTATACTTTTACTCTACTCTAAGAGAGGATTTGTCGAAATTCCTAAGGGAACGAGATAAAACAAGATTTTCCATTTTAAATCTTATGTTGCGGGGAAAGATTGGTAACAAAAAAAAATGTTATTCCACACTTAGACAAGAAAAAATAATTAACTAGAAAATTGGCGAGTTCTAATCCCGCTACGTTTTCTAAATATGTATAGATCGCTATTAGTTTAACTTATCTTTAATAGATCATTTAAATAGATAGTGCGGAGATTAACACCGTATTTGGTCGTATTTGATGGTAGAAATGAAATACTTTAAATGTTGATATTAGAGCTAGAAATATTAAAATAATAAAAATTATATAAATTGTAATATATTGCAAACGTCGACCCAACGTATGTTGTTGAGTATTAATAATTCAGTATCAATTAATTACGAATTATTTACGAGGTATTAGCCTAATCGATATATATACTTGAACGCTTCTTTGAGGCATTCATGGCGTAGCATTGTGGGTTCATACCCACTCGGGGGGACGAATTATTCATTCGTTTCCCTGCTTTGGTACCATGACCTGGTAGCGTTGAGTACCGCTACTCAACACACAGTTTCCAAAAATTGAGCGGAATTGAGCTAGGTTGCCTCGTTTGCCTTGTCCTTTTCCATAAAAAAAAATAGGTTTCCTCTACGTATCCTGGTTTACGCAAAAAAAACATTAATCTAGAATACAATCTACTTATTATTTAAATTTAAGATATTTTTTATTTAATAATAATTTTGAAATCACTTTTAAATCATCGAATGAACATAAACCTACCACTGTCCACTGGCTAAGGAAGCAGTTTTGCTGAGAAGAACCTTAAGAAATTGAAAAGTTAGTTAAAAAATTAAAATAAATCAGCTTCACGCTGTATCTCGCACACAGCAGGGTAGGCAGAGGGAACTTAGTGTTAAGACAGTCCATTCCCCACTTTCTGCCGAATTCTGGAGGCATTACGTGTTGAGTGGCAGAACTCAACGCCGCGCTTTGCCTCGACATCAGAGCGAAGCAATGGAAATAAAAATTTAAGTAAAATATTTCATTTCCTCTACGGAAATTGGGAATTGGGGATCGAACCCAAAACCAGTCGGTTTTACAACCACACTTTGTACCACTGCGCCACGACTGGCCTCAGAGTCATTTTAAATAAACTTTCTAATATCAACAAAAAAGGTACAAATTGTAAAAAAATATATTTGGAGTTAGTTAGTCTACTATTCGAAGTAGGATATAAGAGGCTTTATTACATGACTTTAATCTAATTAAAATTAAGGAGCAATCTTAGACCCTTAAAATGTGTCATATGCACCTCGAAACCCGCGGGCGAAGTCGCGGGTATAAGCAGTAATATATTTTTTTATTTTATCTGCTTCACACTGTGTCCTGTACATGGGAGAGAGAGTAGAGAGTGCTTAGGCTAAAGATACTCCGTTCCCATTAAGACACATCCGTTCCCTACTTTCCCGCCGCGCATTGATTACTTACGGAAATGAAAATATTACAAATTTCATTCCCCGAGTCAGAATTGAACCCACAATCGCGTCGTTGTCCCGGTTACAGACGCACGCTTGTGCCTCCGCGGCATGACGACCTTCACTATTCGAATACTTGCTTATTGAAATTTGATATTGGTTAAACAATTTCACGAACGTAATATATATTTTTTGTTTTAAAAAGAAATTTCAAAGAAAGCTTATAATAACGGCATTGATTAATGATGAAAGTTTATAATTTGATATTGGATCATGTTAAAGAATAAGCTCTTATTAAAGCTGACCGTAAGCGTTTTATATTTTAAAATTAAAGAATATACTTTTTTTACAACGATTTTTTATTAGCTTCCCGATGTATCCCACATATACCACGGGAGGCAGAAGGAACTTAGTGTTAAGACATTTAAATCCCAACTAACCCCTCAATTTTCGAGACATTACATGTTGAGTGGTGGAACTAAACGCTGCGCTACCTATATGCAATATTTGAGATGGAATATAGGGCACTTCTGATTATAAAAAAATGCTTTACGTTTATTCTAGTATAGCGCTCTTGGCCCTTCGTTTCTCATGCACCGTTTGTCAACCAGAGCATGAAAATTAAAATAAATGAAATAACATCATTCATCATCTTTGCCCCTAGTGGAAATCAAACCTACAATCAGGCACTGCCCCACTGCACCACGTTGGCTTATTGAGTACACCTACATATACTTGTAAATATCAGATTTGAACCTGTCGACACCTCGAAACGATATTGTTCTTATCTAACTTCGTAATATATACAAAAATAGCTATCAACTAACATCTACAAAGCAATTTCATAAAGTAATATTATGAAATAAATTGTTTGGCAACGGCAACGGTACTTTAATAAAAGGACTTTTGAGTGTATTTCGAGTTTCGACATGATTACCGCTTCGCATGTTATCAACGATCGCGGCTTTGATATCTGACAGTATCTGACTGTAACTACTCATTTTGTTGTAGATTTTTTTTTGTATCTATAATAATGCCAGTCGTGGCGCAGTGGCACAAAGTGTGACTGTAAAACCGACTGGTTGTGGGTTCGATCCCCAATCGAGGAGATGAAATATTTATTTAAATTTATATTTCCATTTCTTCGCTCTGGAGATACAGCGTGAAGCTGATTTCTTTTATTTATTTTATCTATGAATATAATAATATTATAAAGTTGATGAGTTTGTTTGGTTGCACGTGCTAATCTCGGGAATTACTATTATGAATTGAGGAATTATTTTTATGTTTGCTTCACGTTGTATCCCGCACATAGCAGGGTAGGCAGAAGAAACCTGGGAACCACCACCTCTCCAGGTGATTTTCATCAGGTAATAGTTAGTGTATACACATATTTGATACACTTGTAATATTAATCGTCATAAAACTTGTCAATTAACATATTTTAGGTGATAACATAGTACTATTAAATTATCTAGGTCCATGATAAAAAGGTAGTACCTGTATAGTGTAACTCTAGAGCAAAATTACACGTCGTTGAGTTCCGCAACTCAATAAGCAATGTCTTTATTCACAGGACATTCATGAGACTGCTTTTTAAAATATCTCGAATTAATTATGCTCAGAAATTATGACCGAAAGAAATCAATATTTCATTAAAAGCTACCGTGGATTTAATTGAAGTGGTTATTAAGTATCGATTATTTCACATTCAATAATACTACCTTATCGAGGCGGTCGAGAACATTTTTATTTATGTTTTGACTGCGTGAGATCGATGTAAGATAAGATTTTGACAACTCAGTGGGATAAAATATGTATAGGTATACTGTGTGAATGGAGTAGGTTCATATTGGACATTTGTAATTGATGTTTTATTTAAACAACTTATAGCTTCACGCTGTTGCCCGCAGAGTGGACAGATGGACAACACTGGGTAGTGTTAAGACACTCTTCTCCTCACGAAGTACTCAAGGTTCCATACATTGCCTGTTGTTGTACATAAAAATAACTTGATTTATAAAAATGAAACAGTCTTATTTGGTCACATTCGCTTAGTTCTGGATAACTATATCTCAGGAACTATTGAACCGATATAGATGAAGCTTTAATTGTTCCATAAAATGGAATATACTTTATTATAATCTGAGTGCTTGCAAGTTTAAATTCGCGACGCAGGGCCATAGGTAAGGCCACAAAGCGCGGCGTTGAGTTCCGCCACTCAACACGTAATGCCATGAACAGTTAGTTTCCTCTGCCTACCATGCTATATGCGGGGTACAGCCTAAAGCTGAAAAAAAAAACCGAACTGAGAAAATATTTCAAAATAAATTACCCAATGACTAATAATAGTTCTGTATGGACAGAAACTGCAGATGGGTGCTTAAGAATAAAACAAAAAGTACCCAATCACCAGTAAAATAGGTGCTTACAATATATAATTTGTCTCATTAGTACATGACCCATAGTGTTACGTACGAGCCTTCAAAGATGACCACAATAATTTCAAATTGCGCAATATATTTGTATGTAGTATTCGCAATTATTCTTTTCTTATGAAATTATATTCGACAGTTAAAGTTATGGTGATGTTACCAAAATTGCTACATGGGAGTGGGTTCGTTTAGCGTGTTAATGTATTTTTTTTATAATTAATTTAAGTGTAAAGGTTGACTGTAAACGAGGCGGTCGTGAGTTCGATTTACACTCAGGGAAAGCATTATTTTTATTACATAGTTCTGAGGACAAGGTTAAGGTTAGAACTGAGTTCCGCGAAAATTGGACGAAAACTATATTTTATTAGGGAAACGGATTGACATAATTAGGTACAGTGCTATATGCGGGGTACAGCGGGAAGCCTAAAGAAAGCAAAAAAAATCTATCACTAAAGTGACCATCTGCCTTAATAGGACTTTACAGCAACAAGTCTGTAGATTTTCATGAAAATCGACTTCTTAATTCCAATTCCTCGGTAGATAAGACAAATAATTTAATTACCAAAAGTTTAATTTAAAATGAATTTTCATTTGACTGTTTCTGGGAAAACAAAATTTAATTTCCTTATTTGAGTATTTATTATGAGCAAGACAGTTATGCTACTTAGTAAAGAAAAACAACGTTAAAATCATATTAAGGTCTAAAATCATTTATCAAAAAAATATAGGCCAGTCGTGGCGCAGCGGCACGAAGTGTGACTGTATAACCGACTGGTTGTGATGGGTTCGATCCCCACTCGAGCAGATGAAATATTTACTTAAATTTATATTTCCATTTCTTCGCTCTGGTGTCGAGGCTAAGCGCGGCGTTGAGTTCTGCCACTCAACACGCAATACCTCCAGAATTCGGCAGAAAGTTCGGAAGGGAGTGTCTTAACACTAGGTTCCCTCTGCCTATCCTGCCGTGCGCGGGATACAGCGTGAAGCTGATTTATTTTTATTTAAAAAAATATAAAAATAAATTTTACTTTCATTTTTTTGTAAACTTATAAAAACTTGAACGTAGCAGGACACGAACCCGCTCGTGTTAAAAACCGTCTAAATTTCCAAAACGCAAAAATTTTTCTAATGTTTATAAAAAATATTTTTCTTTCCTTGTTGTGGAAAAAAAATGTTCAGAAAGTTTTATAATACATATCCATATTAATTTTATGAATTATTTGTTTTATCACAGTCAAATACTCAAAACATTGATATAAAATAATACTTTCAATAAAATAAGAGCATTTGTAAAATTATGTATCAACAATATGCATTTCCTCAAGAATTCGGAGGAAAGTGGGGAACAGAGTGTATTAGGTTCCTGTCATATGCAGAATAGCAACGTAACGCAAACACATTAATTCTAAATCCACTTCGCAATGCCACCTTAAAAATATAAGGAAATAAAAAAAAAACATTATTTAGTAACAAAATAATTTATTTAACAAGAAAAATCAGTGGAAAGCGTAAAAAGGGAATGAGTTGTATGATTCATGGGTTGAGGAACTTTGATGGGAGATTGCAGAATCTCCAGAGTTATAGACAACAGGAGAACTTACTGAGTAAGCTGGAGTGTGAGATACAATAGCGTGGGAAACTGGTGCTACTACAGGCGCAAACAAAGTGTAGGCGACAGGAGCGTGGGCAACAATAGTGGAGCCATGGTCTACAACTTGACTACTCTTGGTCACAGTGGACTTGGCTAAAGGCAGATGGTATTCGACTTCATGGGCTACTACTGGGGCGTGGACGATGTGGGCACTTCCATGGTTGACGACCTGGCTGCTCGATGAGAAGGTGGATTTAGACAACGGCACGTACGCGTTATACCCCAAACTGAGTGGAGCAGCGATGGCAGAAGCTAAAAGAGCAGCGAAGACAATCTGAAAAAAAATGGAATATATTTCTTTAATTATTTTTATAAACACAAGTATGTCTTGTGTTTATAAAAATTACTTACTACCATGAGTTTTGTGTATGTTATATATGTCAACTCTGTGTTATTACTTTGAGTAATATTTTTCAGAATATCTTGTTTTAGCGGATATTGTAACAAAAAACTTGTAGCTGCTACTTCCTATGGCAATTTTTGTTTTATAATAACCCAATTCTATTTGTCATGAATAATTGTGACACAGTGGCAAGGCGTCTGACTGTAAACGCTATGGTCATGGGTTTGATTCCCACTCGGGGGAAAGACAGAGAAAGCACATCGCTGGTTTCTGCCATTCAATATGCAATGTCTCGAAAATTGGGCAAATAAAGAAGAGCGAAGTGTCTTAACACTAGGTTCCCTCTGCTAATATCAATGTTTCCCTGATTATAGAAAATAAAATACCTACGTAGTGAGGAGCGACTTTACGTTTTCTACTCTTTCTATTAACCTCAAAAAAATATGAAAAATACACGACTAAAAGCCTTTCTTTGTAAAATAGTAAAATTTCACAATTAATTATAAAACTCAATCAATTTGAATACTCACGATTCCTTGCATTTTGTTCAGTGTTTGGTGTCTGATATCAAACTGATAATTTGTGGGTCTCATATGTTCTTTTTATATACGCCTTAAATTGCCCATTGCCCTAGTTCCCATTCAATGTACTTGACAATTTTTTTTATAATAATCACTTTAATTTTTTACCTCATATACTAATCTGAGCGTGTGTAAAAGATATTAAGCAGCCTATGAAGAGATTATTTATGGAGGAATATATTTTCTCGAAATATTATTTTAAGTGTCCAAGAGAAACTTTGATCCAGAGTTTGATCCAGACTCGGGAGAAATTACTTACATTTCCTTATTCTGGTAAAAAGACGAGTAGCGTTGAAATCCGCTATGAAAGGGGGGACGGAGTGTCGTAGCACTAGATTTCCTTTCCCTACCTGCTGATATAGCAGGTGCATCATAAATATATATTTGATGTTTTGATAAAACAAATATCTATTAATTTTAACTATTTGAAGAGATTTTTGCTAATTTTAAAGCAATTATTGCTATTTTGAAAGGACATGCTTACATAAATTAAGCTTTGTTGTCCTTGTCCTTGGGGACTTTGAAAATTTTTCCCTTGTTGTTTTCAAATTGAGTCATTTAAAAATTTAATAGTTTTAGCTTGAAAGATAGTTTTAGCTTATAATTTTCCATGATGTATAAATAGTCAAAATATTAAAGAAAAAGCATAATGATATTTTTTTCAAGCTTCACACTGTAACCAGCACGTAGCAGGGTAGTCAGGGGGAACCTAGGAACCTAGGGCTACGATACGTTACGTTTTTCCTATTATGACACTTCCGTTTCCTATTTTCTGTCAAATGCTGGATGCGTTGCGTGTTGAGTGACGGAACTCAGCGCTGCGCTTTGTTACTTGAGCGAGGAAATGAAAATATTAAATATTCCATATCCTTTGAGTGGAAATCGAACCCACAATCTATTGTGTTTACATTTACGTGCTTTTACTCCTGCGCCACGACTAGCCTCAATTATTATGCTCAATTTATTATTTCTTAAGGGTGATTAATAACATTTCTTAAAGTTGCCTCGATCCTCATAAGAAATCGGATATTTGGGCGACCGGACAAAATGTAGTAAACCTACATTATATAACATAGTAAAAAAAAGTTTCAATAAGCTTTCTTAATGAGTATGAGCCTATATTCCTAGGAAAAAATCTTAACATACCTTCGCCTTTTTTGTCTTAATGCTATATCCCTCATACATCAAGGAAGCAGAACAAACCTAGTGTTAAGACACTCCGTTTTCAACTCACCACATTCAACGCCACACATTGTCTAGTTACCAACACGAGAAAATTTAAGAAATGCATCATCTCGAGTAGAATACCGCATAACCGTCGCGTTTTACAATCATTAAAAATTGAGGAAAATTGGTCAAAAAACTCTCCACCGATTGCATGAGGCGTGTTGAGTGCCGAACCTCGATTGCCTCATTACCAGAGCGGGGAAATGCAAATATTAAATATTCTATTTCCTCGAGTGGGAATCGAACCCATAACCTGTCGTGCTTACAGTCGCACGTCTGAGAAATAATGTTAATGTAGAATTTATTTCCATTGTAAATAACATATTTTTATTACATTATATATTTATGTTATTATTCTATAGTAATCTATTTCACGCTTGTGCGTCTGCGTTAGGACTGGCCTCAGAAAGTATTATTTTAAATATTATAAGAATAATATACGCAGAGTGGTTTTTGGAGGATATATTTTTATATGAATGAAACCGAGTTTTAACACAGACCGTTTAAATTAGTTCAGTTTTTTTTGAAGTGGAATTATAGCGTAGTAACTTTAATTATAAAAATATTATTTTTACGAAATAGGTGTTTAAAAGCCTCAAAAAATATTTAATTTTAAAGTAAATGCTTATAATTTAAACTATTATAGTATTGTCAGTTTTAGAGGAAGCTACCACTTATTTGAAAGCAGATCTGACGAGAGAACCAATATGTGCGTTTCGTCTTATTACTACAAGACTACAAGGACCAAAAATTGATCGTCGCTATATATAATATGTCTATGTAATGAAGAGTTTAAGGCAAGTCATAAAATGATGTGGTTACCAAAATATGTATTTTGAGGTATATGGATATGTTTATACGATTTGGTTAAATGTAATTGCTTTTTATAATAATTGTATTTGGTTTTTTTTAATCATCTATTATAAGAGATATTTTTTAAGTTTATGTTTGTTTTTAACTTCCCATTACATGGAGACAAAGGTCTAAGTGTTAAGTGTTAAAATACTGTACACATTTCTGAGAGGCGAAATTAAATTAGTTCATTCCCGTGAGTGGGAATCGAATCCACAATTTCAGATTTTCTAATATAATTAATTATTACAAAATTATGATAATAAGTTAAAACAATAAGAATAGCTGAATAGAAGTAATTTTTTACACATTGAAAAGTATTCGGTAAATATTGGTAGGTACGGGTAATACAGTATAAAAACAAAATTTTAGATATAATGTATTTTTTTTAACAAAACAAAAAATAATTAAAAGAAATGGAATAAATTACAATATTCTTAGAACAAAGAACCGTGATACTTAAAAGTCATGTGATGATTAGTACAATAGAGGAGAGCTGTATGAGTAGACTGGAGCGTGGGACACCACAGCGTGGGCAACCGGGGCGTAGGACACTGGTGCGACCACAGCATGAGCTACTGGAGCGTGGGCAACGATGGTAGACCCATGGTCTACAACTTGACTGGCCTTCGTCACAGTGGACTTCGCTAAAGGCACGCGGTATTCGACTTCATGGGCCACTACTGGGGCGTGGACGATGTGGGCACTTCCATGGTTGACTATCTGGCTGCTTGCTGAGAAGGTAGATTTAGACAACGGCACGTACGCGTTGTACCCCAAGCTGAGTGGTGCAGCGATGGCAGAAGCAAAAAGGACAACGAAGACAATCTGAAAAGAATAAAGAAATAATAATAAAATAATTTATTTTTTCATTGAAAAATATGAAATTTATTACATTGTGTATGTAATATTTGTACTCAGTGTTATTACTTAAAGTAATATTTTTCAACATTTTTTTTGTAACTTCTCAATTATAGTAGTCATTGGGGCCTAGGAGCACGGCGTCTGACTGTAAACGCGACGGTTGTAGGCTTAATTCACACTCGGTAAAACAAAGTAGTCATGATGACCAACAAATTTTCATTCAAGTAAAATTTGGAAGCCCCTTGTTTTGTTTGGTAAGCAAAAGAACTGAATGCTGTAATCTCATTATCAAAACACAATGATTCACGTCCCACTATCGGGAAACGAAAAAAAAACGCTCATAATAGACATCTTTAACCTTTACGCTATATCCCGCCTATATCACATATCTAAGATAAGAAGCAGAAATTGCAAAAGTAAGAATATTAAAAAAGTCCTAAAATATGCCATTTCATTACAAAATTCAATAAATTAAAATACTCACGATTCCTTGCATTTTGTTTAGTGTTTGGTGTCTGATATCACACTGATAATTTGTGGGTCTCATATGTTCTTTTTATATACGTTTTAAATTGTCCATTGCCCTAGTTCCCATTCGATGTACTTGACAATTTTTTTTTTCATAATAATCACCTTCATATTTTACGTCATATACTGATATAGCTTCACGCTGTATCCCGCACACACTAATATAGCGTCTGTAGTAAATAAGCAGGTTATAAAAGAAACACTAATAGGCAAATTCATAGTAGGATTAATCTAACTTTAGGTTGGGCCCAATTCCCACTAGAAGGAATTAATGATTATCTTTTCTGGTTCTGGTAACAAGACAAAGCGTAGCGTTGAGTACCTCCAGTGAACACAAAATGTCACAAAAATTAAGCGGAAAGTGGAGATAAGAATGTTTTAACACTAGACTTCTACACTCTGCTGTATGCGGGATACAACATGTGCATCATAAATATATATTTAGCAAATGTGTTGATAATAAATTCAATTAATTTCAATTATTTAAAGTAACCAATTTCAAAACCAATTATTATTGTTTTGAAAAGACGTGCCCTACAATTTTAACAATTTTCTTAATCTTCTAAAATTAAATAATTTTAATAATCTACTTCATCTTGTTGTTTTCATTTTGAGTTATTCTCAGATTTGAGAAGCTTTGGTTTAAAAAGGCCACACACACCCTCCGTTCAACTGCATAATTAATAAATCATTACTTAAAACTGGCATGCCCGAAATTTATTAATAATTGTATTTTACATACCGTTAGTGTATGGCCAGTGATGTGTTTTTCTTATTAGTGTTATTTTTATTAAATGGTCAATCAATTTAAAAACTAAAGATATATCACATACAAATTCTTTACATAAAAGGGAAGAAGTTGAAAAGGGTCTTCCCTTTTCATATCTACTGTATAAAAATTGATCCGTGCAGTACACATAATAGCTATATTTAATGGAACTAGAAGTTCTTTATAGCAAGTTGTTATTTATTTGGTTGTGCAATAGCACTACTAGGATAAGTAAGAACTGCATAATGATAGAATTTAAATAGTATCATGTTCCAATCTATACAGACAAAAGAACTAAATACAATGATTTTTTGAAAACACGATTTTCGGCATGTTATTTGGCAGAACTGTAGCAGATAATATAATTCTTCTATTTAGAATATTTTTTTTTAAATTCATATTAAAAAAACTGGTCATATGAGAGTTTTTTTCCAAACATAGGGTTGCGCGCCAAATTTTATGATTATAAATACAATCGTAGGTCACCAGGAAGAACAACTTATAAAAATATGCAATGCAATCATTTTGTATAATTTGATGGAATGCACCCGCAAATCTTTAAGGTAAGTTATCTAGGTTAAAAAATCGAAAAATGGAAATTTATAATATATTTTTATAAATAAATAAATTAAAATAAATCAGCTTCACGCTGTATCACACACACAGCAGGGTAGAAAGAGGGAACCTAGTGTTAAGACACTCCGTTCCCCGTTTCTGCCGAATTCTGGAGGCATTGCGTGTTGAGTGACAGAACTCAACGCCGCGCTTAGCCTCGACACCAGAGGGAAGAAATGGAAATATAAATTTAAGTAAATATTTCATCTCCTTGAGTGGGGATCGTATCCACAACCGGTGTGTTTTACAGTTATACTTTGTGCCGCTGCGCTACGACAAACGACGTTTTTTCCTGTGATTTTTTTACCTTGATTTGTATTCTAAATTTTAACTTATTTAATAGAATTTCATATAAAATGCACCAAAAATTATGCATAAAAATCTTTTTTTACGTAGGCATAAAAGCTCAAAGGGATCATAGACTTGGCTTTTTGATTTAAATTTCAGGTTGATATCTTAATAATTGGTTCACGCGTTTTCTAGACAAACTATCTTGATAGATGGACAGACAGAGACAGATATACAGTACAACAAAATTGTCCTGTAAGAAGTCCATTTATTTTGAGCTAAGGAACTCTAAAATGTTTCTTTTCTGCTTATGTCAGTATCTGCTAAAGAACGTTGGTATTTCCATATTAATAGCATTTTTGTGTATTTCAGGATTTTTCTTATACTTATGTATAACTGGTCAGTGCGGACGGATCCGCCCTCAAACGCTTCCATACCAATTTCAGCATTATAGGTCAATGCGAAGTATAATTCATAAAAGTAGACACACTTATAATTAAACATACTTATTACTTAGACACGCATATGCGCATATGCGCATGTGCACTAATTTTGTATGAAACGAACTATAAATATAATATATATTTGAAATATTTCTTTACTATGAAATGCCTTTAAATTTTAAGATTTCGAATTTTTTCCTTTATTTGTATTGTTAGTTCTCGTGCCAAATTTTGTAACTGTATAACTATATTTTGATTGCATTGACTAAGAAGTTTGATTTTATACTTCAAGAAACTGTGGATCTTAATATTTAACATTAATTTCAGTTTGATACCTCTATGCAACAAGAGATAAATGGTCTCGATAGACGGACAGACGGAACAACAAAATGATCTTATAACTCTTTAATGTTTCCTTTTTAGGTACGGAACTCGTTCCTCAAAATTAAACCCACAACCTATCGCGTTCACAGTCGTACATTTGTGTCCCTGCGCCACAACTGGCCTCTCTAGTTTTAATATTAATATAAAAATAGATTAGACATTGATAACTACTTAATATTTAATTAAGTAAGTAAAATTACAATATGAAAAACATATACTTTGGAAATAATATTATTTATTTAACAAAATTAAACAACAACCAAAGAAATTAAATAAGTTAGACGTTTCTTAGGATAAAGAACTAAAGATAACTTAATGATCGTCTGGGGATTAGTATAACAGTGAAGAGCTGTATGAGTAGACTGGAGCATGGGATACTACAGCGTGGGAGACCGGAGCATAGGACACTGGCGCGACAACAGCATGAGCTACTGGAGCGTGGGCAACGATGGTGGATCCGTGGTCTACTATCTGACTGCTCTTAGTCACAGCAGATTTGGCCAAAGGCACATGGTATTCAACTTCGTGGGCGACTACTGGGGCGTGGACGATTTGGGCACTTCCATGGTTGACGACCTGGCTGCTTGATGAGAAGGTAGATTTAGATAGCGGCACGTACGCGTTATACCCCAAGTTGAGTGGAGCTGCAATAGTGGAAGCCAAAAGGGCGGCGAAGATGATCTGAAATATTAATAAGTTAACGTTTTAGATCTAACTATAGATTGATATTACACATTTGTAAAAAATAATGAATATAAAATATTATTAATATTGATTGCTTAATGCATGGCATTTAATGTTCCAATGCATGTTCAAGTTTGTTTCAGTCCGTCAGAAAATCTTGTATTAACGTATATTATGACATAGAGCTGTACTTGTAGCGTCTTCTTTCAACGTAAAAAAGAATAATATTTTATATAATAATAACTTATTCATAATTTACAATCTTAATGTATATATTATGTGTGTAAAACAAAAATATTTTTGCCTTTATCTTAATTATAAATATATATTAATTTAAATACTCACGGTTCCTTGCATTTTGTTTTATGTTTGGTGTTTGATATCAAACTGATAATTTGTGGGTCTGATTTGATCTTTTTATATACGCTTTTAATCGTCTATTACCCCAGTTTTTATTTAATGTACTTGACAATTTTTTTTTATAAAAATCACCTTCGTTATTTTACGTCATACACTAGTATCAGTGTGTTATATATAGAAAGGTAAACGTAAAGACTTCCCTCATGGCCAAATATATTTTCCCTAAGCAAATTTGATTATTATTTTTTTTTCCAATTTTGTTTAACAAGTAGAAAACACATAGTCTGTAATAATGTTTTATTTGCCTTTCTACGTGTACACTGTAATAACTACATATTTACCAATTGTACATTTAGCTAATAATATGTGTAACTAATTTAAAAACTGTACAGGAGTTAATATGCAAACATTACAGTTATTTTACAAAGAATATTATGAACCCTTACCCAAATCAATAACTTAACATTTAAGGCTGTTTCTGAAGCAGTACATTAAATTATTGACATCAGCACATTTAACAGAGCTTTAAAAAACATAACATAGGTAAAAAGAACGTAATGTGACAAAAATATATACATATAATAAATAATTAGCTTTATGTATATTTTATGAATATCAAATATCAACATTGGTCGTATTTTTAGTTCGAAACAATCAAAAATTCTTATAGAAATTACGATAATGTCGTAAAAAAATCATATTAGAATATTACAAATTAAAGTATTATAATAAATAAATCATATTAGAAGTCATTATAGTTTTCAATCTATTCTGCTTATTAAATCAATAATCATGTATTTTAAGCGGGCGAAGCCGTGGGCGGACCGCTAGTACACTAATATGAGTGTGTTAAATATAGAAAGGTAAACATAAAGACTTCCCTCATGGCCAAAGATATTTTCCCCAAGCAAATTTGATTATTAATAGTCTTTTTAGATTATTTTTGTAAAAGCAGAAAACACATAATCTGTATTATTTTTAATATGTTTTTATTAGATTGACTTCTAACTGTGTAACTCAACGGAACTAGCTTACCGTTTACCTTACTTTTAAAAGTTTTATAAACTTAAGTTTGCGGGCATATGGACTTGTTTTATATGAAATTAACTACAAATATAAGTTTGTAACGATTTTTCTCTGTAAAATACCTATAAATTTTTACTTTTCGATTTTTTTCTTCATTTATATTGTAAGTTCACACAATAACCAAGGGAATTAATGGAAAATAGACCTAAATAATTGATTCAGCTTGATATAACACTGTGATCTCGACATAAATAGTCTTGACAAACGGACAGTAGAAAAAAGTGATCCTAAAGGGAAACCTTTTAACCTTTTGAATATATACAGAACCTACGGAATTCTAAATAATGAATTTGATCCAATTAATTGTAATGTTGAGGCCAGTCGTGGCGCAGTGGCATAAAGTGTGACTGTAAAACCGAACCGATACAGCGTGAAGCTGATAAAAAATTATATTATAGTTGTAATGTTTTTATGATCGTGAAAGGTGACAGTTATCTTCCTAAGATTAGGTGACTCAAGCTAAAAAAAAGTACGTGGAGAGGACGGAGATATGAGACTTGAATAAAGATAATAAATGTACCAGCTTCTTAGAGATTACTTGTAAAGTACGTTATTCTGGTTCATATAACTTAAAGCTCCCGCTAAATTAATTTTTTAGCACTTGTATATTTTTTTATTTAGAAAGATTCAAAATGTTTATTAAAGTCTAAGGATAGCCTTACTGTGCTCGACGTTTCTATATGGACATATATTGATTATGATCAATAATAATACATTACACACATGCTAATAATAAATAAAAAAATATTTTTTCCGCTTTTGAATCAGATAAGGAAAATATTGGACTTGAAAAATAGAAACTTCGTAGGTTCGGGGAAAGCTAAAAGAGGATTTATAGGAATTTTTGAAAAGGGCGGGAATACAAGTTTTTTTTTTGTATTTTCCGCTTTTAAACAGACGTAAATAAAGTTGCGAGTGACGGTTAATTTTTTATAAAGCAGTGTTCATGTGTTCATAGATCTTCACTTACAAAGTCGTATCTCCACTTAAAATTTGAATACTGTTTGTTATTGTACATATAAAAATAAAATCTATCTATTATAAGCCTAGATCTTTTGGACTCAGTCTTGATTAAGACAACCTAGCATTTAATTACATTGAATTAATCGTACATGATAATTTCGGTAGATATAGGAAACGATTTTTCACTTTTAAAAAAATAAATAAATTAGCTTCACGCTGTATCCCGTACACAGCAGGGTAAGCAGAGGAAACCTAGTGTAAAGACACTCCGTTCCCCACTTTCTGCCGAATTTTGGAGGCATTGCGTGTTGAGTGGCAGAACTCAACGCCGCGCTTTGCCTCGACACCAGAGCGAAGAAATGGAAATATAAATTTAAGTAAATATTTCATCTCCTCGAGTGGGTATCGAACCCACAACCAGTCGGTTTTACAGTCACACTTTATGCCACTGCGCCACGACTGGCCTCACTTTCAATTGCAATTTTTCGCTTTTAAACTGTATATTATACTGTCGGTTAGCAAAAAAAGTACGTGGAGTTGAAAAACTTATTTAACTATTATAACTTTTACTATAGATAAAAATACAAATACAGTAGTCGAGAAAGTATTTAAATTTTTTAAGCCCAAAAACAAATCTTTGGATATGCATAATTATTCTAGGACATTTTCACATTTCTCACTGTATTGTTTAAAATAATTTCATAAATAACTCTTATTTTTTATGTAATATTTATTATGTATCAGTTAAAAATAGCTTCTGTAGTGTAGAGTGGTTAAAGCGGGAAAATGTAACAGACACAGGATACAGATTTACTTAGGCGTCTATTAAATTGATAGGGATTCATTGAAATGTTGTAAACATATAATACAACATTTAAAAATATATATGTACATATATATTTTTAAATAAGTCTTTATTTAAATTTTACACTACAAATAAAAATAGATACTATATGTCGTAATGATATTTTTACGTTCACGCTGTATCCCGCACATTGTTATATACACATAATCATGTGCGGCATAGAAAAGGGAACCTGGGAACCTAATATTAAGACACTTCGTTGCTACTATGACACATCCGATCTATACTTTAAAATAAATCAAATCAAATCAGCTTCATGCTGTATTCAATTCAAGTCTTGTTTATACAGTTAAAGGGGAGCAAGGATCGATTTTGAGTTATTGTATTTTTAGTATACAGAAATAATTTTCATTTAAAAGTAAATTTGTCCCAATTATTTGTAATATTTATATTAATTATCATCTTAGGTGATAATGCGTGAAAACAGCGTGAAGCTGATTTTAGGTGATAATGAAATAATAGGGTAATATCCTCAAGCTAGTATGATGATGAAGACAGGACTTTAATAAAATAACTTGAGTTTACGCTCATACAATTTAAGGTTCTGACCAAATTAATTTCATAGCTCTTTGTGCAGAAAATCGTGATGTTAGTTTTGACGTGAATACGTCTATAAATTTGCTACCATATGGTCTTTTAGTTTTGAAACTATCCTCTGCATCCGAAATTAAATTATTCCTCTGGATAGCTAATAAATCAAAGAATTTATTACAATAAATGTAAACAGTGACGCACAGCACGCGGTTGAGAGGGAAGCGACGAGGTTTTGAGGTTATTTTGTTGCGTATCGAGATATGCAATTAGTATAATTTTTGACTCATTGAAGCTACGAAAATAATTTATTTTTTAATCATCAGCTATCGTCAAAATTTTAAAATGTTGAAATTATTTAATAAATAGCATTCTCTCTTTCCAGACAATAATTCTTAGTAATTATCTTTGGGTAGCGGAAATTTGTAAAAATCTCCCTACAGAGATGCTAACAATATAAATAAGTTGTAACAAGCGTATAAAAATTTCGACGTAGCTTAATGAGAACGGTTGAATGGCCTGGTCGGTTTCCAGGAGGCGCGGGTTCGAGTCCCGCTACGTTCAAATTTTTATACGTTTTCTAAATAAGTATTTTTCTTTCCTAAGTGTGGATTAACATTTTAAAAATGTTAAAAATAATAAAGTGTCTTAATAAAAAAATATTATCAAAAATATCCAATGTCGGCCTATACGCGTCAAAAAGCTAAAACCAAATTCAGATATAATATACGATCGGAAAGGGCATCTCAAGAACAATTAAATCGTAGAAATGAAATATCTAACCGAATCAAGCAGTAGGGGAAACGCAGAAGAATAATTGCAGCCGAGCGGATCAACGACAATGCCAGTACATCTACAGCTGGGCCGGCTGATCGTGGAATCGCTTCTACCTCCACAACGAACTAAAGGCATATATTGTGTTAAATCGTCGTTGGGCAGCAGCTAGTGTACTTTTTAATACGACGCTTGTCAATAATCAGTGAGTTCAATTTGTTTTAATATTATAGTTCGGGGCAAAAGTATTTTCGTATTTTGAATGTATAATATTATTAGTAATCAAACCTCTTTGACTGTACTGAATGTAACTGGCTGGTTTTAATACCATTAAATGTGACATTCTGAAGAAGCAATAAATAAAAAAAAACTAGTTTCCGCTATTTCTCTATTGTTTCAAGCAAGCAAAATTAACGTATGTAACGAAGAAATTCGGTACATTTTAAAGTTTTATTACGAAAAAGTAAAAATGCGACGAACGTCGCGAATAAAATTTGTGCGGTTTACAAACTTGAAGTTTAAAGGAAACGATAAAACTACGTTTTACTATATTACCTATTGGTAATATAGTAAAACTTAGTAGCTAATTGGTAATATAGTAAAATTAGTAGCTAAGAAAAATATGTAGTAACTTTTGATATACATAACCTTTCTAGGATAACGCGTATCTGCTGTATTGTTTAAAATACTTTCATAAATAACTCCTAATTTTTTTTAATATTATGTCACAGATAAAAATGGTTACCATAGTGTAGTATGGCTTAGGCGTAAAACTGTAACAGACAGAGAGAAAGAATTACTTATCAAAATGAAAGGGATTCATTAAAATATTGTACATTTGTTGTATACGTGTTGTAACTAATACGTTCTATATGTCGTAACAATTGTTTTAGCTCCTTGATGTACCCCGCACGCAGCAGGATAAGCAGAGGGAACCTGACACACACACACCTGACATTATGACACTTCCGTTCCCCAGTTTCCGCCAAATTCTGAAGAGGCATGTTGAGTAGTAAAACTCAACACAGTGCCGTTACCAGAGAGAGAAAAAAATCGTTTTTATAATTTCTTCGAGTGAGATTATTTCTTTAGTACGACTTTGTGCGAACTTAAACTAGTAATTAAATTATTAAATTATTTTAGTACTAGTAGGTACAAGTTTTACTAACAACTTACTATTGTAATATCTTAATATGCATTAATTTGATAAATTTTTAACAACATTTAGCTTTGTGTGTTGTTTCAACATTTGAGGCTAGTCGTGGCGCAGGGGCACAAAATGTAACTGTCAAATCGACTGGTTGTGGGTTCGATCCCCACTCGAGAAGACGAAATATTTACTTATGTTTATATTTCCATTTCTTCTGCTCTGGTCTCGAGGAAAAGCGCGGCGTTGAGTTCTGCCACTCAACACGCAATGCCTCCAGAACTTGGCAGAAAGTGGGGAACGAAGTGGCTTAACACTAGGTTCCCTCTCGCCTACCCTACTGTGTGCGGGATACAGCGTGAAGCTGATTTTTTTTAAATAAGTAAGTTGTTTAGTTACTTATACTCATTTCACTCGACTACTAAAGATAAATATAAAATTTATGTTATAAATAATATTTATGAAATAAATTACTTACAAGTATTTTTAAATGAGGTATAATACTTTAAATAATTATAAAACTTGAATTAAAAAATAATATTTACTCAACTTTGGTAGTTTTAGCGCTATACCATTACATAAATAGAAAAATAAGATTTTCTTATAGAAATACCATAATATACCTAATACCTAAGTATACCTAATAATTGAAAAGTTGACTCATAATTTGTTAAATATCTATAGGTATTAAAAAAATGACAAAAGTTTTGGGAACAAATTTATTTATTTAACAAAAACATACAGGTACAACAAATAAGAAGTAAATAAATTATCGGAGTCTTATGGTAGTGAGTGTGAGTGACACAAAGTAATCATATTGTAATTAGTATAATACTGAAGAACTGTATGAGTAGACTGGAGCGTTGGATACTACAGCTTGGGAGACTGGGGCGTGGGATACTACGGCGTGGGCAACCGGAGCATAGGATACTGGCGCGACCACAGCGTGAGCTACTGGGGCGTGGGCAACGATCGTGGATCCATGGTCTACAACTTGACTGCTCTTAGTCACAGTAGACTTAGCTAAAGGCACGTGGTATTCGACTTCATGGGCTACTACTGGCGCGTGGACGATGTGAGCACTTCCGTGGTTGACGACCTGGCTGCTCGATGAGAAGGTGGATTTGGACAACGGCACGTATGCATTGTACCCCAAACTGAGTGGAGCTGCCATGGCAGAAGCCAGAAGAGCGGTGA
The DNA here is from genome assembly GCA_013403705.1 of Heliconius hermathena. NCBI lineage: Eukaryota > Metazoa > Arthropoda > Insecta > Lepidoptera > Nymphalidae > Heliconius > Heliconius hermathena. The sequence goes on along the minus strand of JAAIXJ010000144.1, from coordinate 556,547 downwards.
ATACGATCTGAAAAAAAATTATTTACTCATAAATATCAAGATTAATTCACATTTGCTACAAATACAATTTCGAGTTTTTCACTTAGTTAAGCATTTTAAATCCTGCACTAGTTTTGTTCTAATTCTAGTATACAATTGAATTAAGTTTAATTTAAATTTTATGAATCACATATTATAGAATATATTAGAAAAATATATTATTTTTGTCACTTTTATGACTAAATATTTATTATTTGTACTCACAATTCCTTGCATCTTGTGTTTGATATGTGATATCTAACTGATGGTTTACAACTTCGACCAAAAGCTTTTATATGTTTTAAAATGTCCACCGCCCCAGTTTTTAATCGATGTACTTGACAATTTTTAGTAAATTTACCTTCGTTTTTTACTTCTTTTACCAATCTATGTATGATGAAACACTTCAAGTATCATTTACATGTCCAATGAATAAAGACCTTGATAGAGCAAGTGACTTCCGATTTAATTGCGTATGATGATATATTATTGTTATATATTTGGTGTATTATAAATTATAAATAACATCTATATTTATCTAAAGATGAAATTGAAGTTTATGTATTGATCTCAAAATAATCCTGCTCCACGCTGTTTCTCTTTCTGTTTGTCCAGGCTTATCCACGGAACAGCTGAAACGATTTTTATAGTAATTTCACTGATCGATTATGCACATATAGACTATATTTATCGCCGGGCTCACAAGAGATAGTGATTTACGGAGCAAAAACTACGTTTACCGTGCGAGAGTACCTAAATAGACATGAAATATCATAACATTGTTCTATTAAATAGGACAATTTTTGTGATTGCAATTTTGGCGAGATTAAAAAATCGTATCTGAAAGAAAAAAAATGGGACCTTTGTACGATCACTCTGTTGTTATTATGTCCGTCTGTCGAGACCATTTTATCGCCATTAAAAGATTCGAGCATTTATGCATCATATCATAGCTAAATTACATTTGACGCGTAATCAAAATCTTATATAGAGTACTTCCCGTAGACATCAAATTGAGATCTTACAATATAAATAAAAAATATAGAAACTGGATTATTAAAATGTATTATATAAAAAATTTTGCAAATTTATATTCGTAGTTTATGTCTTATTATCCTAAAATGCATACATACATACGGAACGGGCGAGTTATTTTTTTTTTCTATGGAAAAGGACACCGCCGCCCACGACCCCGTGCAACACCAGAGTGCACTTGCTCGACTCGCTCTTTATTATGACTTTTATGACTCTTTATTATGTTTTTTTATAGTTTTCACGAACTTTTTTTTAACGTTTTCGAATTTTTGCCTAATAGGTTGGTTAGCAACTTGGCAGAATTTATACTTTCACTTTCATTATACTTTGACAGACCGAGAAATAGATTTTTTCCCGACTGCTAAGGAAGGGTTATGTTTTTCGCGCGTATCTTGTATGTATGTAATATTCTTTATTACCTCATATCTCCAGAACCGCTGAAGGGATTTGCATAATTGAGGTATCGTTAGATTTGTATTAGCAGCCCAAGTGTTCTTAGATAGGTGACGTTAAAAAAAAACAATCACGGCGGCTGTGGGACGCCATTGGACTTAGTAAAAAAAAATTTTTCGCTTCGAATACCACAATATGGGTATCAAATTCAAGAGCTCAATACGAGAATTTCAAAAAGGTATATCATGATTATCATTACCATAATGAATTCTAACAAAAAAGTGAAAAATAAAAAAATATTTGTAAAAACAAAAACCCCGACTGCATAAAACTGAAAAGAAAATAAACAAGCCCAATAGTTTATTAGGATTAACAGTCGGGATCTATAAGTAATTCTTCAATCAATAAAATCTTTACCAGGAACTCTTCGTAATTTAAAGAGGTCCCGACTGTTAATCCTAATAAACTATTGGGCTTGTTTATTTTCTTTTTAGTTTTATGCAGTCGGGGTTTTTGTTTTTACAAATATTTTTTTATTTAACTATGTTTTATATTTTATAATCGAACACACAACTTTCTCCGCCACACTCAATAATTACAATTTCATAGTTATCTTAATTATATATTTATTCTTTTTTTTATCTCGTTTCTCTTGCATCCTTACAGCAACGAAAATTTTCTGATAAAACACTCTGTTATCCATTCTTCATTCACTTCAAAATCTATATATAAATATATATGTACAAAACTCTTCCATTGGTGAGTGACTGACAGACAATATACTGACGGCATATGTACGAAGATTAGGAAATGTATAAAAGTGTATGTGTGTGTATGTGAGTGTGTGTATAAAGGATTTTTCAAAAGACCTACTGGAATGGGAAAAAATTGGAATTTTATGTTACTATATAAAATCCACGCAAAAATCTAATGGTGACAACGACGACTAATTAACATAATGTCATTATTTTTTAATAGTTTCACGCTGTATCCTGCACATAGCATGGTAGGCTGAGGCAACCAGGGAACCTAGTCCTAAAACAGTCTGTTCCCTTAAAGACACTTCCGCTTATTGCGTGTTGAGTGACGGAACTCAACCTCGCGCTTTGCCTTTTCCAGAGCGAGGAAATGAAAATATTAAATATTTAATTTCTTGAGGCTAGTCCTGACGCAGCGGCACAAAGTGTGACTGTAAAACCGACTGGTTGTGGGTTCGATCCCCACTCGAGGAGATGTAATATTTACTTAAATTTATATATCCATTTCTTCGCTCTGGTGTCGAGGCAAAATGCGTCTTTGAGTTCTGCCACTTAACACGCAATGCCTCCAGAATTCGGCAGAAAGTGGGGAACGGATTGTCTTACACTAGGTTCCCTCTGTCTACCCTGCTATGTGTGGGATACAGCGTGAAGCTGATTAATTTCTTGAGTGGATTTCCGCTTGTGAATTTGAACCCACAATTTGCTGCGTTTACTGTTGCACGCCACATCTAGCCTCGATAATAACCTTTATTATATAAATACTTCAGAGATAAAGCAAAATTATTAGAGAAAATGAAAAATACTCGTTTATATAATATATTACTGTTGAGTATTATGAAATGTAACATTTTTTTAATAAACTTGCAATTTGTTTTTATTATAGTGCTTTAGACGGTTTTAATTACAAGGTTTTGAACGAATTTAGTCAAACAAAATCTGTAGCACAATCCGCCCATTGTTAGAAGTGTGGTTATTATATTTTTTTTTGTTATTTCTAATATAAAGCAGAATTCGAAACATTAAAAATAAAATTTTATCCAACAAATTTTATTCAATTAGTAGAAATATTTTAATTGTTTTGAGCAATTGTTCATACAGAAATCCAACAAAATAATTACATTCTAAATACAATGTGGAAGCTTCTAAAGGTTAGGCTGACAAGAAATTAAAGATTTTTTTTTAATATTTAAGATATGCTTCTATTACATTAGGCCGTCTGATTGTTGGCACAATGGTGGTAAGAAAATGGATATCGAACGACAAACTAGTTAACATGTTCACTGCGATATAGGGTTGATTAGATCCGGTACTCAACTTTCCTCCCGTGCGGGGTGAAAGTTACTGAACTAGACGCTGGTGCAGGAAGGATATATTTGGTCTTCTTATAAATACAAAATAAAATTACTTTTAAGTCTTAACATATCGCCAATATCTTTTAAACAAAAAGAATCTACTATCCCATTTCTATACTATCATCGCCTAGGAGCCGTTACATTACGTTCAGGAGCCACAAAGTACATACAAATATAGGTGTGGTTCAATATAAGCATCTAAAAAATCAGCTTCACGCTGTATCCCGCACACAGAAGGGTAGGTAGAGGGAACCCAGTGTTAAGACACTCCGTTCCCCACTATCTGTTAATAATAAAAAATAATGAAATAAAAAGTTGTTATGAAAACGAAATAATTTATTTAACAACTAACAAACAATCAATGGTAAGAGTAGAAGGAGCTGACAGAGTATACTGGAGCGTGGGCAATAGGAGCGTGAGCTACAACGTGGGAGACTGGCGCGACCACAGCGTGAGCTACTGGAGCGTGGGCAACGATTGTGGATCCATGGTCTACAACTTGACTACTCTTGGTCACAGTGGACTTGGCTAAAGGCACGTGGTATTCGACTTCATGAGCCACTACGGGGGCATGGACGATATGGGCACTTCCATGGTTGACGATCTGACTGCTCGATGAGAAAGTTGACTTGGCGAGCGGCACATACGCGTTGTACTCCAAGCCAAGTGGAGCAGCGATGGCGGTAGCCAGAAGAGCGGTGAATACGATCTGAAATATAAAAAAAATTAGGTTATTAAATTTAAATTAAGCATCTTGTGTTAGGATATAAAGTCATATTTGCATTGCTCCTTTTCGTAGTTTTAGAAAAATAACATGAGCTGAGTAGCAAAAATCATTAAAATATTTCGTCAAACTGAACGAAAATTAAAACTATTCTATATATTTGTTTTTCGAAGACGATAGCATCTTTATTGTATTCATCTCCCTATCAACAAATTTAAATGATAACTCACAATTCCTTGCATTTTGAGTATGGTGTCTGATATCCGACTGATAACTTTTGGGTCTTGTAAAGTCTTTTTATATGATTCATTTATCCACCGGATTACTTCACAGCCGGTGCACTTGGCAATTTCTTCTGATAAAAAATTACCTTCGTTAATTTCGTTACGTCACTTTGTCTTGCCTCTCTATATACGCAAGTGATAAACGGTTGATGCTATAAAAAGTGAATTCCTCGAGCCCAATTTGTAAGGAAAGCCATTCTGTGAATTAATGTTGGAGCATCTTCAAGAGTTATTCGAGATTTATTCAGAAATAATAACCTTATAATTCAGGTTATTGTTTTGTAACGAATAAATTGTATGGATGTTTATATTTTGATGTTATTTCGTAAATAGTTGTCGTTGTGGTTGTAATTGATCGGGTCTTTTTGAAACGGATGGTTGTGTGTTCAAATCTTACTAAGACAATTTTAATATTTAGGTATTGCTAAAAATATGTTTGGCTTCTTCCATAGGATTGTAATAATTAACGGAGAGAAAAATATTTTTTTTCCCCTAGTTCGCAAAATTGGTATGTGGATAAATCTTTCGGATGTAATGTTGTATATTTTGCAAAGTCGGTATGGACATTGTGATAGAATCCGTAAAGCATGGATATTATTCTACTTTGGTTGGAGATGCTACACCACCAGTTTTCGATACAGTGATATCCTCTATATAACATCACAACGTTTAGATCAGCCCAAATATTGACTGAAAAATATGGTTTAAAGTGATAAACTGTACGATCTCGCAAAAAAACAAGAGTTGTTAGAACTACAGTTGCGTACGTTTTTTATTGTTTTTTTCTAGCGTATGCTAAGTAAGCTGTCTCACTATTTTAAATGTCTTATTCTATTAAAAAGTGTAAATTTTATATACATGCCTTTAATCTTGTTTTCTCATGTACTATATTTTAAAAAATCAAGAAGGATGTCACTGTAAACGTGACGGCTGTGGGTTCGATTTTCACTCAGGGCACTGAAACTTATATTCATTTTATCTCTTTGGTAAAGAGGCAATGGGCAGGGTTGAGTCCTGCCACTCAACACCCCTCAAGAATTTGTTTTAATACTAACTTTCTAGGTTCCCTCTGCCTTGCTATGTGCATACAGCATGAAGCTAAAAAAGTATATATAAAAAAAATAGAATTTATTTAGAAAATAACTTAGAAACTTTGGAGTGTTTGACAATCATTTCAAAGAGTATCTTTATTTTAATTTAAGAAAGAATTTAAAAAATCTGTACAGCGGTGACCTGGTTTTAATGGACTTTAATTTTTTTATCAATTTATTGACATAAATTACGACATATTATAAAAAGACGAGGAAAAATTGTCAATATAATACAGCAAAAAACTGCAATTAAATTAAAAATAATATTCATATTTTTATTACAATAATAAATATTTGGTTGTGCCCAAAGGCGATCTTTACTAATTTTGGATCGTGTTACGTTTACGAAGCTGTAATTTAAATCTACAACGTCTGACAGCAAGCGCGACGCACGTGGGATCGATTCCCATTTGGGGGAATCAATTATAATTTTTTTTCACCACTCAACACGCAATGTCACGAAAATATTGGAGGACAATTTTTGTTAAATATTTTAAATGGAATCTATAAATGTAATTATGTAATCTGTATTTTTTTTTAATTTTATATTGCTAGACAGTTGGGAAGAAATTTTAAATAATTGACGTTTGTTTTTAAGAATTTTTTAGCTTCTCACTGTATCCCTCATTAAGCAGGGTAAGCTAAAGGAATCTAGTGTTAAGACACTCCGTCCCATATCGCCCAACTTTCGAGACATAGAGTCGCGTTGAGTAGCCGAACTCAACTCATGGGTATATGTTCTTATCAAAACGGGGAAATGAAAATGTTTAATTTCCCCAAGTGGAAATCGTACCCACAAACGTTACGTTTTTATTCAGACGCTTTGCTTCGACGGCCTAATCGTTTCTAAGATTTCAATTTACTGTCCTTCTGTCTACATTATAACTATAACTAGTGAGGCTAGACTAATAGGCTGTAGGTTCCCAAGATCCCTCTGCACGCCCTGCTATGTGCGGAACACATTACTATTAAACTATAGCCTTTACAAAACTGCAAAGTAATTTTGACATAACGAAACTATCATTAGCAAAATTATTTTAATACAAGATAGATATTTATTATGTTTACTTTAAGCAATTACTCAATTATATAGCTGATATTTATTTTCAAGGTCTAAATTTAAAGTCGTCAATTAACTTGTAATAAAAAATGGTGGTATTAGATTCGATTTCTCCTCGAGGCTTGTGTTTACATATGTGGTTATTATTAGCTCAACGCTGTATCTCTTATATAACAGGAAACGCAGAGGGAACCTAGTATTAAGACAGTCCGTTTCCCACTTTCTGTCCAATTTTTGAGATATCTCGTGTCTTGCTAGCCACGCTATATCTTGTCGCCAGATCCAGCAAATCAAAATAATTAATTGTTTCGAGCGGAAATCGAACTCATCAACAGTCGTGTTGACAGTCACGACGACACAAGTCTGAAATTTTTAACAAAACAAGTTAACATACATATTTTATAAAAGTCGCCATATAAAGAAATTGTAAGTTCTTAATGTTTAAGATAACGTGCTGAGATTATATTATTTACGCTAAATAATGAACCAACCGTTTATTTGGCAGCGACAAGGTTTCAATTCATCAACGTGATAAGCCTTTTATTTTATTATATTCGTTTTTATCTTATAGATGACAAAGTAGACAGATAAAAGCTAAGTGTGAGACTGTAAATGGGAATGGTTGTGGGTTCGAATCGCACTCGGGAGAGTCATATATTTAATATTTTCATTTACTCACTCTTTATAAAGAGGTAAAGCGTAGTAATGAATTCCGCCTCAAGAATGAAGAATGTTTTAGTGTGAAAATAAATATCGTAACACTAAGGTTCTAGGTTCCCTCTGTGTACCAGCGTAAAGCTAAAAAAAATCGGACAAGCGCGAGTCTGGCTCGCCCATCGAGGATTCCGTATAATAATTGGAGGTCTCGAGCTTTTTCTGAAATTCAGGCCTAGCTTAGCCTAAAACCATTTATCTATACCTCACTTGAATATCAAATTTTGCTCCCCTTTTAAGGCTATTATTTTTTTGGTGTGTGGTAGTGGATTTAACCACAAATATATATAATAGTTTTATTTTTTTTCCTAAACTAGCGCTACTTATAGATGCTAGCTGCCAAATGTCATATTTCTAGGTTACCCGGAAGCATCCTATTAATTTTGATTCCCTTTATGGTGTCGACATAAGCATTTTTTGCAATATAAACGGAGATATTATATTTTTAAGTAAAAGAAGAAATACGTTGTTTTTTTAGGAAATCATGGGGCCGTAGATATGGCTTAAATTTCAACTCGATATCTTCAAGCGTTCCTGAAATAAAGACTCTTTATCTCCGAACTAGAAACATTTACAAAATTGAACATCATTTTTTCAATCATCATTTTTACAGTTAACTTTCCAACTGTATCACAATAGTCATCTTACATATACAATTTTTTTATATCTTCACGTTCATATTAAGTGGAAGAACTTAGTACTGCGCTATGTCTGTTTACCACAGTAAGAAAATGTAATTAATTAATTTACCGGAGTAGGAATTGAACAAGCAATTGTCACGTTTACAGTCAAAGGCCGTGCCGCTGTTCCACGACGGCCTCAATTATACAATAATATTTATAAATCAGATTCCCGCTGCATCCCGCGCAAAGCAGGGTACGTAGAGGGAATGTAGTGTTAAGACACTCAGTTTCCCATTTTACGCCGAATTCTGAAGTCATTTAAAGGAATTTGTGTGTTGAATGTCTTAACTCAACGCCGTACTTTGTCTCGACACGCAAAGAAATGAAAATAGAGCAAAGATATGAAAATATTAAATATTTAATTTCCACGAGTGGGAATCAAACTCACAACCAATCGTGTTTACAATTACTCTTTGTGCCTGTGCGCCACGGCGGGCGGCCTCAATTACATAATAATGTTTATATTAAATTATTCATTAAATAAGGCGATAAAAACACAGGTTTTAACGTAAATTGACATTTTTTTTTCGCTAAAAGGGTGTGTAATTTGACAAAATATACGGCTATCGTTGAATTTATTGCCACACTCGATTGATCGATACGCGGTGACATTGCGAGTTGCGTTATTTTTTTAATTATTATTAATTTTTGTAATATTTGTCGTCAGTATTTTTGGTTTTTTAAAGAAATATGATACTAATAGAGGCCGTCTGAGCGCAAGGGCACATGTGTTTACAAACGCGGCGGTTGTGGGTTCGGGGGAATTAATTTATAATATTTTCATCATTTTTTCGCTCTAGTACCTTGAAAAGCGTTGTGTGGAGTTCCGACGCTTCAACATATATTGCCTTAAAATTTGGCGGAAAGTGAAACGGAGTGTCTTAATGCGTATAGAAGATTTATGTTAAAAAAATTATAATAAATTTAGTAACTATTTAGGTCATGTAGTTTTTTGTAATGCAATTTAGGTCATGTAGTTTTATTTATAGACTAAAATAAACAAAAATAATAAATAATAACTGGTATTATCTTTTAAATTAAATAACGATATTTTTTTAGCTTTACGCTATGTCTCACATGTAGCAATGTAGGTGGAAGGAATTGAGTGTTAGATCACTCCTGTTCCTCACTTTCCTCCTTATTTAGAGAAATTACCTGTTAAATGGCGGAACTCAGTGCCGTCTTTTGTCTGATTATCAAATTGAGTAAAAAGAAAATAATTCATTTCCCCGACTAGGAATCGAGCCCACATCCGTCAAGACAAAAATATAAAACAATATAACCTATACGTTGTTAAACTTACTAAGACGAAAAATCCGATACATCTCATCAATAAAAGTGCAAAATTTTAAAAATAATTTTGACTTTTAAGCATTTAATTTATTACAAGAGCACCATTTAATTCCATTACATGAACTTTGACGTTACATACTCGTATATCATTGTAAATGACTGGGCTTTTTCATTTTTATTAAAATAAAAAAAGTGTCAAAATGAGGCAGCTTATTGAGTGTGATGTAATCATTAAAACTTGTAACTCGTAGTGGTAAAGTCGTCAATCTGATTCTTAATGCGGTGGTAGTGGATTCGATTTTGGATAGAATTTTTATTATGGCAGGTTTTCTATATCCGCTAGATTTTTGAGACTTTCATTTCGTTCTTTATTAAAACTGTAGGCCGTGTTTCGTCTTGTTACCAAGGCAGGGAAATCAAAATAATTTATTCCACTGAATGGGAATCGAACCGGTTTACAGTCAAGACAGCGTCTTCTATCTACGAGTTATAACTTTCATTGAGCACTCATACATTCGAAATGGATGAAAAGTGAAGAACAGGGTAATTCAACACTAGGCTGCCTCTGCCTTGACTTTATAGAAGTAAAAGTAGCATTAGTATTATAATATTTTTTTAAACGATATAGATTAAAATGTGTAGCTTCAGGGTATTTCCCGCACAGGCAGCACCGGAAGACGAAGAGAGAGAACACTTTATAAGTGTTACACTCCGTCTTTCGTCCATTCTTCTATTTTAGAATATGTCCATTCTTCTATTATAAGATTTTGTATGAAGTTTTCTTAAATGAGGATCGAACTTACAATGATTTTCCTTACTGTTAGATAAGACATATTGATATGATAAGACACTTCCGTTCCTCACTCTCCACCAAAGTCTTGAAACACTGCGTAATAAGTGTTTATTTCAGTCTCCCGAGTGGGAGGGAATCGATTCCACGACCGTCGCATTTACGGCGGTCTCATGAGATATAACGCCATTTCAACCATTCAGCTAAAGGCGGTATTATACAAGTTTTGCCGTATAAAAATGTAAATAGGCTATGATAATTAAATTATTAGTACATAATTTATGAGATTATAATTATATTACATTTTTTACTGCCCGAGGCTTGGCTTAGGTGTAAAACATCGTGTTAGAGTTTAGCAATAAATATATTCTTAGAATTCACCTATTATTTTAATTATGGTAGTTGCAAAATTCTATATATTATATTTTTTACCTAGTATTGAAGTAAAAAAAATAACAAATAAAAAAACGATAAAAAAATACCGAGTTAGAATCACACCTACAGTCGTCGTGCTAATATTAATTTTTTATTTTACATAAACTCCACTTGTAGTTATAATATAGAATAGAGTGATTAAACACTAAATTCTCACATTTTTTCTGATTCGTACCGAAATATCAGTAGCAGATGTCTTTTGTTTTTTGTTACCTCAATTTCATTTGTTCGCAAATGTCAATAAAACAGGTATATTTCTTATTAAGAGGTAATGATATAATTAATATAGAGACAAAAACAGTTTTCTTTCGGACGACGACGACAGGATTTATACGAAAGAAGATTAACATCTTATTCTTAAGATAATATATGTTCCTTTTTTTTAGCGTAATAGTTGTAGTTATAATTCAAACTCGAGTGAATTACTTATTTTTAATATTCAAAAGCGAGAAAGACGAAATACGGCGTTGAATTCCACCGTTTAACTGGCGATGTCAAAAGTCGAAAGTGGAACGGATTGTTTTAACATCGTGTTCTCTCTATCTACCCTGTGATACATGCAAGATAAATGCGTGAAACTAAAAAATAAATAAAAAAGAAATGGCTAAAAATCCTCAAAGACCTTTTCTTCAAAGCTTAAGCATTACGCAAAGTTTAATCAAAAAACACTTAACATTTCAATGCATAAAATATTTACTGACAAACTGTCATTTACATACACGCATACACAATAAAGTTTAAAGTATGCCACCATAAATCGTTATACAAAAACTCAAGAAATCGAACCCACTGACCTTGTGACATTTGTGGATAAGTTATCGACGGAACCCTAATAAAATGTCGACAGCATCTTATTACTGAGACTTTATCATCTCGTGTTGTTATAATGCGTTTAATATTTCAACAAATCAGCTATCAATTTAACCATGTAGTAAGCCCGTTATTGATGATGACATTTGATTTTAGCTTCAGAGTGTTTCCCCCATTTAGGGAAGGTAACACGTCGTTAAACACCGCTTTTTCGGCTTTGTATTGTTAGAAGACTGTGAAAATAATAATTATTGATTCCCCCAAATAGGAATCGAACCCAACCACCGCGTCATAATCGCGAAAGTAATGTTATTTAAAAATAACAAAACTATTACTATGAATATAATTAGCCAATGCCGAGATGTCGATATTTAATTAATAGATGATAATAAATTATTTTTATGATGTGTTTTTATTATTCAGCTTCACACTTTTAATGATGTAGTATTATAAAAATAACCCGATAATTTCGAGACATTACGTGTTACTTCGTGGATTACAACGCCGCACGTATTTTGAAAGTATATAAATAACATACTATGTCTAAAAATTTCTTACAATGATAAAGTATTTTTAGTTGTTTTAATAGTTGTATTCTTTACAATAAATATACAGACCACTCTTCTTATACAAAAAATAATGCAGGCCTTTATAGAGTAGCGGTACAATCTGCAACCGTAATGGTTGTGTGTTCGATTCCCACTCAGGGAGAATGTATTATTTTTATTTCCTTTAAGAACACCAAGCGTGACGATTAATTCAGCCACTCAACACGGAATTCCGTAAATACTGGGCGTTGGATGGGGAATGTAGTGTCTAAACACTATCTTCTCTCCGCTTCCCTCCTATATGCAGAATACAGCGTAAAGCTAAAATGAAAAGTCAACACCAAATTATCTTACGATCGATCTGATAGAATTTAAACAAGCTGTATCATAACTGTATATCATTTTTTATCTTTTATCGCACCTTATAGCACTTAGTTTTATTATTAATTTCCAAACACGTTTTGTATATTTACAACTCTTATAATTAAGATATTGATAATATTTTAAATCTTGATAATTTTCAATGTTATATTTAATTAATATATATCGGAATTAAGATATATTGGCATATTTTACATGTGTGATGGCCGTGGGTTCGACTCTGGCTCGGGGGAAGTTATTATATTAAATTGCTTTCATTTCTCTTATGTACTTCTGTTCTGGACAATATTGCCTCGAATTTTGATGAAATTTAGAAAACAGTAGAGAACAACGCGCAATGGGACAGCGTCAGACTGTAGTATGGTGAACGGAGTGTCTAGGCACTTGATGTCGTCTATCTAAGTTGTTGTATACAGAAAACTCCAAAAAATGGAAGAAAATTATATTCTTTTTTGGAATTTGCATATTTTATACTAATATTAACCGCTTCCTGCTGTAACCCGCATATAGCCAGGGGGAAACTAATGTTAAGACACTCCGTTCCCCACATTTCGCAGAATTTTCGAGGCATTGTGTGGTGAGTGACGGAACTGAACGCCCCGCTTTGCCTCTTTACCAGAGCGAAGATATGAAAATATTACTGAATAATAATTCATTTTTCCGAGTAGGAATCGAATTCACAGTTTGCGCCACTGCGCCACGACGGCATCTACTAATATAATATTAACATTTTAATGTAATATAATATTTAGCAAATGAAAATTTATTTTGTAATCTGTCACGTTTGCTTGACGTTTGTCAACTGTGTGTAATAATGCGTGAAATAATTATAAACTGTGATCAAATTTTGTAATATATAATTTTTTTTATAAACTTTTTTTATAAACTTCACGCTGTACCCCGCATATAGCAGGGTAGACAGAGGGAACCTAGTGTTAAGACACTCTGTTCCTTGCTTTTCACCGATTTTTCGAAGCATTGTGGTTAGAGTGGGTGAACCCAACGCCACATTTTTGCCTAGGTACCAGAGGTAAGAAACGAAAATATTAATAAATGATAACTCATTCCCCCGAGTGAGATAGAACCTACAACCGTCACGTTACAGCAACACGCCTGTGCTCCTGCACTGCTAAATAAAAAATAAATAAGCAGCAAAGTAAGCATAAAAAAATAGTCATTTATCAAACCAAACGTTAAGCAGTTTTTAAATAATTCTCAGTGATTTCAACACGGTAGGCACTCATAGCTTGTATTATCAGATAATATCTTAAAAATTAAATTGTCGTCTCAGAATTAAAATAACTTTTGTGTTCCTTTTTTGGTTAACTTAAAGTTATATATATTATGTATTACATATATGTATGTATGTGTAACATATTTGTATGTATGTGTAACATATTTGTAATATTTTCTTTTCTTTATTTTGGTAATAAGACAAAGCACAGCTTCGAGTACCGTCAGTCAACATGAAATGTGTCGAAAATTGCATGGAATGTTTTAACTCTAGATTCCCTCCCCATTCACTTCCACTTTACTACAACGTATACCACGTTAGACATAATCATCACATCACAGAAAATTTTATCACTACCTATTCATTGTCTTTTCTATATAAAACAGAAAAGTAATATTTCTTCAACACAGCGTCTGAGTGTTCCGTCTAACTAACGAAAAACGCGATGGTGGATTCGGCTTCCACTCGGGACAATGAATTAATTTCTTGTTCTTGCTCTAATAACAAAACGGGGTTGAGTTCCGCTACACTCGCTACACTCAACACGCAATGTCTGTATAGTTGAGGGGGGAAAGTAGTACTTAATACTAGGTTCCCTCTGCTTATCATGTTTCTCGATTATGGATGTAGTGTAAAGCTAAAAATGGAAAAAACAATTCTTCAATTGATTAAATCCAGATGAAATCCAAAAACTTTTTTATAGCAGTTGCTAAAAAAATATCCAAAATAATAATTTTTCCATGTCAATGTCACACCGAGGTGTCATTTAACATTGTGACAGTTTTCACGTTTTACGGCGCTTAAATTTTTGCGAACTTTAAACGGTGTCAATACATCCGTACTATGTAATTATCTTGTAAATTTATCGGTAGTTTCATCATTTTGCGTCTGCAATTTATTATTATCGAAATTAAAAAGGTAATTAGTATAGAATATGTGGAAATTGACTGGATGCGATGGTAGTGAGTTTGATTCTAACTCGGGGGATTAAATTATTGCTGCTATGCTCTGTAGACAAAGAATGCAGTGCCTTAACTACCTACCCTAGGGAGAAAACATTAAAATAAATGTTCTCCTGTTTTCGTAGAAATAGAGTAAGAAAGACATTCTTAGTGCTCCTCTACACTCTCTAACCTACCTACATGTTAATTTTTAACTTTATAAGTTCAGCAACTTTAACTTTGTAAGTCCAGTCCAGTTGAGGCCGTAACAGATAGTGGGTTCGATTCTCACTCGAGGCAATGAAATGTTTGATATTTTCATTTTTTATTCTGGTACGGCGTTGAGTGCCGCCACTCAAGTCTTAATGCCTCCGGAATTCAGCGGATAGTGTAGAACGAAAATGTCTTAATGGGAACGGAGTGTCTTAACACTGGGTTCCCAAGACCTTCGGGCCCTGCTTGCCTTTTTTAAGTTCACTGTGACCAAACGGTCAAAAGCCAAATATTATAATACCTACTATAATATAACTTGTAAGTTTATTATACTCTGTTCATACACTGTATTGAAATTTTATTACTAAAATCATATAAATACTCATTCAACGCATTTCGGCACCTTGCGGACGGCTTATTGGTTATTAAGAACAATGAAATGGTTAATAAAATACTGTATTTATTCGGTGATAAAATCAATTTTGAATACTTTAAAACAACTGTAAATTATTTATCAAAATTATGGTTGTAATTTTGAAATGTTTTTCTATTAAAAAATATATTTTTAGAAGACGTATTAAAAATGAATGTAGTGGGAATTGAACCCGCGCCTCTTAAGAATCGGCTGTCCGTCGTGGATGGTTTCTGAGGATATAATCTACCGATAGGATATGGATTTATTATAATTTCCACACTTTAGAAATATTTTGAAGTAACACTAAGTGCGGCGTTAGTTTACGCCACCTAACCTGTGTTTTTAAAATACATGAAATATGAATATTATACAACTAACGTCTCATCATTTACAAAATCAGTTCACTGGTTTGAAAGTTACAAGTAAACAAAAGACCGAACACATACAAACATATATGCATATGTGCTAAAACCATAACCCTCCTTTTGGGCTTCACCGTAGTCGATTAAAAAGTAAACTAAATAACTTTTATTTAGGCAACGCCTATATGGTCACTACCCATTTAAAAAACACTCATATGTTCGTTTTTTGGTCAGATTTAACTGAACCATATTAAAAGGTTAACAGACGGAATCTAGTGCTATAGCACTGTGCGTAGGGTTATTTTAATATAATAATGTCTTCTATTATATTAAAATAATTCGTTCCTCTGAGTGGGAATCGAATCGACCACAACGTTTTCAGACGCTGTGCCGCTGCGTTATTACGACTTCAATACAAATGTATTAAGAAATATTGATTAATAATCATTTATCCTTAAAATAATTTCTCTTATAAATAATTATGTTCTTTTTATATATTTTTAACAAGCTCTTATAAATTTCTGGTCTCTCTGAATCTGAATCGATTGCGTTATATAATAATGTCAATGCTGTCCAATTTGTATATTTCATTTACCTTGTTGCTGTACCAAAAATATATATACTGGTTGGCAGAGGAAACCTAGTGTTAAAACACTCCGTTTCCCAATTTTCTGGACATTGAGTTTTGAATGGTGGTACTCAACGCTGCGCTTTGTCTTGTTATAATAGAGAGAAAGTGAAAATTATTCTTTGCATGGCAAATTATGTTATTAATAATGATTTTACTGTAGAGGGGGCAGAATTAAACGGAGACAAACGAAATTATACCACCAATTGCATATGAGATCGCGATAGTTCTAACTTCAATCCCCACACATGGATATTTAAATTATTTTTATTTCCGTTCTGTGGTAGGCACCCCTATTCTGACGAAAAGAACGGAGTGTCTTAACACTAAGTTCCTCTTTAGCCTCTAAAATACGAGAAAAAGTATGAAACTGAAAAAAAAATCTTTTATATTATTTTACGAAATCACCACGGGAAGTATTATAAAGATAAAAAAGTATCTCATAATATTATTGACAGGTGACAATGGCGAAATAATTAATAATTATTAATGATGTTTGTTCAAAGGTAGTCCAAGGTTCGATATAACGATGCGAAATGAGAGCAAAATTTTACGATACGTAACTACTTCCCGGATATCAAAATAATTAGCTTTTTTTATATTTGCAATAAATGTAATCATATTATGTACAAGTACTTAAGTAAATATATATTTTATAATGTTATAATGTCAAGGTCGCTAAAGTGTTGATTTTTTTATTCTTTAGGCTTTACTTTTCTAGGTTAAGTTGATTTGAATTCACAATCCTCCGACTCGACGTAACGGTACTTTATGGAACTTTTTCTCATTTTTTAACCTCACGCTAAATTCTGCATTGAGTAGGGTAGGCAGAAGGAACCTAGTGTTAGGACACTTCATTCTCTACTTTTATTTACGACGCATTGCATGTTAAGAGGCGGAACTCAACGCCGCACTTTGGCTTGGTTTCAGAATGCAAAGTGGAAATGACAATATTCAATTGACCCAAGTAGGAATTGAATTTACAACAATTGCTTTTACAATCGAACGCTGTGCCGCTATGCCACGTCTGCCTCAATTTAACTTAAAATATATTACTTACTCTGATGTTCCATAAAAAGTACCCAGTGGAACCTAAAAGCGAACCCCTCGTCATATTTTCCTTGCAATTTAAATAAATTATTCAGTTTTAAAGTAATTTATTCGCGAGTCAAGTGAAATATTGCGCGTTTAACCTAAATCCTTAATGACTAAAGACTTCAGCCAAACCGACAGTGAGTGTCGCTTCGAAACTGTTCAAAACTTGATTTATTAAATTGATTTTGGCAAAAATTTAATTTTTTTTTATTTCATTTTTTTACGTTTCACGCTGTAGCACGTACATAGAAGGGAATCCCTGTAAATCTAGTGTTAAGATACGTCGTTCTTATAAACACCTTTCATTTCCCACTTTCCACTGATTTCTGGAGGCATTGTGTTAGTGACAGAACTCAACGCCGCGCTTTGCTTGTTATTAGAGCGAGGAACTGGAAATGATTTAATATTTAATTTCTTCGAGTGGGAATCGTACCCACAACCAGTCTCGTTTAGAGTCGCACGCTTTCGCTACATGCAATGCTTTCTTTCCCCATAACATAGTAGATAGAAAAAACTGGGTGTTAAAACACTCGTTACTTACTTTTAGCCAAATTTTCGAGATATTAACATATTAAAGCGGACTCCAACGTCTATGTAATGTATGGAAATATATAAATGATCAAATACTAATTATTTGTATAAATTTACTATACCTGCGTGTAAATGTAAAACTTTGTGAAGCTTTTGAACATGGATATTTTATTCAAAATTATTAATCGATATTCCACTCCTATTGATAATAAAATCTTTTTTCCTCCGCCTCCTAGTCTTCCTCGTGAGATCTGTAGTAGAGACTAAACAATAGTAAAAAAAATTCAATACCACCCAGCAATTCCTGCGAATAGCGCGATCAACCAAACACACTATACAGCTTTATAATATTATTTTAAATATTATTTTATATATTTTCTCTCAATCTAATACATATATAAAATATAGTTCGAAAAAATCGTCGGTCAATGTACGAGAAAACAATAGGTGGTAATAAAATGCAGGAGGTCGGCGGAGGCCCGAGGCCCGAGCCGGTGCGTCGTTTGTCTTGTCAACTTCACTCTTCAAAGCTATTTTTGTTGCGGATATCTAAAATAATATTATTTCCTATATGTTTATTTATGTTTTTTTGTTGTTGTTTTTTTATTGATAAAAAGGAAAAGAAACGAACATAAAGAATTGATCAGAGTTGTTTTGGTTGCAGGGGGCACAAGCGTGCGACAGTAAGCGCGACGGTTATGGGTTCATTTCTGACTCGGTGGTATAAACATTAAATATTTTAATTTTCCAGCTCTAGAACGAGGCAAAGCGCGGCGTTGATTTCCGCCACTCATCACGCAGCCGCCTTGGGAATACGACGAAAAGTAGGGAAAGGAAGTGTTTTAATTGCAACAAAGTGGCTATGTGCTGGATATAGGGTAAAGCTAAAATGTATAATAATAATTCATTGCCCAGACTGAGGGTCGAATCCACAACCACCGCGTTCACAGCCAGATGCTGAGCTACCTTGATCTCTAATCTATAAAGAACACATTGAAAAAAGTGATCAATCATCACGTTTTTTTTTAAAAAACTACAAGTGAAGATATATGTGTGCGGGATACAGCGTGAAGCTGATTTATTTATTTACAAGTAAAGATGAAAGTAAATAGCTAAAATTATTTTAGCTACCGAATTAGAACTTGTATTTAAGACTTGTATTAGATAAGCGACCACACGTTAGTATTGGCCTAGTTTCAACCAAAACTAAAAATTGATTAGATGTATTTTAAATGACGTTTTAAGGTCATGTTACATTTAAGATAGTTATACACTGAGTTTATTTTTTTTTAATTACAATGTCAGACATACTTTTAATAATAATCAGCTTTACGCTGTATCCTGCTACTGCAACAAATTATTTTCCGATATTGAGTTCCGCCACAAAACACATTATGTGTTTCACACGTAATTTAATTTAATTAATATTTCGTAAATTGGGCGGTGCTTTGGGAAGGGAGAGTCTTAAGTACTACTTTCCTCTGCCTATATGTGAGATATAGATTGAATCTAAAAAACCCGGTCAAGTGCAAGTCGGACAATAACTTATTTCGGAAGCTCAAAAGCAAAATTAAAAAAAAAACAAAATAAAGTACTTAAAAACAAAGTAATCTTACGGTTGTGTTTTTTTTTATCTTTTTGGGGTATGACACTTTTAAAATTGGCACATATGTGTTGATGTGTACTTATTTGTAATTACATGTGAAACGAATGAAAATTTTATGTATCAAACGTATGTGTCGACGTGAGATCACATACATGGATGTGAAACCACATATGTGGATGTGAGATCACATGCGTTGACGTGAGATCAAATAGAACGTGGGGGAAGTTTTATGATCGTTTTTGTTGCCGTTCCGATCGTTCCAATCGTTTGAGAAGTTGCCCTAAAACTTATAAAAAATGACGAGTAGATTTTTTTGTGATATACCTATAAAATGAGGTGAGTGGGAATGGAATATCTTAACACTAGGATTACAGGTTCTCTCTGCCCATCCTGCTATGAGCGGGAAACAGTGTCAATATAAAAACAATGTGATTATAATAAATAAGCAAAAGCTCTTACTATATCACTAACCTNTCGGACAATAACTTATTTCGGAAGCTCAAAAGCAAAATTAAAAAAAAAACAAAATAAAGTACTTAAAAACAAAGTAATCTTACGGTTGTGTTTTTTTTTTATCTTTTTGGGGTATGACACTTTTAAAATTGGCACATATGTGTTGATGTGTAATTATTTGTAATTACATGTGAAACGAATGAAAATTTTATGTATCAAACGTATGTGTGGACGTGAGATCACATACATGGATGTGAAACCACATATGTGGATGTGAGATCACATGCGTTGACGTGAGATGAAATAGAACGTGGGTGAAGTTTTATGATCGTTTTTGTTGCCGTTCCGAGAAGTTGCCCTCAACGGGAAGTAAAATGTATAAAAAATGACGAGTAGATTTTTTTATGATATACCTATAAAATGAGGTGAGTGGGAATGGAATATCTTAACACTAGGATTACAGGTTCTCTCTGCCTATCCTGCTATGAGCGGGAAACAGTGTAAATATATAAATCAATGTGAATATAATAAATAAGCAAAAGCTCTTACTATATCACTAACCTTATGTAAAACCGAAATATTTGATTAAGAGCATCAAGTATTTATATAATGTTCATATCTCATGTACGGACAGTAGTCATTAATACTATCGAATAATCGTCACTGCTCTATAGAAAAGAAATATTAAAACAATTTCTGCTTCATTTAATACAATTCAAAGTAATTATATTGAATTTTATTTTATATAGGTGTTCACAATGATTGTAAAATCACAAAAAATATATGTACATATAATCTTTAGCTTCGCGCTGTATCCCGCAAGTATTTGGTAGGGTAAGCCGAGAGGAACTTAGTCTTAAGACACTCCGTTTCAAAGGTACTTCCCAATTTTCCAGACATTGCGTGTTGAATGCCCGAACTCAATGTCGCGTTCTTATCTTTGTCTTATTACCAGAGCGGGTAAATGTATATAATTGATTACACCGAGTGGGCATCGATGACCCACGATCATCACGTTTTCAGTCAGATGCTGTGCTGTCGCGGAAAACGACTTGAATTTAAAATTTTAAATCATCCAAAAGATTTGGCTCAAGTAGAATTGAAGCCGCCATCATCGACCTAGCAATTATATTCACTAACTTCTTTGTCTATAGCATTCTATAAAAAGTCTTATCATAAGCCAAGAGTCAACCTTTTATAAACCGTATCATATTACAAAAAGGGTTAAAGTGAACCATCCATCAATAAATTGACACTTTATTTAAACTAAAAAAAAATATTTATATTCTAGAGGCCCTCATGGCGTAGTGGGGCAGCATTTGAGTATGCGGAAATTTTAGATTCAATATCCACTCAGGGAATGGTTATAAAAGTTGACAAACTTTAGTTTGCGGGCATAAGCACTCATTTTTTATGAAATTAGCATAAATAAAAGTTTGTAATGATATACTTATCAATTTCGACTTTTAGGATATTTTCTTTATTTATATTGTAAGTTCTCATTTCGAAATTTCATAACTGTAGGTCCACGGGAAGTACACTATAGATTACGCGGTGAAATTCATGCAAAATGCAGCAATGTCAATGTCTAAAAGCTTAAAAGAGCTTATTATGCATTTTCTTTTGTTTTTAGTCAACTTCATATATTTTAAAATATATGTACCCCTTTGAAAAACTCAACACTACAGTGTGGATTTTCGAAATACATTTCGTCTACGCAAACGCATAAATACTTTCATAAAAAATATACGGATCCGTAATCAAACCCACAACCATCGCACATTGAAATGGTACATAACTAATTCGCTCCTTTTAGTAGAAAAAAGGAATAAAAGATAAAATTCTTAAAAAGCATAATAAACACCGTCTACCCCTTATTTGCATCTCCATCATTTTTATTTTTTTCTTAACCAATTAACCTTCCAGACCGTATAAATCGGTGCACTCGAGTACCTTCACGTCTTCTGAGTAATATCGTGGGTCGATTCAGGAAATTTACTGCCTTAATCTACCTTGCAGCTGCAGTTTGGTGGGAATTAAAAATATATATCATTGGTTTTTCCTTTAACGCATGTTGTTAGATATTGCGCTCCTAATAATGTAGTAATGAGTCACTACGTGAAGCTGAAACGGCATGTGTTTCAACAGTGTTTATCCTGAATCAGCAGCAGGTTGAGTAGCCAGAGGGAACTTAGCGTCAAGTCACTCCGTTTACAAATTTTCGAGATATTGCGTGTTAATTGGCAGTACTACACGCAGTGTTTTCTCTTGACACAAGAGTGAGCAAATAGAAAAAACGTTGTCCTGAGGTGTAATTGAACCCACAATCTTCACATCTACAAGCAGACGTTGCACCGTTGCGCCACGACGTCCTCTATTACCAAAGACATTAGAATTATAAAAATTGTGGTCATTCGTCATCCAGGAGAAACAATCAATTAGTCTTTTGTAAAAAAATTTGTCTTTTGTATCAGAAAGTTAACATTACGTTTAACTAATATCGCAACTCGAACATTATGTAAATGAGTAGTAATATATGAGTGGTTAGGTTTGTTGATATAATTAAATAATATTAATATGACGTAAAGTATATGTACATATGTATGTATGTTCATATCATCATCGATCAAGAAAGTTTACCAATGTAAACGGTAAAGTTAATTTGACCTTAATATAATTCTGAATTCTAAACTAGGGTTTCGGATAAACAAGTGGTAACCGCCCGGAGGAAGTAAATAAACAAACAAAATTTAACCCTAGCTTTTGAAAACACAAATATTTACTAAAAAATGTTTTATAATCCCCTTAAAAGTTTGGTCTAATTATAATAATTTCATAATTCTACTTTCTTTGTTACAGATTCCTGGCCATCTGGTGGCCTCTGAAGTGCCAGATTACGAAGCGTCGTGCCAGGATGATGATAGTCTTCATATGGATCTTTGCTATCCTCGTAGCTAGTCCGTGGGTATTTTTCTTCGATTTGGTTGTCGTTTTCGATGATAACCCACACGTCCGCCTCTGCCTGGACGTCTGGCCCAATCCAATCAGCGAGGTTTTGTATTTCGTCATTGGTAATCTAATTTTTTGTTATATCTTACCAATGGTTCTGATAACTATGTGCTACATCCTGATTTGGATTAAAGTTTGGAGAAGGTCCATTCCAACTGATACTCAGGATGCCCAAATGGAGAGAATGCAGCAGAAATCTAAAGTGAAGGTTGTGAAAATGCTGGTAGCCGTCGTAATTCTGTTTGTCTTATCCTGGTTCCCACTTTACTTGATCTTTGCGAGGATAAAATTAGGTGGACCAATACAAAAGTGGGAAGAGGAGATGTTTCCTGTCGTGACGCCTCTAGCTCAGTGGCTGGGCGCATCCAACTCTTGCATAAACCCTATCTTATATGCTTTTTTCAACAAAAAGTACAGGAAGGGTTTCGTTGCTATCATCAAAAGCAGGAAATGCTGTGGACGACTACGTTACTACGAAACAATCGCCTTACAATCATCAAGTACTTCTACCAGAAAGTCGTGGCACTACAACAACAACAATCACGCCTCGATCACCCGTCGGTCGCCGCCGGTTGATAAAAATGCGGTTTCATTCATTTTCAATCATACTGGAGTTTAAACTGACAGAAATGACAATAAATCTGGAGGTAAATTCTTGTGGCCGTCAGGTCGCACTTGAGCATATCGTGAGGAGAGGAAGGCTCGTTTTACTTTCAACAGTTTGATGTTGTTCCGTGTAAGTTCTTAGTGACTGTTCAATAATAATGTAATTGTTGTTGTATTGTGTATAATTTTAATATAACTTTTATACGCGTTTAGACTATAATAAAAATAATAATAACTATTGAGCGATAGCGCACAAACTATATAAATGATTTGAACTTTGTACGACTTCGGAAATAAGAATGTAGTTTTCAAAATATCTGTAGATTTTTCATCTAGAAGGTTACTGTGTTTAAATGTTGGAAATAATGAAATTTCTGTACCTGTTTGCCCATATTTTTCCTGTAGTATCAATTTGTAATACATAATCTATATTCAAACGTGATTTTTATCTAATGTTAGGTTTTTATAAAATCTAACTCAATTTCGTTAAAAAAACAGTATCTAGTAGTATTTAAGTACTTTTATAAAAATTCAGTACAAAATTTATAAAGAAAAAATTGTGTATATTATAGAAGTTTCATCGTTTTATACTCACAATAATAATGTTATAACCATCTAAAGCACAAATTCGTAAATAGGTGATGTTCGTTAACGTAGCGTTATAGTGTAATATTATGTACTTTGACAATATATTTATCATATTTCTGTGTTTATATGAAGACTGTATTACACTTTTGTTATTTGAATTTTGTTATGTTCTTCAGATATATTTTTTTCATTTATTAAAATTTTTAATAACTTATACATATAAATATTTAATTTAAAAAATATATTTATCAGATCGCACTTTTTTATGATGTTTCGTTTATCATTATGTATTTATATGAAAAAATAGTATAATATATATAATAAATAATTTATGAATATTATATAAGGGAACATCAGTTGCCGCAATAGGACCACTTCGATCAGAGTAAACTCTGCTTATACCATTACATGCTTGTTATAGCAAACTTTTATTCGAAAAGTTGTCAAAAGTTAAAAGTTTAGGATATAAAAGCTAATAACATAATAGGGTAATAATATTTTAAAAATAAGGAAATTTGTTAGTATTATCAAAGAGTGTGTAAGAATAAAAAAATATTTAATTCCTGAAATATAAATGAAGTTCTGCTGTTCCGATTTTAACAAAACTTTTGCAAATATTAGAAAATAAAAATTTTAAGAATATATTTTTGTAATATGATAAGAGCAATAGTTGTTTTATATAATAATAGCTTATAGGTATTTTTTTTTATTTTTACCCACTCTTCGATATTGTCGCCCGAACACGGGTAGATTGAATGCCGCTTCGATGCACAAAATGTTAATAATAATAAATAAATTTTTAGTACTACATATTATATGGTAATAAAAAATAAGCAAATAAATAAATAAAAATATGATATATTTAAATATAAAAAACAATGTCTGTTTACATATTTTTCCATATAACCGTTTGTTAGTAATAATATTATAGTAATCGATCTAGAGTACACAATTGAAGCACGTATAAAGAATGTTTTTATAAAAAAAATGAAAAAAGAAAACTAATAAAAAAGATTGTATTTTTCTACTAGGAATGTGGAATGTAGACGGAAAGGTTTTTTTTAAGTTTAAATTTCAAAATATCAATTTTTATTTAAATTTCTCGTAGAATACATAAAATTTAGATATAAATATGAGCTTTTTCAGAACTTCATTGAATGTTGTATTTATATCAGACTTAGTCGAAGCTTGCAAGACTGACGTGAACATTGGTCCTTATAAAGGAATAAAAAAACGTCGTGATAAAGTATATTTCACATATTTTTATACATGTACAGCTTATCTAATGCACTTCTTTTCTTTCTTTAGCTTCACGCTGTGACCCGCAAAAAGCAATGTAGGCAGAGGGAACCTAGTGTTAAAACACTTTTGTTCCCTTTTTTTTTTTGTTAATTTTGTTGTTAAGAACGACAAAGAAAAGTACAACTTGATGGTCTATAAAGAAACAAAGTTTATAGTTTCATACTTTACGTGATGAATTTTAATATTGTTTTTTATAAGAGAATGAAATTCTATATTTATACAAAGAAAATAATCACTCATAGAAATCACTTTTTGTAAATAATTAAGAATATAATAAAATGTAATGTAATATAGATAAATGTTTAAAGTTTTTATTAATTTAGTGGCGTCTGTACTGTATATGCCCGTTTTTATTTGCTGTGTTTGGTGTTAGATTGTAAGGTAATAATAATAAAATTGTTTACAATATATATTATACGAGTATGTAATATATAGCTTCATTCTGTATCCCACACATAGCAGGGGTAGACAAAGGGAAATCGGGAACCCAGTGTTAAGACACTTACCATTAAGACACTTTCGTTACCCACTTTCCGTCGAAGTTATATACTTCGTTTATATACTTCTTGTAATGTGTAAAGCAAACAAAAGCAAAAGTAAAATTTATTTGTATATTTCACTGGAAGAAAAATAGTGTATTTTATTATTGCCATCCTGAAAAAAGTTTTCGTTTTGGTGACTTATATTACTCATTAGATTTTACTGTTGTTGTTTATACTTTTTATGATAAGAAGAAAATCTGCCAAGTTCTTTTAGTTATTATTTATCTTTAATAATATTTTTTTTAGTATCACGCTGTATACAGCAGGGTAGGCATAGGAAACTTAATATTAAGGCACTCTTTTCTGCGTACATAGTCCAATTATGAAGACATTGAGAGTTGAGTGTCCCAACCCGCCAAATAACGCCCCTCTATCAGAGCAGGGAAATTAAAATAATTCATTCCCCCAAGTGGGGGGGGGGGGAACACAACGATATAAATAAAACTTTTTTAAAAATATTCTGATTATTATGTCAAAAGCCTCTTTTAAATTTTACTGGCTTTTAATTTTTTTTACATATAACAATATTTTAAAATTAGTTTTAATAACTTAAAAAATAATAATAGTTCCATATAATATGAATGTACGTACCAATAATCATTTATACTTTTGTTGAACAATATTATACAGCACCTTGTTGCCCAATACAGATAAGACAATCGGTTTTTTTAATCATTTTTTTTATATATATTATGTATAATATAGTGTGTAACATTAGAATTTAAATTAACTTAATAGTTTTATAGGGCATATATATTTTTTTCGTTATAATAAAGTTGAAATTTCAATGTATGATTCATACATTTATGTACAATTAGACGATAATCAGTGCTTTTAGTCTAAATTATAGATTTGTAAAATGTATAATATGGAAAAAAAATAAAAGTAGGGTCATCGTTTCGAGCAATGTTAGTTGATTTTAGGTATTTTAATGAATACTTTATTATGCTTTATAGAATAGTGGAATTGACTCTATTGTGTGATATTTTTCAAAACTTAATACCCATTTTTACTTATTTTTTCAAAAATACATTTCCCGATATTTTTATACAGTATTCTTATTAGTTTACAACTTTGTTAAAACGGACTTTAAGACGTAAAACTTCCGTTTTACATTTGCGTTTCCCGTTTTCTTCATTGTCGTAGGAATATCGACTAATTCCCTTTTGGTACCAACTTACAGTAACCTACCCTCATGCCAAATTTTAACTTTTTTAGGCCGGTAGTTACGTCTGTGCGTTGTTACTCAATCACTCAGCAAGTGTTATATATATTAATATATGGGGAATATAGACTATCCATTTTGAGCAAAATACAACATTAACATCACATAATAGAGTCAGTTCTATAAATAAACGATTTCAATGTATAAAAATAATTTACAGACTGTCGAAAACCATAAGCAATGTAAACATATTCAAAACTACTGTCTACACACTTTTCTACATATCAATCGGATAGCGCCCTCTATTTTTCTCTTTTGTATGAGGTTGTTTTCTATAAAAAAAATACATAAAAACAGAAAAAATCATACTGAAACATTATATATAAAAACTGAATTTTAATCAATAACACAATTGGTTTTGATTTTTTTATAAATAATTATAAGATATAATAACTGGTAGGATGTATAAGCATTTTATTTATTCTTATAATGGTATTTTTTATTTATATAATAAGTCAAAAATGTAATATTAATTCTAAAAAACAGAAAAATTAAAATCAAAATATATTTGTATTTCTCCTGAAAGTAAGTGATAGGCAATATCGTCGATTTACGTTAACAATTTGGTTACCAAGTCTTGATAATAAAAATTTATTACCATTATTAATTTATATATTATCAAAATTATTTAATTTTCAACTAGTAATTCCACACGGCTTTAAAATTTAGATATATTTATCAAATATTACTTGTTTTTTTTTTTAAAAAGCGGGATCTCTGAAAACGCTTTACAGTTTTTTTAGTTTAAAAATCCTGAGCGTGCCTTTTGATTTCTATACTTCTATACTAATTACAACATTCAACTAGTCACTAAATATTTTAATTTTGTAAGCTTCACGTTGTGTTATGTATATATGTACCTAGAGGAAAACGAGTGTTGAGGTGTCTTAATACTCGAGCAGTGTTCCTTTTCCACTTTCTCCTCAATTGTCAAGACGTAAACGAACGCCGCACATAGTCTTGTTACCAAAGCGATGAAACGAAAATTGTTTATTCCCTCAATAACAACTCCTCGTGGGAAACAAAATCTCAACTGTCGTTCCCACTCCTTCACTTGGCCTCAACGGTCGATGATATTTTTATTATATTTATTTTTGATGAATTAACTTTCATTTACATTTGTATAAAAAATAATAAATAAATAACTATTTTAATGTGATGCACAAACATAATAACATACTTATCAATAATATAAAGATACGTATATAAAATATATGTCATATAATATATAATATTCATTATAATATATATACTTATAATAATAATAATATAACATTATTTCATACTAATATTTCGTGTCAATATCGTTACTAATTATTATCGTTATTTTATAATAATGAAAAGCAACGAACACGTACAATGCAATTTTTATATGATAATTTACAAATATTGGTTGTTTTTCCATTTTTTTTTAATTTTTACTCTTTTTCCGCAAAGTATATAAGGAAGGGCACAGGAAATGTAATGCTAAGATACTGCGTTGTCGAATTTCTGCCCAATTTTGGAGACATTGGCAGAAGGCAAATATCTTCCATTGTGTACCAGATTTAAATTGAATATAATCATTTCCCAAATGGAGACTAAACCTACAACCGTCGCGCTTACCGTCAGACGCTGTGTCACTGCGGCAAGACGGCCTCACATTTTTAACATATTAGGAGAGAATATAACGAAAATTAAAAGCCATATATTATCTCAAATATACCGGCGAAATTTCTATCTATTAATACGACTAAGAGTTGAATTTGAACCCAAAATAACTACATAATAAAAATATTTTAGTGTTTGAAAAACATTATTTTTTTCAATGACTATTTAATGAACCTATAAGTTATTTTTATGGAACATATAAATATAATAAATTACGATTATTATATTATATGTAATTAATAATATATTAAATTATCATATGTACAAGGAATTATTTTGAGGGCCGAATTTATTTTTAAGGCACCACGTGGAATAGACACAAAGAAATAAATTTTCATAATGTAATCGCTTATCAATAATGCTAATATGAGATTATATTATATATATACTATTTGAATTGAATAAATTATATGTAAAATTTGATACTTTGGTTTTATTTAATACCTTTAAAATAGTTTAATAGATATAAAAAATTAAATCAAATTAAATCAGCTTCACGCTGTATCCCGCACACAGCAGGGTAGGCAGAGGGAACCTAGTGTTAAGACACTCCATTTCTGCTTCCAGAATTCAGCGAAAGGGCCCACCTTTCGGAAATGGAAATATACATTTAAATAAAATGTTCATTTCCTCGAATATGGATCGATCCCACAAGCTTCGTTTACTCGGTAAGATGCTGTGCCACTGCGGCACGACGGCCTCAATATGGCCTACTAATATTAGAGATGCAAAAGTTTGTGAGGATAGATGTTTGTTTTACTTTCATGCAAAAACTATTAAACGCATTTAGATGAAACTTTACAATAATAAAGTTTGTGCATCAGAATAGCACATAGGCTACAATTTATATAAAGATTTCATATAATTTGGTTATATATCAATAGTGGCGTAGCTAGGGTATTTGCTGCCTGGTGCGGCTTAGGACTTGATGCTCTTTAATATGGTCAAAGTAATTTCGGATTTCAAAACACAGTAGAGTAGATATATACATTTTTATTGCTTCAAAACTATAATAACTATATATAAGTTATAATGGGGGTCCAAGATGGAAGCCCTTCGAGGGCTGCAACGTTCCACGAGCCACTTCTGCCACGTGCAACTTGCAAAAGCGCACTGATAGGGCGTCCTCCCAAGGCGGCGCGCACCGGTGCGTCCTCGCTGGTGTGTCAAGTGGCGACGAATGCGGCGTTGGGGACCGCCACCCAACACGCCATGTCTGGAACGGCGGGAGGTAGAGGATGGAGCTACAAATAGTTTTTCTGAATACATTTAGGTAGTTTTAGTATTTTTAGCTTCACACCGTATTCCGCATTCCGTGTTGAGCGGTCGAACTCAACACCGCGTTTTGTCTGGTTTCTGGAGCGGGGAAATTTTGAAATGAAAATAAATAATTCTCCGGGTGGCAATTCACAAGCGTCGCACTTAGAGTCATAGGCCACCACGCCACAACAGCCCATAGTATCATCAAAATGTAAACCTACATATCTTATTATATTTAGAAGGTGTAACAAAAAGTTCACTAGGATGTATATCAACTGCGCCGAATATACAATGGATGCCAGAAAATCATAAGTAATACTCTATACCTATAATAAAATAGTGAAAATATTTTGTCTATACATTTTGTATTTTTGACAGAAATGCGTGCCGCTGTGTGATACTTTATATCATTTTCTGCATCACGCTGATAAGATTCTTGGCTAAAGAATGGCTTTGGAAACGTTTTGGTCATATAACTATTGATAAAAATATGTATTTTTAAACAAATATGTCCTTAGTACAGACTACAAAACAAAATTGAATAGTTTGTAAAGGATATCGCAATACTTTTTCAAAACATTATGAACTTAGTTTTCAATTTTTCAAGAAAATTTTATTTGAAAAAGTAAAAAACAGATATGCAACGATATCTATTGTTTACATATAGTAATAAATTTTAATATTGCATAAATCATGTTAAATAAATACTAAATAAATCAGTTTCACGCTGTATCCCGCACACAGTAGGGAGGGAATTCTTGAGGCATTACGTGTTGAGTGGCAGAACTCAACGCCGCGCTTTGGCCCTACATCAGAGCGAAGAAATGGAAATATAAATTTAAATAGTTATTTCTCTCTAAATATCCTCGAGTGAGCATCGAACCCACAACTAGGCGAACACACTTTGTTTTTGCACTTTGCACGACTGGCCCCAACATGTTGAGTTATTTTTATTAAATATCATATTCGATTAATATAGTTTTTTGTTAAGTGTAATCTCTATTATCCTTATATTAAATTTAAACTAAAAACAGTTATATTTTTTTAACCATGTATTAATATAATAGTTACAGTGCAACTGTAAGTCCAATAGAGGGCGCTGTGCTTGAGATGTCATTTTCTGAATCGAACTAGTAAGATTCTCGGCAAAAGATTAGAAACGTCTTGAATAAATATTTGACTGTTAATGAAGATAAATATTTTTAAAGCACAATTGTTCATAGTACAAACTATAAAGTAAGCAAAATTAAATTGTTGGTGAAGATTATCTTCTAGCNTTTCATTTTCATTCTTTTATTTTTCTTGTACATTTCTTGATTCTTGATTGAAAAAAAATTAGAAGAATTGATCGTAGACTTTGATGCCCCTTTCCTTTTGATGCCCGGTGCGACTGCACCGCTCGCACCCCCCCAGCTACGCCACTGTATATCAATAAGTTAAAGCGGGTGAAACTGCGTTTGTGTTGCTAAAAGAAGAATATTCTATAAATCTAGTGTTAGGAACTTATTTACTGAGTTAAATATAATTGATTTTTAAAAATTCTTAACTCGTACCAAATAAGAACACAAAAGTATTTTTCAACATTAGCCTTTTATTGAGTAAGACTCGAACCCACAACCACACAGTCACACACTAACTACATCAAGAATTTTAAAGGCAGAAAGAAATAAAAAATCTATTTTTAAGCACGTCAATTACTTTGACGAAGGTACCTTTGCGGAATGTGCGGTCATCGCCTCGAAGGCACTTAGCCAATTGCTCCCTCCAATCACATCAAGTTATATTTTCAGTTTCAAGCAATATTTTGTGTAAATTAGGGGGAAAAGGAATTTTTTAAAGGTCTTTTGTAAAAGGCGTTAAGAATGAATAAAATATGGCGATTTGGCTTGAGTCTATAATTCAGTCAAAGTTTTTGAAATTGTAAAATCGACTGGTTGTGCCTCCAGAACTCGGCGGAAAGTGGGGAACGGAGTGTCTTAACTCTACCTACCCTGCTGTGTGCGGGATACAGCGTAAACCTGATTTAAGTTAATTTAAATTTTTACTACACTAATGTCTAGTTTAAATGCTTTGCTTTTGACATTTAGTTTGACATTTTCCAGACATTTTATTAAGTAGTCTGTTGTGGCGTAGGGATACAAGTGTGCGATTGAAAACTCGACAAGTTGTAGATTCGATTCGCACTTTGTGGAAATTAAATCATGATTATTGTCAATTATTATTGCTCTGTTAACTAGACAAACTGTGGCGTTGTGTTCCGCCACCTGGGGATTTAGTGTTGAAATACTCCGTCCCTATTAGAACACTTCCGACTCATATTTTCCACCTAATTCTCGAGGCATTGCGTGTTGTATGGCACACAACACGCAATGCCGTGTAGTGTTCTAATAGGAACGGAGTATTTCAACACTAAGTTCCCAGGTTCTCTCTGCCTACCCTGTTTTGTACGGGATACAACATGAAGCTCAAATGAATATATAAAGTAGTAGGATCTAATGCCCAAGACCCAAGAAAATTAATATTATAAAAGAAACGGTGAACAGAACACAAATAACGTATGCAGATATGATAAGTATAGTAAATATATTATTTGACTCCACGATGATGCCTGAGGTTAGTATGTTGGTAGGTAGGAAGGTAGGGATTTTAGGCGATTTTAAGAGGAGAAAAAAAGAAGGAAACAAAACAGGAGTTTTTAACGACTACCGACTGGTGCGTACATAAGTAATATATTCCTATATAAATACATACACACATTTCTATTTATATATAATAATACAAGCTAATAAAAAGAATAAGCTTCGTGTGAAATTTTGGCGGAAAGTAGAGAACGAGGGTCTTAATGGAGATAGAGTAAGACACTCTATTTCTATTCCATGAGATTCTCAGGTTCCTTGGACTACTCTGTAATTTGCAGGATTAGCCTGAAGCTAAAAAAACTGTGTTAACGGAGTGTCTCAACACTAACTTATCTCTACCTTCCTTCTAGAGATAGATATGCGTATACATATTAAAAAAGCATTTTAGATCTATAAAAGGAAATACCGAGCTCGGTTGCATCGTCCTTCAAATATTTTGGGTCACTAGTGCAAGGCCCGCAGGAGTTAGGCGTAGTTTAGGTAGCAGCTTGTTTAAAACGGTATTTTCATATTATTTTGGTTTTGTTTCTAAATTTCTTATAAAACATATTATAGAAGTAGTAATTTAGTTAAGGATATTTTTTTAAGTTCAAAGCAGAGTAGGTAGAGGAAACTTGGTGTAAAGATACTCCGTTGTAAAAACATCGCCCAAATATTGAGATATTGCTTGTTATATGACGGAACTCAACAACGTGCTGTATTTTCTTAGAAGAGCGAAAAAACGAAAAAAAAAATCACCCTCACCCTGAAAATGAACCTACAACCGTCGTGTTTACAGTTAGATGGCCCCAAACAAACATATAAATATTTTTATATGGATATAATTACATAACATCTATCGGGCCAGGTGCTTGCGTCTGGCCGTGACCAGTTGACCCAATATAGTCAGTTCAAGGCTATTCCTGTTGCACTCTGCAAACTGAAAAAATATAATTTAAGTACTTACAAATTAAGTATATTTCTTTCTTTAGCTTCACGCTATCTTACACATGTAATAGAGGAGATAAATGGAGCCTAGTGTTAAGACACTCCGTTCGTTCAATTTTCAGACAATGCGTGGTGAGTAGCAGAAGTAACGCCGCGCTTTCTCTTGTTATCAGTGCGAGGTAATAAAAATAATTCATTGCCCAAAGTGGAAATAGAATTTACAACAGTGGCATTCACCGACCTGAACCAATTTAAATATATATATAATATATTTTTTTTAGCTTTACGCTGTATCCCGCACACAGCAGGGTAGGCAGAGGGAACCTAGTGTTAAGACACTCCGTTCCCCACTTTCTGCCGAATTCTGGAGGCATTGCGTGTTGAGTGGCAGAACTCAACGCTGCGCTTAACCTCGACACCAGAGCGAAGAAATGGAAATATAAATTTAAGTAAATATTTCATCTCCTCGAGTGGGGATCGAACCCACAACTAGTCGGTTTGACAGTCACACTTCGTGCCGCTGCGCCACGATTGGCCTCAAAATTATAAAATTAAAATTATTTTGAAAGTGTAAATTTTGATTAGCTCTTTTCTTCTCCGCTTTATGTCTATCGTTGAGGTATTTGCAAGCAGGATATCGGAGTTCAACGCCACACATTGTGTAACAGACGGAGTGAATATTTTTAATTTATTTATCAGAGGGGGATTGAAATTGTAAGAAAAATAGGGACAAACTGGGCGAAAAGTGGAGAACCGAGTGTCAAGTGTAGCACTAATTTTCCCCCCACCTACTCTGATATATGCAGGATACAGCGTGAAGCTATAAGACATGGGATTTGATTCCACAGCCGTCGCTATTACGGTCAGAGATTGTGCCATTAAATATTGCGGCTTCAATAAGTATAATATCATGTATTTTACATTCGAGTAAATATAGACGATATATTAAATCGTTTGTCCCGGCGAGGTTCTGAAGGCCGCGGCCAGCTGACCCAATATAGTTAGTTCAAGGTTATACTCCTGTTGCACTTTGCTGTACTGCGCATATGGATACTAATTTATATTTGTTAATAATGAGCAGTTTCACGCTTCTTCCCGCAGAGGAGGTAGAGGGGCCTTATTTTCGAGCTGATTGTAGCTTCCTGAAGAGCTGACACTACTAATATTTTTGTGTAACTTGACGTCCCGAAAGTGCTTAATGTCTTAATTGAATAAATATTTTGATTTTAGTGTAAAGACACTTTGATCTTACCACTCATACAACAAATAGGTGTTTGTATGGAAAAGACCTATTTTTACACGTACGGTACGTATACATGAGTGTATGCGATTGTAATTGATACCAATATACTCGTATGTCGAGAAAAAAAATCTTAAAACTCCTTAAAACTACACTTGGGTCACAAGTCACAGGTACTGCTCTGAGCTTCTCCCGTTGCATCGCGATGGGTACGAGTGAATTGGAATGCTTAATTGTTTTTTCTCTTCTCTGTGGTTGAATAATAAATTTACAACCATTTTCTGAGTACCCAGAGTCACAGAGGGAGGCTAGTGTCAACACATTATTTTCCCATTCCATTTTCCAATTTCTCCAAATTTAAAGTTACCTATGTAATATAAAAAATATCTTTGACAATTTAAGTATAGTAAAGACGAATGTTAATTGCGGGATAATTAAAAATTTCCACCAAAATTACAATTTTCCACTTAAATAAACATAAAATATTGATAGACAAAATTGAAACACAGTTTCGGCTTAAAACCTCCAATTTCTGGCAAGAAACTTTAAAATACCGCGCTGAGTACGTACTTTAAAAAGCTTTTCAGGTAAGCAGGAAGAAAAGTGTATTCATATTTACTATTATGGCTTAAGTTTTTAAATTTTTATTTTATTATATATTTTGTTAATTTCACAATATGAGTGTTACTAACTATTAATGTACTAACCGCCGCACTTTGTTTATCACACCATGGAAATTAAAATAATTATTTTTTCCGAGGGGTTATCGAACCCACTACCACATCGGGGTAACAGCAGATGCTATCTCATCCCAAAGTTATTTTGATGTAATTCAAAATGCATCTTTTGTAATTAGTCTCTTTATACACGCAATAAGCGTGCGTGGGGAACGTTTCTTAAAACAAGGTTCCCGCAACCAACCCTGTTACGTTACAAATTATCCAATACTTAACTGATATCAAAATAACCATTATATAATAATCATAATTCACAATCACTAACAGACGCCCCGACCCGCTCAGGTGTTCCCGGCGTTGATACGGTGACCTACATACTATCTGGTTCAAGGGCGCTGCACCGCGGTCGATAGATTTTAAATTCAATGTACGGACAGAATGTTACGTTTATCACGATTTGTATGTATGTTTTTGGTTATCTCAGGCCTTTTCAATACTTGATTGTTGCGTATTGAGTGGCGGACCTTAACGCCTCTTTTATTAGAGCAGGCGATAATAAAGCTAATGTTAATATAACCCATTATGAATCAGATTTTATTACACTAAATCATGATGGTTTCAATAAGATTAAGAAAGAGTTACGTTTTTTGTTCTCATATTAGAATGGAATGTGTCCACAGTAGGTGATTGAAAACGGGACGATTGTGGGTTCCATATCCATATCGAGGTAATGAATTATTTTCATTTGCTTGCTCTGGTAACAAACTACGTCTACGGTAACGACTACGTTTTGTTTACGGCTTCGAATTTTGTCACAAGGCACGGAATGTTTTGAAAATTGGACAGAAAGCGAGTAGCGGAGTGTCTTAGCACTAAGTTTCCGCTGTCGATAATAAACGATAACGATAATGTATAGTAACGATAAGATAAAATGGAATCTGCTGAACACAATAACAGGTTCGGTTTTAGCCTTACAGGATTCAATAAGCTATACTGAGTGTATTATTATTGATGTGATCTTTTTAACCTCACGCTATCTCCCGCATACGGATAGGCAGCCCAGTGTCAAGATGCTCCGTTCTACTTTCCGCTATGAGTTTGAAACATTGCGTGTTGAGTGACGGAACTCAACGCCGCAGATAAAAATCAAAACATTATTGATTATGACCTCAAAATGTACTGACACAGTTATTTCCTTGCATCTGTCCTGCGAAGCGCGAGGTGAAATCGGTTTACTAGCGGAAATAGGTCGCCGTTTGCCTTACCTGGCCTACATTGCGGAACACACTTCAGTGGCTGACATAACGTCTGTAAAATGTGTAAATTTAACAAGAAAACTGGAAAGGCAAATGTAATTAATATTTAATTTAGTTTTGAGTTCCTTAAACTGAATCAACGCAATTATGATATGAGATTTCAAAGTATTAAAACACTCCGTTTTCTACTTTCCGGCTAATATATATGTANTATATATATATATATATATATATATATATATATATATATAACCTACAACTACTATACACTATGTAATGTGAAAATGAATAATTTTATTACAATTTAACTAAAAAGTAATTTTGAAGTGAAATATACAATTTTCTACTTTCATATATACAATTTCAATAAAAACCCAATTTATTTCACAAAATTGATCAAACAGAACGATAGTTATCTCCACAATCGCTATACGAATTTAGTTCCAATAGGAAGCGAGACAAACAAACGTTTAGGACGCTCAGGGTTATGACCTAGATTTGGCCGGGTCGGCCTAGGGTTTGCAATTGCATATTATATGCTATAATATAAATATAGTTGGCGGTTTCACGAAAAAAAGACACAAGAAATCTTGTGTTAAGACACTCTGTTTACCACTTTTCGTATGTCTTTAAACGTTACTGTTTGTGGATTCGATCCCCACTCGAAGGAATAAAATATTAATTAATAGTTATATCTTAATTTCTTTACTCTGGTGTCGATGCAAAGCGCGGCGTTGAGTTCCGCCACTTAACACGCAATGCCTCCAAAATCTGGCGGAAAATGGGAAACGAAGGGTCTTACAACTAAGTTCACCTTTGCCTACCCTGCTGTGGGTAGGATACAGCGTGAAACCGGTTAAAATTTTTTTTAATTATAAAAACATCTTCCGTATGGTGATCGGACCTATCCACGACTATCGCGTGTCTCTGTTTTTTTTAGCTTCACGTTACATCCCGCACATAGGCAGAGTGGATCTGGGAACCTAGTGTTAAGATACTCCGTTCTCATTAAGGCACTTCTGTTCCCCACTTTACGCCGAATCTCGAAGCATTACATGTTGAGTGGCGGAACTTAACGCCGCGCATTGCCTCATACCAGAGCGTAGGTAGATCGCGTTGATTTTTAATGATACACCCAGTTATTGTAGATTTTTTATGACATTTAACTTATCGAGTCACGACGGGCTGACATTCTATGCTTCATTTTTTGAATTAATATAAGCACATGTGCGTGTGTAGATTTTGTCAAGGGTTCACCACCGGATAACGGAATGTATAACGGAAGTCTGACTCCGGCCTTGCCAGAGCTTACAAATGATTTCAGATTTACCTATTATTAAGCTTTCCTTTAATAAAAGCTTTAGTTTGGAGCTTATTAAGCGTAGAAAGAAATGAGAATAACAGATGCTTTCTTGTCTTGAGTCCGTCGAGGTGCAGCATCACAGCGTTGCGTAAACACAATGGTTGTGGCTTCAATTGCCACTCGGTTGAATAAATGGCTTTTAAATATTTGCTTTCGTAACTAGATGGAGCACGGCGCTGAGTTCCACCATTCAAAAGGCAATATTTCGAAAATTGTGTGGAAAGTTAAGAAAAGAAGCCTGTACACCAGATTTGCTCTATCTGCCAATATAGTAGGGACATAGCGAAGCTAAAGAAAAAATAAATAATTATATCAGAAAAAGGACAATCTGGACTCCTCCACTTTATACAACTTCCGTAATTAATCTCTCTTAATATCACACAGTCTATTGTCACACGGCCTTCACACACTTACCAGTAGGTTTGTTTTCGAATCTAACAAATCTTTGCTTTACTAACATAACGACAAGGACGAAAAAAACTGTTTTTGATTAGTTTCAATAAGCTTAGCGTGTGCCAGCTAAAGCTAAACTATTTTCAGCTATGTTTTTTGAATTAAAAATTATTTACTATGCTAGTAAATGATGCTTAAAGGCTGTGGGCGTGGCCTTGATCATTTACCATCAGATGGCTTTCCATAAAAAATACAGAATGATATTATATCTCCTCTTGCGGACATATTTTTTTTTATTTCTCCGCACTGATTCTCTGACTGAATGAGCCAAAGCGTGACGTTATGTTTCACCGAATTGGTACGACCAATTTTCGACAGATGGCGCCACTCTCATTGCAATTAATTTCGTATATTGCCGTTGGTGGAATGCTCACGCATCGAAAAACCTTCTGAATTACTCGTTTACGCACCAGATGGTAAAGCAAGAAATATTGTGTATCCCACAGCATTTTAATAAAAATAATTGAATATACAAATAGTACTGTCTTTCATTCAAATCTATTTTTGTTGGTCAATA
Organism: Heliconius hermathena; assembly: GCA_013403705.1. NCBI lineage: Eukaryota > Metazoa > Arthropoda > Insecta > Lepidoptera > Nymphalidae > Heliconius > Heliconius hermathena. The sequence goes on along the minus strand of JAAIXJ010000144.1, from coordinate 517,443 downwards.
TATTAGCTAGTTTAATAAAATTTTAGAATTTGTATGCACTGCATTTAACAATTATATGGAGAGATATTAGTAATAAGATCATGGATATTATGTGTACATTACGTACGTAAATTAAAATATATTTTTTATAAAAACATCCGAAAATACAAAAAAAATCTTTATCCTCTCACTTTAAGTGGAAGGTTGCTATAACCAACAGTTTGTAAGACGGCGTAACTTTTAATCCATTAAGTCCGAATAGCTTCGCGATTTAGTCCAAGGATGTTCAATAAGTATTCAAGTTACTCTTTACTTAGTTTACACTTTAGTATGGCAGGAAAAAGAAACATACTAGGTATTATTAAACATAGCTAATATTTTTTTGTATGTTCTTAGAAGTGGTACCTTAGAGTCATTTACATAATATTTTTTATGGCTTCACGCTTACATTAGGGATTACTACTAGGGTCAAGTAGTAGGGGGAGAACGCGCCATCCGCCACATTCTCTGTATACCTCTTTCACCTCGTTCATTGTCATCATGCTCTTCCACATACCCTCCGGGAGAGCTTCACACTTTTTGCAAAACTTTTCTCCAGTATCATTTCAAATTATATTTGTCTAAAGAATAGTTTTGAAATCTTCTTTTGTCTAATTTTGATGAGTAAGTATCTCAAGTATTACCTTAAATATTCTGTTTTAATTACGCAAGGAATAAACTTGACAAAAGTTACTTGGTGTGCCGCATTTATTTTGTATGAAATAAACAACAATAATAAATTTGTTTTTCTCTTTTCGAAATTTTCAATTCGTGGCAAATTTCATAACTATAAGTCCATAGAAAGTACACAACAGGTTTATTTTCGCGCCGAATTTCATAAAAAATGTAGCAAAAACTAGGCATAATGCTCAAAATTTCTGATTGCGCTGACTTAGAAACTTCCTTACGTGAGACCTGAATGTTAGATATTTATTTTAGAATGATGCCTCAATGAGATTTCGATACAAAACAAAGTGATACTATATGGGTTCCGTTTTTTTTTCATTTTCAGGTAGATACGGAATCCAAAAATTAAGCCAACTTCATATATGAACTTCAAATAAGAATTTATTGAGTGTAACACGCTAATCTCAAGACCATTTCTTCCATTTATCAAGAAAGGCACAATATATTTCAAGACGATTAGCATTTCGATATTACTAACTTTATTTGACTTTTATGGAGTTGAGAGTACACCCCAGCTGATAACCTATGGCGTTCCCCAAGGTTCAGTCCTCGGCCCCTTGCTTTTTCTAGTGTACATAAATGACATTCATAAAGCAGGTTTAAAGGGTGATCTAACACTATATGCTGATGATACCAGTCTATTCTACTCTGGTAAATCTATAGCATCAATAGCAGAACAAGCTCAAGTTGACTTAGATCTTTTGCATACGTGGCTGCAATCAAACCTACTTACTGTAAACACATCAAAGATAAATTACATTATATTTGCTGCCAAGAATAAAAAAATTGGCGAGTATAATCCACTTACTATCAATGGCGAGAGGATTAACAAGGTTAACAAAGAAAAATACCTAGGTCTAATTCTTGACAGCCAACTGAGCTGGGTGCCTCATATTGAAAGTGTTAGAAGTAAGCTGACTTCCCTAACAGGAGCACTCCGTAATGTAGCTCGATGTCTCCCGAGGAAGGTACGATATATAATCTATAACTCTATGATCAAGTCGCACTTAGATTACTTAGTTGAGGTTTGGGGAACAGCTGCAAAATCCAATTTACAACCTCTGCAAATAACCCAGAACAAAGTAATTAAAGCCCTATTTCGGTATTCATACCTAACACCAACTATAAAAATTTACAAAGAAACAAATCTTATGACTCTTCATCAAATATATAAATATAATACATGTATTATTATAAAAAAAATTCTAACAAAAGACATACATTCAAAATTAGTATTTACAAAAAATTTACACATACAAAAAATGCTAACTAGACAAGCTCATAATATCTCGCTTAGAACACCTAGAACTAAATATGGAAGAAAAAATATAATGTATGAAGGAGCAAATCTGTATAACTCATTACCAAAGGATATTAAAGATATTACTTCTTTAAATTCATTTAAAAAACTACTTAGAGTACATGTATTGAAGAACTTCTCAATATTCTAAATAAATCATACCATAATTTAAACTTATAGAAATACAAGTAACAATTAATGGCTAATTAATCACGTGCAACTTATTATATTTATAAACATTACCAAATATATCAAACTTATATAATCATAATTAATATTATATATTGGCAAGCAACTATTATTGTGGTCTCGGCCTTATCTTTGCTCGAACATGTTTACGAGTTGTTAGACTGTTTCTTTCAAATGTTAACTTACGTTACTATTCAAATGTAATAATAAACTACCCCCCAAAGCTAATTATTAATTACTAATTGTTGTAATTTTTGTCTTGGATTGTTTTTAGTGTTGTTTTATGTTTATAACTAATCAAAATCATATTTATAAGCCACGCTGGACGACAATAAGATATTGTAACATATATATTTTCTCAATAAGTGAATTGTAAATTCTATATGAGAATAAATGAATTCTGAAACCGTATTTGCGGTCAGATTAAAGTACCTAACGGACACTTAGGATGTGGCATGTGTCAGACTCTTAGTTATATATGTTAAGAGGCAGGACTCAATTCCGCATTTTGTTTGGTTACGACAGCGACGAAATGAAAATACTAAATATCCTGGAGTGGGAATCGAATCCACAACCATCGCGTTTACATTAAAATCCTTATGCCACCGGGTCATCGTCGTCTATTTGTTTCACTATTACCTCTAATCTCTCACAAAAAGAAGAATTGACTCTCTTGGCTTGTTCATTAACGAATCTCTACAATATAATAGATATTAAAACTCATCAACCGGAAATAATTTGGCTACGTTCCACATAGCCGTTAATACAGCACGTGCTAGCTCTGACCCTACTTCCGGCCTGCTTCCTTCCTATGAGTTGTGATACGAGTATGTTACACATAATCGAGTAATAAAAATACCGTAATATTCGCTAATCGTCCTAATATTTACTAGACTGAAAGAAATAACCTATAAGACATTAATAAGCACTATTATTTAAGATTAGAGAGAGAAACATAATAATATAATACTAGGATTTTTTTATCTTTGTGCTTTATTCCTAGCGATGTAGTTAAATAGAACTAGAATAAATAGAACGGAGCACCAAACGCTAGTCTCTGCAACAGGAAATCTCTTCGCCTCGTCCACTGCCGTCAACCTCTTCATACATGGCCTCTGGAGAGCCCTCAGGTTTTTTAGGTAACCAAGGTCACCTCCTGCATCTCCTACGTATCACTCTATATCATATATATAATTAAAACAAATTACGTGAAGATTTATTTTTATATTCTTTGGTTAGTTTTTAGGTTTCAATTTCATCAAAGTAATGTTTATTATAAAACACAAATCATAGGCACTTCGTGACGTAGTGGGACAGCTCCTAAATTAAATCGCGATAGATAGGGGTACGATCTCCTCTCGAGGGAATGGAATTGAGTTCCGCCACTTAACGTCCAATGTTTCGAAAATAGGGCAATATGTGGGCGAAGGGGAGTTGAGTATCTTAACAATAAGTTACCTTTTCATCAGTCCATAGAATATTAAGTAGTTTTGTTTTCTTCTTTTTTATAATTATTAATGCATTATAGTATAGCGGTTTTTGTGAACTACGCTATTTAATAATATTCTATATTTTCAATTATGGAGTGAAATTAAATTTCCAAAATTTTGTGGAATAATTGTCCAAATTTATTTACACTTTAAGAAGATACACAAGAGAATAATTTTACACACTCACAGAAGGAAATAAAGAAATTTAAAGAAATAGTAAAAGAAACAGATAAGCGAAACAGATACGTATTAGCAAGAAGATAAGGCTTAAAATTGAAAACAAGCAATGAGTACAATATTAAAACAAGTGAACGTCGCAAGCGATAGTAGCCGACTCTTTACTCGTAGCTAGCAAGCAGGCTACGTCACGCACAGCAAAAAAACTCGAAACAAGTTTATCTTGCGAATGCGCTGCGTGCGGATGAATTATAATAAATATAAATATTAACTTTAGTTTTAAGTAAATTTGAAAATAGAATATAGTGTAGTATTTGTATATATTATTATTAATTAATTTTATTAAAAGTTAATATTCACTACAGTACTCCCCCCCAGAGACCTGGTTAAGGGCGATAGTAATCTGGAAATCTAACTGTTCTGCCGCTTCGTGTCCGCTTCTCAAGTTTCTGCTCCACATCAGACTGAGAGATTGCCTTTGGTGCAGTAACTGGTCTGTTTGATACAGGAACGGCCTCTCGCGTAACATATGCGGGCTTGAGCCTGTCCACACTTACGTTGTTAGGCTTACCAGATATGTCTATCTGAAAATATTTAGGCGTCCTTTTAAGAACCTTGTACGGGCCTGCATATGGTGGTTCCAGTGGTTTGCGGACGTGGTCCTGCCGTAAAAAAACATGTGTCGAGTCTGCAAGGTCGGCCGGAATATGAAAAGGACCTGTCCTATGCCATGACGTGGGCTTCGGCGAGAGTCGTGCCATACTAGCACGAAGACGAGTAACCAGATTTGTGATATCACCTGTCTTGTAATCTTCAGAGGGTGCGAGAAATTGTCCTGGAAGACGAAGGGGCTCCCCGTAGACCAGCTCAGCTGCTGAAGCCTGAATGTCGTCCTTCCAGGCGCTACGGATGCCCAGCAGCACTAACGGAAGTGCTTCCGTCCAGGTTGAAGAGGAATGGCACATGATAGCTGCTTTTAGCTGCCGATGAAGTCTCTCGATCAAGCCATTGGAAGCTGGGTGATATGAAGTGGTTCTAAAATGATGTGCACCAATCATGGCTGATAGTGCCTTGAAGAGATGCGACTCGAATTGACGTCCCCTATCGGTTGTAATTCGAAGAGGGCAACCAAATCTTGCTATCCAACCAGAGAGAAGGGCGGCCGCACAGGAATCAGCTGTGATGTCTTTGAGTGGGTATGCCTCAGGCCATCGTGTGAAACGATCGATGACTGTAAGGCAATACCTGAAATCAGACGAAATGGTTAAAGGTCCGATAATGTCGAGGTGGATGTGTGCAAACCTCGACGTAGGAGTTGGGATTGAGGATAAGGGAGCAAGGGTATGACGGTGAACTTTGCTCTTTTGACAAAGTATACACTCTCGTGTCCACTCTCTACAGTCCTTGCGAATCCCTGGCCATACGAATCTCTGTGTTACCAGCCGCACTGTAGCTGTCCTACCAGGATGGCTCAAGCTGTGTAACGCTTCAAAAACTTGTCGGCGAAATTTCTGAGTAATGAACGGGCGTGGAGAAGACATTGATACGTCACAGTAGATCTTCTGGTTAGAGTCTGGCAAGTCTACCTTAACGAGTTTTAACGATGAGCCTTTTTGAAGCAGACCTAGCAGTTCAGGATCAGTATCTTGAGCAAGTGCCAGAGCCTGGTAATCAATAGAACGACTCACCTCTTCCAGTCGTGACAATGTATCAGCCACTACGTTCAAACGTCCTGGTAAGTACTGAATACTGGTTGTGAACTGTGAAATATAGTCAAAGTACCGATATTGGCGCGGTGAGCATTTCTCCCTATTAATGTTGAATGCATAGGTGAGAGGTTTATGATCAGTGTGAATCACAAAGTTTCTAGCTTCAACCATGTGTCGAAAATATTTAATGGCTTCATAAATAGCTAAAAGCTCTCGGTCGTAAGGACTATACTTCTTTTGTGCGGATGTTAATTTCTTAGAAAAGAAACCAAGAGGTTGCCATACGTTGTTGACACGTTGCTGAAGTACTGCTCCAATACCGACATCAGATGCATCAGTGGCAATAGCTAGTTCTGCAGATGGATCCGGATGAGCTAATAACGTGGCTTGAGATAAACAAGTCTTACATTTATCAAAAGCTTCCATCATCTCAGGTGTCATTGTGATCGGCCTAGCTCCTTTCATCTTGGGTCCTAAAAGCGCAGAGTCTAATGGTGCTTGAATGTTTGCGGCGCCGGGAATAAAACGACGATAAAAGTTAAACATACCAAGGAAACGTCTTAATTCCTTAGCAGTTTTAGGCACGCTGCACTCCTGTATGCTCTTTACGTTCGTTTCTAAAGGTTGAGTCCCAGAACCTGACACTAGGTAACCAAGAAATTTTACCTGTCGCTGCCCGAAGACACATTTGGATGTGTTTATCAAAACACCATACTCCTTGAGCCTGGTGAAGAGTAGTCTGATATGGCGCTGATGTTGCTCTTCAGAACTGGAAAATACCAAAATGTCGTCTAAGTAACCAAAACAAAACTCATCAAAGTCACGTAGTACTTCGTCCATGAACCTTTGAAATGTTTGTGCTGCATTGCGCAGTCCGAAGGTCATGTACGGGAACTCAAAAAGTCCAAAAGGAGTTGTAATGGCTGTTTTGTGGATATCTTCGACGTGTACCGGTATCTGATTGTACGCCTTAACCAAGTCGATAGTTGAAAATACTGAACAATCAGAGAGTTGATAGGAAAAATCTTGAATATGGCGAATAGGATACCTGTCAGGTACTGTGCGAGCATTGAGTGCTCTATAATCACCACATGGTCTCCATCCGTCGTCCTTCTTCTTAACTAAGTGCAGAGCAGAAGACCACGAACTGTTAGACGAGCGGGCAGTTCCCTGTGAGAGCATATCATCAAATTCTTTTTTGGCCGCTTTCAGTCTAACTGGGTCTAAGCGACGAGGTCTACTAGTAACTGGTGGTCCGGGAATGGTTTTGATGTAATGCACAGTATTATGCTTAGGTAGGGAAGACGTACCTGATGGTCTCGTTACCTCTGGGAACTCATGAAGCAGCTGATGGTATTTTGATTCTCCCGAGATGGCTTTGACCGACGCAAGGTCATCGGAGATATTTTCTTTTAGTGCTTGCACTGATAGAGTAGTAGTTCCATCGACGAGGCGCTGATATCTGCAATCTACAAGAAGATTGTAAAATATCAGAAAATCTACGCCAATAATCGGCTTTGAAACATCAGCGATGGTAAATTTCCAGGTGAAAGTACGTCGCAGTCCTAGGTCCAACTGCAATAATGTAGGACCATAAGTGTGAATGACTGTACCGTTGGCTGCCATAAGTTCATACTTCGTCTTGGTACAGGGCGCCTTGGTAGCCAACCGTGGAAAAACACAGAGATCAGAACCAGTATCTATGAGGAAAAGCATTTTTGAAATACGGTCGGTAATAAAAAGACGGCCTGTAGGTAAAGGGCAGACGTTGGCCGCTACTTCCGGCTGCCCAGAGAGTTTTCCGATTCTCCGTAAGTACATGGCTGTACACATTTCTTTGCGCTGGAACCAAATTTAAAATGGTACCAACATTTTTGGTGGGAAGTTAACTTCCGACGATGCCTGGAATGGCTCCGGGAACGCTCTCTGAACTTGAATGGTACCGAATTGTGACGTACCTGGGTCGAGAGTTCAGATACCTGCTTGGTCAGGAGTTGGATCTGCTTGGCCATTTCTTCCAACATGGAGGGTGCAGGGGGTGTGGCCATCGCAGACGTGCTTGCGACTTGTGGTGATGAGGGTGCTATTTCGTGCACCTTGTCTGCCAGGTCAGCTAATTTTTCTATAGGTAGATCAGGCTGCGAAGCTATAACAGTTTGAATATTTTGCGGTAATCTACTAGACCATAATGTTTTTAAAAAATCTTTGGGGACAGACAAACCCGCAAGATCTTGTATGTATCGCAGAAACTGCGATGGCTTGCGATCACCTAGCTGCTCATGCCTCAGCAACTGCATCACCTTCTTTTCCTGAGACGCAGATAATCTTTTAATTAGCTGCGTTTTAAGAGTGATGTATTTATCCGTCTCGGGAGGAGAAATTATAATATCCTTCACCTCGACAGCAAATTGATTGTCCAACTGAGCGGCAACGTAATAAAATTTTGTAGCATCACTTGTTATATTAGATAAAGCAAACTGACCTTCAATTTGTGAAAACCAAAGGGCTGGTTCTTCCGGCCAGAATGGTGGAATACGCACGCCAATCCTACAAACGTTGGATGTAGTCGCGTCCTCCATCGTGTACTAGAGGTCACCTTGCAAAGGTCGTCAAAATGGCCTCTTGCCGTTTTTAATCTTCTCGCCAGCAGAAAACGTAGATATTTAACGTAGTGTTCACTAATTTCGGGGTCACCAATATAGCGGTTTTTGTGAACTACGCTATTTAATAATATTCTATATTTTCAATTATGGAGTGAAATTAAATTTCCAAAATTTTGTGGAATAATTGTCCAAATTTATTTACACTTTAAGAAGATACACAAGAGAATAATTTTACACACTCACAGAAGGAAATAAAGAAATTTAAAGAAATAGTAAAAGAAACAGATAAGCGAAACAGATACGTATTAGTAAGAAGATAAGGCTTAAAATTGAAAACAAGCAATGAGTACAATATTAAAACAAGTGAACGTCGCAAGCGATAGTAGCCGACTCTTTACTCGTAGCTAGCAAGCAGGCTACGTCACGCACAGCAAAAAAACTCGAAACAAGTTTATCTTGCGAATGCGCTGCGTGCGGATGAATTATAATAAATATAAATATTAACTTTAGTTTTAAGTAAATTTGAAAATAGAATATAGTGTAGTATTTGTATATATTATTATTAATTAATTTTATTAAAAGTTAATATTCACTACAATAGCATTAATGATAATAATAAGGTTCAATAATGTAAATTGCAATAAATTTTAATTTTAGATAAAAATTTAAATTAAAAATGACGCCACTTAAGTGTTTTAGACGTCACCATGTTTAAGAAGTAGGTAGGTATATCTGAACAAAGACTGATCGAGGCGAACGATGAACCAATAGTAAATCTAATAAAAGTTAGCGTAGACTAGCGGTAACTTTAAATAGTTATTTTTGTTTGTTGTTGTTATTTGTTTAGCTTCATGCTGTATCTCGCACATAGTAGGTAAGGCAGAGGGAACCTGGGCACCTAGTTTTAAAATACTCCATTGCAATTAAGACACCTTCATTCCACACTTTTGATCGAAATTTCTGGAGGTATTGCGTATTGAGTGGCGTAACACATCGCCGCGCCTCGCCTTGTTACCAGAGCGTGGAAATGAAAATATACAAATATTTCAATTGTTCGAGTGGGGATCGAACCCACAACCTATCGCGTTTACAGTCTAATTGACTTTTTACCATATATATAAACATAAATATTTACAAATATATTGTAAAAAGCGAATATATTAACCATGTAATGATTTCATTTACAAATCTACGTAATTATTACAGAAAATTATTTCGTTAGTATTTGACGAAAGTATTGGACTTATGAACATAAATTCCGGCACGTGGCTAGGTCGTGTTGGGGCGGCCAGCAAAGTTTTTTTTACTAATATACTACTCAATTTTTCATCGTATTTTTCTAAATTTTATAATTTTGTGAAAAGTCGAGGTGATTATTGATGCTATAATATTTAAAGGACTGAAAGACAAAGTGAAGGAGCGAAGCCATAAGTTATAGAGTTTCCTAATATTGTCACTTTCGTGGGATACCTATATATTTTTGGTTTCACGCATATACTCCGCGCATAGCATTAGGTGGAGGGAACCTGGCAAAATAGTGTTCCCCCACTTTCTGCTCAATTCTGGAGGCATTGTGTGGTGAGTGGCAGTACTCAATGCCGCGCTTTTCGTCGTTATCAGCGAGAAAATGAAAATATAAAAAAAAATTATCTTGCTCCATTACCCCGCAATCTGACCCGTTTACATGGAATTATATTATATTGTTCCCTGAATCACGAATGGCCAAAATAAAAAAAAATATTTCACTCAAGAGTCCAGTCTACAGTGAACGGTGTTAAATATTTACCCAAGTTACAGTATTTCGAAGTTTAGACTAATTGACGAGATAACTTGCTTCAAGTTCAACTATGAAAGGAAGCTACAGTTGATTCTATATAAATACATATATTATACTGTGAATAACAATAATAAAATCGAGGTCAGTCGTGGCGCACGGGCACAAAGTGTGACTGTAAAATCGACTGGTTGTGGGTTCGATCCCCACTCAAGGAAATGAAATATTTATTTACATTCATATGTTCATTTCTTCGCACTAATGTCGAGATAAAAGCGAGGCGTTGAATTCCGCCACTCTACACGCAATATCTCCAGAACTCGGCGGTAAGTGGGGAACGGAGTGTCTTAACACTAGGTTTCCCCTGACTTCCCTGTTGTGTGCGGGACACAGCGTGAAGTTGATTTATTTATCTAACAATATAATAAAATCCAGGTTTTAAAATATTTTGGTAATTATAATACTTTAAATTTCATATTAAGGCTAGCTTTCAACTGCGCATTTGACTCTTTGATCAAATGGAAATGACTAAGAGTGGTGTATGACTCCAGTTCGAATCACAATCGGGGAATTGATTTTTTATTTAAATTTTCAAGTTCTAGTAAAAAGACAAAAATAGAGTTGAGTTCCGTCACTCAATGTACAGTGTCTTGAAAATTGAGCAGAAAAATGGGGAACGGTATCTTAATTATTAGTTTCTCTTTGCATACCCATACAAGAGATACAACGCGAAGCTTTAAAAAAAATCTATCTAATTTTCTCTACCTCATTTACTAAAAGATTTGGCGGTAATCGAATTAAAAAAAGACAGTCCGTCTATAATTTTGAAGAATGGCGAAGAAAGTTTGCTGTACAAATTATCATATAATTAATTATCTACTGTTTCGTTTAAGCTAAAGTAACTGGCGGCAATAACCTCTTAATTAAGTGAATTCTTCAATAAAAGTGACAAATGTAGCAAAAATAACGTAAATTTTTACCACCACTTTTGCAAATGACTTCATAAGAATATTAAATGTGTAAAGATAGAGAGTGGGCAGAGGTAACCTAGTGTTGAGACACTCAGTTCCCCATTTATAACTCAGTTTTTTGGAACATGTTGAGAGGACTATAGACGCGACGTCTCTGATACGAGGAAATTCGCATCGTTGATACACGCAATATCTCAAGAATTTGGTGGAAAGTGGAGAACTAAGAAGTGTCTTATTGGGAACGGGATTATAAACGCGCGACATAAACGCTAACAAGAAAACGTGGCTTGTAGGCAGTTTAGCTGAGTACCAATTTTTGAGACATCGTGTTAGAACACGATGTCTCAAAAATTGGTAGGTGCATGGAGACAGAGTCTTGATAAAATTCGGGGTACAAAGTGAAGCTAGAGAAAAATCCTCAAATACGGTAAGTATTCATACCCCATTTTCAGCACAAAGATTAGAACACACAATTAATTGTAACATAAACAAAAAGTATATATTATTTATATTATTATTATATTTATATTATACAGTATATACTTTTATAACATAAGAGAAATGAATTTTACAATTCTAATTATAAATTGTTTTAAAAATACTGTAACTGTAAATCGACTGGTTGTGGGTTCGATCCCCACTCGAGGAGATGAAATATTTACTTAAATTTATATTCCCATTTCTTCGCTCTGGTGTCGAGGCAAAGCGCGGCGTTGAGTTCTGCCACTCAACACGCAATGTCTCCAGAATTCGGCAGAAAGTGGGGAACGGAGTGTCTTAACACTAGGTTTCCTCTGCCTACCCTGCTGTGTGCGGGATACAGCTTGAAGCTGATTTATTTTTATTTAAAAACACTCTTCCGAGGGTGGGATAAGGAGCCAAGCCATCGGTGGAGCCCTAGTTCGAGAGAAAGGAACCTCTTCCGCGCCGCCTCAAGTAAAACTGACTTCTGCATCCGGTTCTTGATTGAACAGCTAAGCGATAACCTCTTAAGATGTTAGTCGCGGCTTTTCGCTATTAAACCGTTAACTGAAACCACTATCAGCATAATGATAGTCAATGATATTTATTATTATATTTAAGTATGTTTTAAATATTATTATATTCACGAATATAATCAATAAACTGTTGTGTCGCCTGGGTAAAATCTCAGGGTGTCCCTGAGACCCAGAGAGAGAGAGAGAGAGAGTGAGAGAGAGTAGAAGTTCTTAAAAAAAAACTTATATACTTACTAATAAAATAATGTATTACTTTCCAACTACTTATATAGGTACAGTATATTGTGCCTCTAGTTGAAGTAATGTATTTTGATGAAGGAGCGTTTTCAAGACGTATTTGTGGGGCTCCGAGCCCGCATTACAGGGAATTAGGCTCCATCTCGTTAGCGAGGTTTATGACCTTCGAACATTCTTTACACATTTTATATTTATTTTTATTATTTTTTGCCCTTTTTTTATAAGGTAGAGGTCACAAACAGTTGAGTCACAAAAAGGAAATGTCTTTGGGGAGATATTATTTGTTGGATGTCGGAAATAAACACTGTGTTTCTATATAATTATATATATTATAATTGACGAATGACGAAAATTTAAAAATAAATCCCTCGAGGGTGAATCAAACTAACTAATGCTTATTTTAACATTTTTAAAGTATTAATCCACACTTAGGAAAGAAAAATACTTATTTAGAAAACGTATAAACGTTCACATTAAGATTATTTATGTTGTTAGCATAAGTTGTAACAAGCGTATAAAAATTTCGACGTAGCTTGACGAGAACGTATGGCTTAGTGGTATGAGCGCCTGGTCGGTTTCCAGGAGGCGCGGGTTCGAGTCCCGCTACGTTCAAATTTTTATACGTTTTCTAAATAAGTATTTAACTAATGCTTTCCTATCAGATTTTTCCAAATTATGTATTTTTTTCAAAATTAACCTTTTGTTATGTACTTCGTTATTAAATTTCAGCCCAATTCTGAGACACTGCGTGTCAAGTGGCAGTATTTAACACCACACTTTGTTTTTTTTTCTTTTGAGAGTGAGAAAATGAAAATAATTAAATTCTGAAATGAGGCCGGTCGTGGCGCAGCGGCACGAGGTGTGACTGCAAAACCGACTGGTTGTGGGTTCGATCCCCACTCGAGGAGATGAAATATTTACTTAAATTTATATTTCCATTTCTTCGCTCTGGTGTCGAGGTTAAGCGCGGCGTTGAGTTCTGCCACTCAACACGCAATGCCTCCAGAATTCGGCAGAAAGTGGGGAACGGAGTGTCTTAACACTAGGTTCCCTCTGCCTACCCTGCTGTGTGCGGGATACAGCGTGAAGCTAATTTTTTTAAATTTTTTTTAAATTAAATTCTCCACGTGGGTATCGAACCTTCTGCCGCACTTATGGTCATAAGCTGTCCTACTACGCCATGACGGTCTGCAGCTGGCTGCCTGTGTGATTTAAATTGTATAAATATTTCTTTTTTCTTTATTAAATTGCATATTAATTACTATCTGGGGAACGGAGTGTCTTAACACTAGGTTCCCTCTGCTTACCCTGCTGTGTGCGGGATACAGCGTGTAGCTGATTAATTTTAATTTCTCCTCCTTGTATGGTGCATTCACTCACTTCAACTGGTTGGCTAAAAGGTATCTCTTATAGAGAATAGGTAGAGATAAATTTACAGTTACTGTATAATATAAATATTCTTCAGTTCGATTCCCACTCGGAAGAGGTGTTCAGTTCCGCAACTCAACATCTGGAGTATCTTCACACTTTCCAGCCTTTTTTGCTATGTTCTGTTGTGTATGCAGTTTTCAAGTGTAATAAAGAATATATAAATAAATACAAAATTCAATAAATGAAATTGAAACCGTAGCGCATGGACATGTCAAATAACTGCAGTACGTGATTGCTGTAGATTCAAATTTCGCTTGAGGGAAGAACTATATTGAAGAGCACGCCTTGGGTCTGCCTAGGTGTAAATGCCATTTTGCTAAATCTTTTTATATTTTTTTATATTTATATTATATATATTTTTTTATTCATATTATTCATTATTATTTGTATATTTTTTTCATTTCTTCGCTCTGGCATCAAGGCAAAACCCGGCGTTGAGTTCCGCCACTTAACCCACAATACCTCGAAAAATTCGACGGAAATTGGGGAACAGAGTGTCTTATTACTAAGTTCCCTCTGCCCACCCTGTTCTATGCAGGATACAGCGTGAAGCAGACTCATATGATGATTTATAATAAATCTTTTTCTTACTCTGAAGTTCAACAACCGCACACATAATATCTTAGGTTCCGCATAAACATAACGTTTCAAAACTAATATTTCTGTAAGTAACAACACAATCAGTATGTGGCGTTGAGACGCATCTAATTATAAGCTTATGTTTTTGCTGACGGTCGACCACCTTCGTCTGTGAATATTGTACTTTACTTATGCTGTCAGAGAGCAGCGAACGTGTCAATTTTCTTTATGAGAACGTGTCGAATCGGGTTTTTAAGAAATTTACAAAGATTTTTGTTCAAAACAATATTTAAAAAACAAAAATTTATACATAATATATATTTAAATATCATGAGGTGGTCATAGCGCGAGATAGTCTATGACTGTAAATGCGATCGTGGGTTCGATCCCTATTTAGAGATTGGATAATGTTAATTTTTATTTCGCCGCTCTGATTGGCTGCTTTTCAATCTGCTACTTTCACTAACACTCTGCTATGATACTTCATTTCCTACTTACCACCCAACTTTTAAAAGTTGTGTTCACTAGGTTCCCTCCACCTAATTTTCTATGTGGCATAAAGCATGTAACTATTTTCTTTTATTAAAAAAAAAACAATATGATATGCTAATTACAGTACGATTCAATTGGGTGATTGACTGCTCACGTGGTGGTTGTGGATTCAATCCAAATACAAAATATACGCGCATTCAAACAAAAGTTTTAATTAAAATGGAAAAGTGTAGTGATTATAATATATAAAGATGCCATTAGACATTACATACGAATATCTATAAAATAAAAATATGTATATAAAAAATTGCTTTCAGTAAAGTTCTTAAAGATATTAAAATGATAAATGTAATCACTAATGGACGTGATGAAACCAGACTAAGAAAGCTATTTCTTTATTTATAAGTAAAACATAGGAAAATAGGGTTGTTTGTTTGTTTATTAGTATTGAAGTAACGATTGATAGTAGTTTAACGTATGTATTAGAAAGCTTTAGCTTGTTTTTTTGAAGCCTTTCCTGCGCAACGGCACAGAGTCTGATTGTAAATAAACGAGGAAGTCCAATACGGAGGAATTAATTATTTTTTAATTCATGGATCAGGTAACAAGACAAAGCTCGGTGTTGAATGCAGTCACTTAACAAGCAATATCTCCAGAATTTGGCGGAATATAACGCCGCGTTATCAAGGAAATAAAAATATTAAATATTTCATTTCCTCGAATGGAAATCGAACCCATAACCTATCGTATTACAGTCGCACGTGTTATAAAAATTATAACGAAAAAGCCAGGTCTTTAAGGCTAGTTAAATTAATGATAGAAATACCAAAACCATTATCGCTGGAAAAGTGCAAAAACTGTACAATATTCCTTATCAGCTCGCACCAGCTATCAGTCATCGTGACTCGGATAGGTTGGTGACCTCAGTTCAAACTCCCAAAGCCTTTGTAAAAATCAAAGGGTTTTTGGTAACACTGTATTGTTTAGCGTTGTATTATACTTATTTTGTGCTTGATATTTCTGTTCTTTTATAAGTATTAAAAATATAGTATTTTTTAAGAAATCCATTAGTAGTTCAGTGACTTTACGGGATTGCCGAAAGTCAACTGATAATTTCAGTCGTTTTGATCAATCAGGCCGGAAAAGGATGTTTTTTTTTATAAGTGAACTGGGCAGATGAGTTTCAAAACTTAAAGAGAGCAGAGTGTTTTTTCACGTTTTCAACATTAAAGCTTTCGAAACTTATAAGATGTGGCTTAAAGAAAATAGGTATCAGTCAAAATTTCATGTTATTGTACTTTTTCATTAGATATTTACCATTATTTTATATAGTTAAGTCATCCTCATCATCAACATCATCATTTTCACCTTTATGATGGCCATTGACCACCCAAGAATCCCCACAACGACCTGCACTGCCTGGTTTATACAAATACCTAAATATGCATAAGTTATAAGGATACAAAATAAAATTTACTTCGCAATAATTTAAGTACAAGTATAGGATGTATTCATTAAGTGTTTTTTTTCCTATATGGAAGACAAAGTGTGACGTTATGTTACTCAGGAAGTTCCTCTAAATGACCGGTAAGTGAAAATTGGTGTTTTGCGCTACTATACTATATTATAGTATATTTGTTAAATGATACTTGTAAATATAATTATATTTATTTATTTTTTTTCACGATTCACGCTATATTCCTCATGTAACAGGGTGTGTAGAGAGGAACCTATTCTTAAGACACTCCATTCCCATTAAGACACCTCCGTTTCACACGTTCCGCCAAAATCTGGAGGTATCGTGTCTTGAGCGGCGTAACTTAACGCCGCGCCTTGCCTTGTTACCAGGGCGAGAAAATAAAAATATTAAAATTTCATTTCCTCGAATGGGAATCAAACCGTAAACTTATTGTATCACAGTCGCATGCTTGAGAATCTGTGCCACGACTGGGCCCAAATTCCTCATTTAACTATTATACTTAGCCTATTAAATAAAATTAATAGTCCCAAGTAGATTGAAATACCACTAGAATATTATTTTATATTTTTATTTAGTATATCTAATATTATACTGTAGAATTGAGTGACGGAGCTCAACACCGCAAACACTTAGTCCAAAGGTTTTAAAATAAATATTATAATGATATACTGAATCGGTAAATAAATTCAATACATCACTCGTTTCAGAGCTGCGTGGGCGGCGTCGAGAGGTGAAGAGTACAATGTCCTTCTCAAGATTTTCCATAAAAAAAATTCCATTGTATAAAAAAACTGGTGTTTGTTGTTGATTATATTTTTGAAGATATTTAACATTTATTTTTTCAGCGGATTGTGGGGAATGTTTGTATTTAATTTGGTTTCATCCACCTCCCCCCCCCCCCCCCNTTTAATTTGGTTTCATCCCCCCCCCCCCCCCCCCCCTTTGGTAGATGAAACGAGGCACTACTCAATACACAATGAAAATTCAGGGAAGAATTGGCGGAAATTGGAAAACGTATAATCTACGCACAGTTTCCTCTACCTTTATTGCTATGTGGAAAAAGCGTGAAGCTGCTCACACATTTAGTTCCTGGACACAAAATTTGGCACTCCACGTGTGCGCTAGAGAACTTAGTGTCTAGACACTGTTCTCCACTTTAGTCTAAAATACCTGTTGGCTTGACCGTCATATAAAACATGTGAACACAAGTAAATGAATCTTGATTTCAATCCATTTAAAGTATAAAAATAATAATGTTCATTTAATATGGAAAATAAAGTTATAGAAGTTATGAAGTACGTTCAGATTTACATAAACATTACTCACATTTAGTGAGATAAAGGCGAAATAGAGTGAGTTCGCCCATTTTAATATGCGTTATCATTAAATAGTGCCCATTTGATGTAGTACTATTATATTTACATGCTTCAAAGAAACTCTTTCGTAAGTTTCCATTTTAAATGTGGTAACTTAAATTTTAAATACAGACCATCGTGGCGCAGTGGAACAGCGTGTGAATTGTGATCAAGGAAGAGGAAATCAAGTAGTAAAAAAAATTGAGTTTCACCGCCTAATTTTCAAGACATTGTGTGTTGTTACCAGAGCGAGGGAATGAATATAATTCATTACCTTGAGTAGGAGTCGAATTCACGGCTATTATTTCGTACAACGTACAGTCGGACGATGTGCTGCTACGCCAATAACTAATTAATTAATTTGTATTTGAATCTGTAAACATCGCTTTTCTTAACAATTTAATCTAAATCTACTGTACAATAGTGGCCTTACGGCCATGACTTACGTCAACGGCCGGTCCTCTTCAAAATTCATAAGTTTAATGAGATAGAGATCTTCGCATACATTGATCATTAGATTTATCTTAAATATAATAGTTGTAACAACCGTATCTTATCTTTTCTTCATTTCAAAATTTTATATAAAACCATCCAAGAAATGCTATTAAAAATCTAGTCCCGTTCGTGGCTTCGCTCGCGTGGACAAAGCTGTATATTTACTTCTCTTGAATGTGTTTTTTATGATATATATTATATTAAAAGTCTTTTATATTATCTGACTTAATCGAATATAACACGCATGTCTTTTACTATAACCCTTCCCCCAGAATCAATATCTCTATTAGTGGTAACCGAATCAAAATTTGTCAAGTAATTTCAGAAATCTTAACGTATATCGTTGAAAATAAGAAAGGGAATATGATAGTCATCTTCCGCAGCTTTTTAAAATGGTAAACCTAAATTAAGGACCAGAAATTTCCTACAGCAGTAGGAAACAAAGAATACCTCTCTTAATGCTTCTCCAAACTGTCTAATTGCCATGTATTTTTTTTACCTTCTAGGCAAAGGGCGTGAATTGCGGGAACGGGGGAGGCGGGTCTCGGGTAGTCCACACCATTCCTTGAATACTCTAGTGCCCACCTCATCACTAGTAACAAAAAGTTAAGTAAGAAAAATAAAAAACAAACTGACCCTGGAAAATGTTTTAGAAACACGTTTCCACCCACCCACCACAGTCCAGGCAAAAGAATTTAATATTTACTAATAAAGAAGATTAATTAATTAGTTCTTGTTTGATTCACGCAACTCTATGACAGGTGTGTTATATATTTTCTATTTTTCTGTTTTTCTTCCATTTCCTTACGTTAGGAACTTGTGTGAAGAGACTATCTCTCACCGTTGGATTTTTGAGATATTGTTTAGTGGCAAAATATAATATCGCACTTTCTTACCAGAACAAGGAAATGAAAAGCAAACCGAGAGGGAATCGAACCTATAGTTGTCATGTTAACTTGACGATCATGACGCTGTGCTTCTACAACACAATGGCCTCAATTTTTTAATAATAACAGCTATAATTTCAATTAAAAAAATCATACAAAACACATGTGTTTGTAACATATCTATATTATATTTTAGACATTAAACAGTAATTTATGAACATATTTCTAGGCCTCGAAGCCCATGTCCAGATTTAGGGAATGATGTATGGCGACCCGACCCTGCCTTTTACGCCTCGCTGTATTCCACATGTGTACCCTTTGTGTCTGTAGGTAACTTATATTTATATAATATACATTTTTAATTTCAAATAAAATAAAATTTGAATATCGTATTTTATGCGATTTTTTTTCCTTTAAATGAATTTCATAACATTGCGTGTTAGCGGGCGGAAATGAACGCCGCGCTGAAAATATTTAGGAATATTCAAATCAAATCAAATCAAAAACACTTTATTGCACAGAGATAACATATAAATTCAATAAAATTAGTAATTTTAGCACAGTGCAAAGGCGGCCTTATCACTATAAGTGATCTCTTACAGGCAACCTTTTATTCATGGAAACTAACATTAAGAGAACATTGTTGGCGGATAACTAAGCATAAATATATTTTTGTTATTTATTATATCATAAAAAAAAAAAATAATAATAAATAAATAAATCAAAGTATACACACACTATTCATATATAAATACATAGATACATACATACAAACATATTATACATACATAAATACATACATAGATATCATATATATGTACATATTTATATAGAGATACATTTATAAACTTAGCGATAGGTAATACTCTTTAAGCCGACGCTTAAAGATATTAAGTGATGTCGACTGCCTGATGAACCGTGGTAGATCGTTCCATAATTTCACCGTTTTTACGGTGAATGATTCACTGTATCACTTGGTTAATATTTCCCCTATCTGGAATTGAACTCAAAACCATTACCTTATGTTGGATACATGACCACTGCGCTATGATAGAAATAAATATTTATGTGAGGCCAATTAGAAAAGTAATCTGCATAATGAAAAAGCAAAAGTTAGTACATATTCCTTAATTCAATGTAATGTTGATATATTAATAAAGTTTTTAGGCAATTTATATACCTCATTTTATTTCCTAAGACTGTAATGTCTTATTAATTTCGTTGCTTTTTTTAGCGTCTCACCGTATTGCATATAATAAATAGCAAGGTAAGCATAGGGGAACCTAGTGCTAAGATTACATAATTTTCAAGACAGCGTGGTGAGTGTCAGAACTCAACACTGCCCTTTGCCTTTTTGTTGGTCTAACGAGGAAATAAAATTAATTCATTTCTCAGATCACGAATCGAACCCACGATGCCTACAATACTATTATATAACATTTTTACAAAATAATGATAAATAGAAAATTTTATATAGTATTTACCGAATCCCTTTCAATCTATACTTTTTTCCTAAACTTAAAGCTGGTTCGTCGAACTTTGCGAGTTTACTGTACCTGTTTGATTACATGCGGGTCTTGAATATTGTTTCCTTAGTATATCACAATTTAAAAATTGATTATTAAACACCTCAGTTTATTGAGGCTAGTCTGGCTCAGGGGCACAGCGTGTGACTGTACGACAGGTAGTGTGTTCAATTCCTACGCGTGGGAGATAATAATATTTTAATTATGAAAGTAAACTTTGAAATACATAAGTGAAATTGGGGAACGGAGTGTCTTAAAACTAGGTTCCTTCTGGCTACCCTGCTTTGTGCGGGATACAGCGTGGAGCTGATTTTTTTATTTTTTTTTACTAGGTTCTTTTTAAAATAAATTTCGTCGGCTTAGAGTGACATGCTAACAACCTATTAATCAAATTATCAAAAGATACAAAAAACGTTTTTAAACAACAATGAGGTTGTTATTATTCGAAAACTGATTTGTATTTTTATGTGAAATATAATTAAAGTATTTTTTTTATTTTTTCATACTTTTGAATAGTATAAAAATGTGTATAAAAGAAAATAACTGATTTAACAGCTTTACCCTGAAAGCCGACTATTTAATGTGGTTTTATAGTAAGAGAGAGAGAGTAAGATATGTTTAGGATGCTGTTGTGATCCAGTGGATATTAATATTTTAAATCTTCGCTATAAAATTGGACGTAGACTGTTTTTAACATAAGGTCAATTAGAAGATTTACTCGTACATATGTGCTTTTTGTGTGAACCTAAAACATATTCACTTTAAAATATAAGTTAAAATAATCGAGAATTGCAACTAGAATTCATTAAAACTGAAATGAACTTTTAATTAAATAAGTTATACTCGTATATATGGATAGTGTTAGTTTGTGTTGTGTATTAAATATTATATTTCGTCTAACCCATTATATTAATATATACGGGATAAATAAAGATAAATCACTATACGTTTTGTACTTCCCGCTCATTTACATTATATTGCTAGTATTTTAAGCTGTTACCCGTATATTAGGGTCGGCAAAGGATTTGTGGATAGGTACTCCCGTCGAGACACTAAGTGACTTACCAGAGCAGAGAAAAGAAAATATTTTACACTTATTTAGAAAACGTATAAAAATTTGAACGTAGCGAGACTCGGACCCCCGCCTTCTGGAAACCGACCAGGAGGCGCGGGCTCCGGTCTCGTGTTCAAGTGTGGAATAATACTTTAAAAATGTAAAAAATATTTTTTATCTCACAACGCCACAACGGCTGCATTCCTCTGTCAATTCATTACATTATTATAACATGACTCTTGTTAAGAGTTTTAAGCTACTCCTATAAAGTGAAGTGTCTCAACTCTAATTTTAGTTACTTGCATATCTTTTAGATTTATAAAGAAAAAGCAACTTTTATATATTTAATATGAACTAAATTGGTAATTTTAAATGTTGAGATCATAAACAGCTGTTTGGGGGTGCCTAAAATTAATGTCCGATAATGCGTCGACCCACACAATAATTTATGACAAGTTTTTTAGGTTTACGCCCATTTTATGAGCTTTGGAAAAAAACAAATAGGGTGATGTGAGTATCCTTTTAGTTTAAGTATTTTTATATAGGTACCTTTAGCATATTTTTGAATATAAAGTGTTTTTTTCATATAATTTTTATTTTGTGAAATATGTAGGCTGTTGTGGCGTAGTGGTGTAGTATCTATTTAACAGTAAGCGCGATGGTTGTGGGTTGGGCTACTACTTGGAAAAATTTATTATTTTAATAATCTATTAATCAGTTTAGTAACCAAAACCGCCGTTGAATTTCGCTACTCTACAGGAATTATTTTTTCTATTAATAGAAAATAGTTTTTTTTAGAAAGTGGCGATTATAGTGTCCTGACACTAGTATCTTTATTTTTACATTAATACGATGGTAAATAAATAAAAATGAAAATAAAATGAGTAAAAAATGTCTTAATACTAGGTTCCCAGGTTCACTATGCCTACTATATAAGATTTAAAGTACAAGTTTGAGCTTTAAATCATTTTTAAATGAAAAAGAAACTTAGTTCTTCACTTTTTAAGTCACCGTGGAGGATTTTATAATTTCTATTAATCTTAGTTTAATTAGATAAATTGTGAAAAAAATATTTAATAGATTTATAACTTATACATATTCTATTATGTGTTTTATGAAGATGAATTAATATTATAATGAAAGTAACTATTTAAATATTTATTTAAAAAAAAACAACTATATGGAAATCCGATAAAAGAGATAAACAAATCGCCAAGTAAATTAATCAGAAATAAATTGTACTGACGTACTTTAAGAGGTTCGTTGACTCGTCTACGCTACGTACGGGCATCAATGGTGTAGGGCGACCATGGTGTAATAGTAATATTAGACCACAGGACCACAGGAGGAAAGCTTTACATTTTTTAACTATATTAAGATAAAAAATATTTTAAATTTTAAAAATACTCTTATACCGGTGGGAAAATGTTCCAGGCCATCCGTGGCTAGGGCTACAGCCTTTACCTTTTCACAATACGCGCCGTCTCAAGTAATTCTGTTTTCTGTATCCGGTTCTTGATTCAACAGCTAAGCGATAGAGCTCTTAAGATGTATCATGTCATCATCACAGTTACCACTGCACCACAATCGTCTCAATCAATGAAACTAAATGGTAAAAATTCGGTGAAAGACATAACTATGCAAAAAATTCTTTTTTTGTTTAGTCCTAAACATTTCATAGTCTTCCTACGAAACTGCTAGTATTGAAAACGACGTATTTACACAGCATTCCCGTAATGTATGTTAGACAATAAAACTTTATTTCGTCATATTATACATTTGTATGTATGTTTGTTGTTTGACCCTTTTCCTGTTACTTAATATTTTATAAATTATAATATTAGCCTTTAGTAAAGAAGAAGGGAAGTATTCAATATATATATTTGTGATATTATTGGAATTAGATAATATTTGAGTATGACGATCTCTTTAGATTTACAAGCATGTTTTGTTTTGTATGTACGTTTGTCCACAAATTTCTTGGAATCTAAAATTGATACAAACATAATCCTTTTTGGCTTAAATTTGGTATAACGTAACTTTTTAAATAATCTATTAGATATGGGAATCCACGTATTTCTAGAGACGAGATGTGACGTCCCATATAGATTATAAGTATCTAGGCAATTGCCAGGTTTGAAATTGATTTCATTTTTTAAAATAACTTTTCATATAAATGATTTATTGTTATAATACAAGATTTTTTCTTTTTTACATTCTGACTTTTAAGTCTATTTTTGTAAGTCTGTAGTCTGATCTGTAAATGAATATTTAATACTATAGTGTAACCGTTATAGGGCAGCGGTACAGTGTCTGGCTGTAACCGTGACGGTACTGGATTATTTTTATTTTCTCTTATTTAGTGGTGTAGATATGTAGATATGTACATCCACAGAATTTATGTACTTATTATTTTTTTAACTTCATGCTGAATCCCGCACATATTGCTTCGTCAAATTCTTGAGTCATTGAAGAAAATAGAAAAAATATTGCATTCTAACCGGGAGTGGGTTTCGAATTCACAACAGTCGCGCTTACAGTCGCAAGCTTGTGTGTGCCCCTGTGCTATCTACCTATCTATGTATAGACTCATTTTTTTATTTTATGCTTTTTATTTTGCAATGTAGGCAGAGAAGTTTAAGACATTTCAGTCTTCTCTACATTCTCTTTATAAAAAAATAAAAAATAGGCTATGTTTAAATAAAAATACATAAATAATTCAAGTTATATTTACAAGTTTAAAACAAAATTCGTACATTTACAATTAAATATGTTACAAAAATATTTTACGAGTATTACATTAAGGTGGTATAATATACTTAAGTACTTTACTTAATAATAGATACCTGTAATCTTTATAAAATACATGTATAAGATTTTAGAAAAAAATATATCTCCGTCCCAACTGGTTATATTCTCGGTAATTAAAAAAAAGATCATAATACTATATATTTTTTAATTTAAACCTGTAATTACAGTTTTGTTGTTATTCTATATAATTTAAAATTATGATATATTTATAATATTAGTAATATTTTAAAATATATATTTATTTCCTAATGGCACAACTTATATGCTGCAAATTTTATAGAAGAAATACAGTCAATATATGTATTGAGTGAACTCTATTAAAATGGCAAAAAAAGAAATTTGAATTCGTTATCATTCCATGGAGTTTACATTTTTAAAATTTAAATACTACAGTGACATTTATACAATTTATACAAATTTAAAATTATTATATAATAACGAAATTATTAAAATTGTTTGTTAATTTAAAAAAAAGTGTAAAATTAGGGCCTCTAGTCTAATCTTACTATTAATATTTACATATACATACTTAAGATAAATTAATATACATTTTAAATACTAAAAATATTACTAGTTGATTATTATGTACATCGGTAGGTAGGTATTTTTTTAAATAATATTCTACGGATAAAATTATTAATAATAATAATAGATTGCATAAGATTTTGTATAGAGCCTCGAATCTATGGTTATATCGCTCCTTTCATGCAACAACAACGAAATGAATGTATTTCCACTGAACAAAGTATAGTAGTTGTAGTAGCAGACACAAAGGTAACTTTATAAATAGAATTTCTGCATATATATTGACACATTTAAGTTGTTTTAAAAAATGCAACTAGGTCATTGTTGCACCAAATTGGCGATTTATAATCTGAGCTTTTATCCATCTAGATTAAAGATTACTAATTAAAATATTTTTTAAATGATTACAAATTAATACCTTAGGCAAGTTGATATAATTTTGTTGATTGTGGAAATAATAGAAAAAATAAACATTTTGAGCAATAAACAATATACAATAATAACTATAATAGCTTAAAGCTTCAATTGAGTAACAATATATAAATATAAAAAATATCATTTATCATCACTATATTTAATATAAAAATACAATATAATACAATGAAACAACAAAAAAGTTCTTAAAAATAAACACAACACTGTAGTTTTTGATTAGCAAGTCTCTATTAACTCTACATCACTAAGCATCTCTATTTAACTTATTTTCACTTTCTTATAACGGTCTTGCGAACATTATCCTGTCTCTTACTCCATCATTTCCTGTCAACAGGAAACCAGCTCTATCCCTGTCCATTCTTGTATCGAAGACATCATCAATTTCACTGTGATCATAATCCACCACTGGTTCTATATGATTTCTCTTCAGGAAATAAGAAGAAGATACGTGACAAGGGGATGAAAGACGTTCGAAAGTGGGAAAATGTTTGTGTGCTTGTGTGTTTTCTGAGAAAGATTGCCTAATGTGGTGTTTACGTGTGCTCGTGTGGGGTGGATGGTTGAATGAAGCTCGACGGATGAAACGTGGGTCGGTTCGGATAGATTTAAGGTTTGGATGATTATGGTGGTTGAGGTTACGATTGGATTTTAGGGAATCTTCGTAGCTGCACCTGTTTGGAAAAAAGCAAAAATTAAATCTTAACAAATGCCATTGTGGAACATCTGGTAAGTTTTTGTATAACTATGGTGGTTGTAAGTGTGATTGGGTTAGCTTTCAAAATATTGTATAATATATTTTTTTGTAAATATGCAAGTCCCATTATGTAACGAAAACGAAACGAATATGAAATGCCATAAATGAAAAGAACTTAACTATGGACTATCACAAATACATATATTGAGTTTTAATTATATTAAAATTGACGAATGAATAAATTGATAGAAGTTTTTTTTAATTTATATAGTTAATTGGTAACTTATATAATAGCTATATTTCACATCAAAATAAAAGAAGAGGGCAGAGTTCAGTTGTCGATTTAAATCCTATAACTTCTTATTTGTAGTTTTAAAGCAAATATTTTCTTGGTGATTGCAACCTTCCAACCTGAGTATTGGACATTTTTTTAATAGGCATTAAGAAAAGAGTGACTTATCACTACGACCTCTTTGTCTATCTAAACTAAAAAACTGATGATATAAAGTTATACCAACCCGCTGCTCTCTTCCGAAGTATGCACAGAAGATCTTCCGCATGCACAACGCTCAGCGATCCCGGAATCCTGTCCACTGGAATTGACGGACGTTAGCGACGTGTCTTGCATTTTCCTGTGAGTGGGTTTGTGATATTGTTGTATTGATGTGTGAGTGCTGAATGCACTGTATACGTATATCGGAGAATTTTTCATGTTGATGGATTTAGTGATTTCAAGTAGAAATGTATACAAAATTACGTTCCATTATAACATTTTTTTTTTGGAAAATTGTAAATTTTATCCAGAAAACAGGTTTTTTTTTAAATAAAATAAGATGCAATAACAATGAAGGCATATTCTAATATGCAAAACAAGATACATATTTTGATCTTTTACGTAATTTTGACCTATTATTTAAATTCATGATGCTTAAGTTATATAGTATGTTAGTAAAGCTTTGGAAGCATTATTATTATTATTATATTTGTTAAGATTAATTTTTAACAGTAGACGTTAAGTAATAATTAAAGCCCATAAAGTTTACGTTCACTTTAACTGAAGTTCTCAAGAACATTTCAACATAACGTTTAGTATCTAAAAGGTCTTGGATATCAAAAATAATATTCAATGTATGTGACATTATTTGAAATGTAGTAAATGATCTGTCGTGATCATGAGAGAAGTTACAATGTATGTATAAAGAGAAGGATATTTTTTGCAGCAGGATATTATAAATTTACGAGAAAAATCGATATATTAATGTATTCTAAATATTAGCCATAATTGTTAGTCTTAATAAGTCAGTGGCGGATTTACCAACAAATATGTAGTACTAAGTAGACTTATAGCCTATAACTACAGATTTATAATACTATCTCATATAGAAAGATACCTGTACAAAAGTATGCGACACGTTTTGCCTATCATTTTTTTCTACGTACTTTTTAAATTGAATGTCAACTGCGATTCCTAAATCTTATCCAAAAGCTTGTGATTTCTTTATTTGTGATTGATTACACATCTACACGAGTGATTATACATCCACACATGTTATCACACATACATATAAATGATCACACCTTCACACATAAGTAATCACTTCCACACATGTGCTTACATGTCCCCGCATGCAATATCACATCCACACATATGAAATTTCACATCCATACAAGTGATCAGATATTCACAAATATGATTATTTCATCAGAAGTGTAATCACACTTCTGATGTGTAATCTACATATTCATATATTTGTTTTTAACAGAATTTTTATCTGCACATTATTTAATAGTTCTTTTAACTATTTTTTTATTTTTTTCCCTTTTTTTCACTGCATTACACAATTTCGCAACATTCATATCTATCCCCAATAATTACCAAACCACACGAACCAAAAATGCTTATTTATAA
Source organism: Heliconius hermathena (assembly GCA_013403705.1). Taxonomy (NCBI): domain Eukaryota; kingdom Metazoa; phylum Arthropoda; class Insecta; order Lepidoptera; family Nymphalidae; genus Heliconius; species Heliconius hermathena. The sequence goes on along the minus strand of JAAIXJ010000144.1, from coordinate 489,617 downwards.
AGAAGTTTTATATAGTTTCAATCAATCAAAGGAGAGTAACGTTCTTTCTACATATTCAACGAACAACCAAAAAAAAAACAAATTGTAACAATATCTTTGAATTGCCACTTGTAGGCCTCTATAATTAACAGTTGTAGTTGCATTGCAAAACTAAACAGCCTACAGCTAAATGCAGCCTAAATGTGTAAATCCGCCACTAAAATAAGGTCATAGAGACCTCTTAATTTACATTACAAATACATGTATTTTATTTAAATAAATTTATAATGTATATAACTAAAATAATTCAAACACAATCTTACCTTTTCTGTAATGGTCTTTGATTAAATTTGATACACATTCGCTCGTGTTTCTCTTTTCCGTTGACATCTGCGAATTGTCCCTTCACACATTTCTGGTGAATCTTCCCAAACTCTTCAGCTGCATGAGGACAAGTCTTTTTCGGACCTTGAGTTTGGTTCATCAGATCCATGTAGGAGTCCTCGCTGAAGGATTGATTTAATTCCTGGCACTGATTATTACCAGATGGAAATAATCCTCCCAGTTTAGTAAGGTCAGATGGGAAATTAAGACGCTGAGAAAATGGTTTGTGACGATTTCTGTTAGGGCAAAGATAAAGATCGAAGTAAAGATTATGGTTATTTGAGAAAGGAAATCATTATTTCTTAAATTAATAAATTATAATATTGCACTTTAAGAATATAAATTTGGAATAAGCGATTTTTTATCTAAGAAGGATTGCCAATCAAAAATATTATATTATATATTAAGTATACATGTAGGTAAAGGAAGAAGAAAAAAGAAATAAGAAGTTAAGATTAATACGTAAATGATAATAAAATTGCGTTTTGTTTGAAATAATTTATTTAATAAACAAGATTATAAATATTTAAGTTTAACTATAGATAGATCAGTCTTAGGTCTTTAGGCGAAATAGTGGTGTGTATGTTTTCGTTTGTGATGGTGGTGAGGTCTGAAATGTGTAAAAAACATCGCTTACCCTTTTTAGGCGCTTAATATCAACTTATTAATCTAGCGAAGGGATTTTGATCTAAATTAATTTAACTTTTCGTCGAGTTCTACATTAATAAGTAATTATCTTTCATCTCTGATGTTCGAAAGATTAGTTTTGATTAATAGTGGCCAAAAGTGTTAGCTTAAATATTTCTTAAGTATATAAGACAGGATTTAGTTTTATTATATATTTTTTAAAAATTCAATCGTATGAAACAAACGCGTTGTAATAATAATTTGTAATAAATTCACGAAAAATTTCAATTTTGTAAAAAATATTTTTTCTATGATATATTAATCCTTTCTCCTTCCCTTCAATTCTTTACACAAGCTTATTTAGCACACTTGTTGATGAGGTTTCTAAGTTATAAGCTTTCAATATTTAAAAAACTTAAAAAATAATATAAATCATTTGCTTACCTTCTAGTCTTCTTAACGCACAATATACAAACAGCGGTAGTACAAGCTCCTACAAATACCAAGCAACCAAGTGCAACAACGCTGATCTCCATGGAGTTTAAAGTTTGACTTCTGGCTTGTACCATTGATGTGTCTCCAACACCTAGGACTTTGAAGCCCGCGAGATTTTGACGTAAGAGGGTTTCTCTTTTCATAAGTGACCTGAAATATGAGTATATGATGCTAATATTAATAAATGGAACGAAAAGATTGGGATAGACTATGTAAAAAATACATATTTTCATATACTAACTTGTGTAATACTTCCATATCAACAATGGTATTGGAAAGTGGATCCACTGCATAAATAAAGAGGTCAGACCTGAAACATGAATAATACTTTAAATTAATTATTATTAAATTAAATCAGCTTCACGCTGTATCCTGCATACATCAGGGTAGGCAGAGGGAACCTAGTGTTAAGACACTCTGTTCCCCACTTTCTGCCGAATTCTGGAGGCATTGCGTGTTGAGTGGCAGAACTCAACGCCACGCTTAGCCTCGACACCAGAGCGAAGAAATGGAAATATAAATTTAAGTAAATATTTCCTCTCCTCGAGTGGGGATCGAACCCTTCCTCTTCCCCCGGACCTCTGAGGAGTTCAGACGTGTTTACGAGTAATCCGCTGTTCCTTTCTTTTATTTTGTTTAATAGTAATTCGCGTAAGAAATATCGAGTATAAATAATAGGAGTGCATACAAGCGAAGAGATCTCAGTATTACCAGTGCTGACCGCGCCTACTCGAGGACCCATCCGTCATCGCCAGCAGCAACGCCCAGCAGCGTATTGTTCCTGCCCTTAGAGGTGTAACGCAAAGGTGACCAACTACATAGCCGTGGGCGGAGTACAACTTTTAACAGTAAGCGAATTCAACTAATAAAAGCTTAAGTGCATAGAGATCTACTTAAACTGGACGGAAAGTACTTTTGTATGGAAACGTCGATTGCCACCACATTAGTTAGACCTCCGTCCTTGTAAAGCAATCCTTTCACTTTTGCGACTATAAGTGACTGCTGCCCTGGTACATAGTACGCGAAATGCCACTCAAACGAACGCCGCCACCGCATGCGACATTGCCTGCAGACTCTGGTAAGGCACCCTGCAATGAACTAAATTTGCCGGCGTCTTCATTGGCGGAATTTGAACCTCCAAGACGTCTCGATAACCCGATGGATATGGAAACTACTCTTAACAAATCTGCTTCTGATACCGACTTGACTATTACACCACCGAGCTTTGTTTTCCAACGGAATAAGAGATTTAGGGCTCAGATGGAAGACTCTGTGTCCAATCAATTAGATGTTTTTACAGAACAAATGCGTAAACTGATGACATCTTCTGCGGCCAAACAGGCTGACGAGCTTAGAAAGGTGAATTCTATTTTGAAAGATATTCAACAGTCAAATTATAATATAGAGAATTCGGTTTCGTATCTCGCTGCTCAAAATGAAGAGTTTAAGCAAAGAATAATAGAACTGGAAACTCAANAGACCTGAATAAAATAGTTATACCTCAAGCACAACCATTTCCTCTCATAGAAGACTTAGTAACTAAAACAATAAATTGTAATTATTTCACTACTTTAGATGTAAATTCTGCTTTTTGGTCCATTCCATTAAAAATTACAGACAGACATAAAACTGGATTTGTAACACAAGAAGGTCACTACCAGTGGACCTGTTTACCTTTTGGCCTTAAAATATCTCCAGCTATATTTCAACGGATTTTGGGAAACATTATAAGAAAATATAACTTAACAGAATTCACCGTAAATTATATTGACGATATATTAATTTTTTCCAGGACATTTAATGAACATATCTTACATATAAAAAAATTACTGGAGGCGATTCGAGAAGAAGGTTTCAGGCTAAAATTCGTAAAATGTAAATTCGCATCTAATTCTGTTAAATATTTGGGACATATATTACAAAATAATACGATTACACCACTAAAAGATAATCTGAAATCAATAAAAGATTTTCCCATTCCAGAAAATAGAAAACAAATACGCCAGTTTTTGGGAAAAATTAATTTTTATGGAAAATACATTCCAAATGTTTCAATAGTACTTGATCCATTACATAATTTGCTTAGGAAAGACCAGACTTTTAATTGGACAAAACAATGTGAAGATGCATTTAAAAAAATTAAAAATTATCTATGTTCTAAACCAATACTAGCTATCTATGATCCACAAGCACCAATATTTATTTATACAGATGCCAGTGTCAAAGGTGTAGGAGCAGTTTTAAAACAGATTCAACAAAACGGCGAAGAAAAGCCGGTAGCATACTTTTCTAAAAAAATTAATGAATCGCAAAAATATAAAAAAGCTATATTTTTAGAGTGTCTGGCTATTAAAGAAAGTATAAAGTTCTGGCAACATTGGTTGATTGGAAATCATTTTACTATTTATACAGATCACAAACCTTTAGAGAAGCTAAATGTGAAAAATAGAACTGATGAGGAATTAGGTGATATGTTACATTATCTGTCTCAATATAATTGTGAAATAAAATATTATCCAGGAAAAAATAATACAGAAGCAGATTGCCTTAGCAGGAATCCAGTGTTGGAAATCTATGAAAACAATGACGATTATTTAAAAACAGTAAATTTAATTGACATTCTTGATATAAAGAATGATCAAGCAGAAAATCATCACTTAAAAAAAGGAAATAATCTTGTATTAGAAGATGGAATATATTATAAAAAAAATGGGAAAAAAAATAAAAAAATAGTTTTAAGTGAAGAATATAGTAAAATTATAATAAGAAAGGTCCATGATAAATATTGTCACATTGGAATTAATCAAACAGAATCGAAAATAAAGCCCTTTTATACAGCACCCAATCTATCAGATAATATTAAATTAATTTGCAAAAATTGCGAAATTTGTATAAAAAACAAAACAAGGATAAATAGAAAATATGGTGTTATGTCACAACTTGGCCCAGCTACAAAACCGTTTCAAATAATGTCGCTAGATACAATAGGAGGATTTGGTGGTCAAAGATCATTAAAAAGATATTTACACCTTCTGGTAGATCACTTCACTAGATTTACATACATCTTATGTTCTAAGAATCAAAACGCTCAGGACTATATCAAGCTCATAGAGAAAATTCCTAAAGAAGAAACAATAGATATCTTACTTTCTGATCAATATCCGGCTTTTAACTCTAATGAATTCAAAAATTATCTTAGAAATAGAAATATTCAGTTAGTGTTTACAGCAGTAGATGCACCTTTCTCAAATGGTTTAAACGAGAGATTAAACCAAACTTTAGTAAACAAAATGAGATGTAGAATGAATGAATCAAAAGGCAAAATCAATTGGTCAAAAATTGCAGAGGAATGTAGAAACAGATACAATGAAACAAACCACTCAGTAACAGGATTTTCTCCTAAGTATTTGTTATATGGTGAGTCTACAGACCTGTTACCACCTGAATTAAAGGAAAAAGAGGCATTAACAAGAAATTTGGAAGATGACAGGAAAATAGCATTTCAAAGATCAAGAAAATCACACGACTATAATAAATCTTTATTTGACAGGTCCAGAATACAATACGATTTAAAAAAAGGTGATATGGTGTATGTAAACCACGGCAACAAATTAAACAAAAAAAAGATGGATGAAATTAGAATTGGTCCGTTTCTGATTGAAGAGAAAATATCTGATACAATTTTTAAAATAAACACGGGTCGCGGAACAAGATCAATTGGACTATATCATATTACAAAACTGGTTCCTATGCTTGTTGATTAGTTATGGATAAAGCTTAATTTTGGGAATTAAGCTTCTCAAGGAAGGGAGATGTAAGCACCGTGTCGGTTGCTTAGTTCATTTGATAGATGGCGCTACGTTCCACAGAGGATCGGAGACCGACGCTCGCCGTTGCTGCCATTTTGAATTGATCTAACGTACAATACATAACTTTCATTTTAAATTATTTACCGTTTAAAAGTTGATATTAATTATAGTCTTATTCATTGTGGAATTAAGTGTAATAGCTAGTAAAAGTATTATAAGTCAATACTACATGAGTGCATGGACATTTAATTGTCGATTCTCTTTTTTAGGTTAGTGGTTTTATTGTTTTATTTTATTGGGTTTTTTTTATATTTAAATATTATTATTAATCTTATAAATAAATCTCTTTTTTAGACGAATCACATTGTGTTATGCATTGCTAAATCCCAACATTAAAAAGTAATCTTATATATATATAGTTTAATAATATACTTTAAGTTAAGGTTTCTATCATAGTTATGATTTTTTAATGCTAATGGAAGAGCGGAGTCTCCTGGTACAGGCAATAACATGCTTAAAAGGAGGTTCCAATCACGAGTGGATTTTGTAAGAAACTTGCTTAATAAACTATTATTATTATTATATTATTATTATTACTAACCCACAACCAGTCGGTTTTACAGTCACACTTCGTGCCGCTGCGCCATGACTGGCCTCATTAATTATTATATATATAATTAATTATTATATATATTATTGATTACGCAAAACATTTTAAATTAATTATTATTATTGATTACGCAAAACAGACAAAAGGTCAAATCACGTATTAAAATTATAGAACATCCAAAGCAGTTGAAAATATTCTGACAATATTAGGACATTTAAAAATATCATACCGTAGCGTTTGGCGCTCCGTTCTCTCTGACTACCACGCTAGGGATAAAAATATCATGGTTTTTTTTTTCAGAATTTCATCAATCAGTTCAGTTTTAATTATTAAAACTTGCTACCGATGATAGTACCAATATAGATTTTAAATCGATGTTTCAAGTTAAATAAATCCCATCAAAACATAAATGTGAAATAAAAGCAAAGTTCAATGTTAAGTAATTGTGTGTGGGGTACTGAGTGTCTTAACACTAGTTTCGGAGGGAACCTACCACTAGGTTTCCTCTGCCCACTCAACTACATGTATATGGAATACAGCGTGAAGTAGATACAAAATAACTTACGCGTGCCCATCCATTCCGCTCCGTGCACTCAGTCGTAATGTACGTATACGCACATCCATTCCTGTAATGTTCGAGAGACGAGCTTCAATAGTATCACGATGTTGTTCCACTTGCAGTGGACGACCACCTACAACTACCACCAACTGCTTGTTCTCATTTAGGATGTATACCTGTAAACATTAACATGAGAAAAAAATATCAAATGATATTTAAGTAACTGTTTGTGATTTTGTATATTTTTATTTATAAGCATTATGCATTTAATTAAAAATCTAAGAAAGTTGGTGGATGAGGCCAGTTGTGGCGCAGCGGCACGAAGTATGACTGTAAAACCGACTGGTTGTGGGTTCGGTCCCCACTTGAGGAGATGAAATATTTATTTAAATTTATATTTCCATTTCTTCGCTCTGGTGTCGAGGTTAAGCGCGGCGTTGAGTTCTGCCACTCAACACGCAATGCCTCCAGAATTCGGCAGAAAGTGGGGAACGGAGTGTCTTAACACTAGGTTCCCTCTGCCTACCCTGCTGTGTGCGGGATACAGCGTGAAGCTAANTTCGGCAAATTTGCTAATTGTTATAACAGTTACTTTATACGAGTACATGTCGTACATCTGTGTTACTAAATTGGCTGAATCTTTAGCTTTTAGTTTGTATGATGATAAAAAAACCGAGATTTCAAGATTTAGGATCGAGATCGGATTTACGCGGGAAAAACTGCTCTTGCCGTGCACGTGTATTTTACCGTCTACCTAAATACCGTATAGCAAAATATTTTTCTTTAAATAGAGGAAATTAAATACATGATTGTGCGAGGACATTAAATAAATTCCTAAAAGACTTAAATTACTTAATGAGGCCTTTGTGGCGGCGTGGCACAAACGTGTGACTTTAAACGCGATGGTTGTGGATTGATTTCTCACTCGGGGAAATTAATTATAATTGATTTCATTTCTTCGCTTTGGTAACGTGTTACGCAAAACGTGGAGTTGAGTTCTGCCACTCAATACGCGATGCCTCCAAAGTTGCATGGAAAATGGGGAAAGCCATGTCTTAACACTAGATTCCCTCTACCTACTTTGCTATATGCAGGATATTAGATACAGCGTAAAGCTAAAAACCGGACAAGCGGTAGTCGGGCTCGCCCGTCAAGGGTTCCGTACAAAAATTGCAGGTCTCGAGAAATTTTGCCCTCATTTAAACATTATACATATAAATAAAATTAAAGGGTCTGTCTGTGACATTAACACAACTGTGGTTTTTCAAATGTATATAGTTATTTATACGATACCAAAACACAAATAAACAATTTCAGCATTTTTGTCTGTCTCCCTTTCTGTTTATCCGGGTTAAACTCCGGACCAACTAAACCGATTATTATGGGACTAACACTGAAAGCTAGAGGGGGCTGTGGAGCAACATAAAGATAGAGGGAGAAAAAATCGCTACTTCCTAAAAGAGTTTATATAACTGTCTTATAGAATTGGCTAAATCTTTAGTTTTCAATGTTGTTTGATATTGTTTCTAAACTATTATTTGTATAATGATAAAAAGGACCGGTCGTAGCGCAGAGGCACAAAGTGTGACTGTAAAATCGACTGGTTGTGGGTTCGATCCCCACGTACGATAACTTCTGCAAGCAAAATCAAATGCTCAAAACATTTAAATTACGATTTATTTAATGCATAACAATATAGATAATAAACTAAAATAATTAATCCATTTTAGGGTTCTGTATCTCAAAAGGAAAAAAATAGAATCCTTATAGTATCACTTTGTTGTCCATCTGCCCGTCTGTCAAGAGCATTTTATTTCAGATCGCGTTCAGGTTTACCGTACTTTGGAGCACAGAAATCTAGCTTCTTATACAGACAGAGAGAGTCAAAAGATATGAACATTTATGTATCGTTTTTGCTTCATTTTGTATTAAATTCACCGCGTAATCAAAACCTATAGTGTACTTCCCTTAGACCTACAGTTATGAAATTTAGAACGAAGTAAGATCTTACAATACAAATAAGGGAATAAAATCCGAAAAGTAAAAATTTATAGATATTTCATAGACAAAAATCATAACAAATATATATTTGTAGTCGATTTCATACAATAATATTGGGGTTCCGTACCTTTTAAGGAAAAAAGACACCATTATAAGATCACTTCTTTGTCCGTCTATCTGTTCTGTCTGTATATCTGCAAACTTAAGTTTCTTAACTTTATCCGCCGCATCATTAATACCTATAAATATATTTCAAGGAGCACCTAGTTGATAATAAAATCAATAAAAATATATAAAATACCTGTAACATACTTGAAGGAACAAAAAATATTAACATAAATTGCAAATTCACGTACGAGTTTTAAAGCACCGTTCTCTTTATTCAACTACAGTTCCTTCATTGTACGTAGTTTAAAGTAGTTTAGCAGTAAATATTGAGGTTTAAACTTTTAGCGTAACTCGTATTATACTGGTTTATATATTTTTGTGATCACGAAAAATTTTTGTAATAATTTTATTTCAAAAAAGACTTTAGGTTTCACTTTATACTGATTATTATTAACTATTATTACTATACCAAAATAATAACTACAAAACAATATAATAAGGAAATATATATAGTTTAATAATATACTTTAACTTAAGGTTTCTATCATTGTTATGATTTTTTAATGCTAATGGAAGAGCGGAGTCTCCTGGTACAGGCAATAACATGCTTAAAAGGAGGTTCCAATCACGAGTGGATTTTGTAAGAAACTTGCTTAATAAACTATTATTATTATTATATTATTATTATTACTAACCCACAACCAGTCGGTTTTACAGTCACACTTCGTGCCGCTGCGCCATGACTGGCCTCATTAATTATTATATATATAATTAATTATTATATATATTATTGATTACGCAAAACATTTTAAATTAATTATTATTATTGATTACGCAAAACAGACAAAAGGTCAAATCACGTATTAAAATTATAGAACATCCAAAGCAGTTGAAAATATTCTGACAATATTAGGACATTTAAAAATATCATACCGTAGCGTTTGGCGCTCCGTTCTCTCTGACTACCACGCTAGGGATAAAAATATCATGGTTTTTTTTTTCAGAATTTCATCAATCAGTTCAGTTTTAATTATTAAAACTTGCTACCGATGATAGTACCAATATAGATTTTAAATCGATGTTTCAAGTTAAATAAATCCCATCAAAACATAAATGTGAAATAAAAGCAAAGTTCAATGTTAAGTAATTGTGTGTGGGGTACTGAGTGTCTTAACACTAGTTTCGGAGGGAACCTACCACTAGGTTTCCTCTGCCCACTCAACTACATGTATATGGAATACAGCGTGAAGTAGATACAAAATAACTTACGCGTGCCCATCCATTCCGCTCCGTGCATTCAGTCGTAATGTACGTATACGCACATCCATTCCTGTAATGTTCGAGAGACGAGCTTCAATAGTATCACGATGTTGTTCCACTTGCAGTGGACGACCACCTACAACTACCACCAACTGCTTGTTCTCATTTAGGATGTATACCTGTAAACATTAACATGAGAAAAAAATATCAAATGATATTTAAGTAACTGTTTGTGATTTTGTATATTTTTATTTATAAGCATTATGCATTTAATTAAAAATCTAAGAAAGTTGGTGGATGAGGCCAGTTGTGGCGCAGCGGCACGAAGTATGACTGTAAAACCGACTGGTTGTGGGTTCGGTCCCCACTCGAGGAGATGAAATATTTACTTAAATTTATATTTCCATTTCTTCGCTCTGGTGTCGAGGTTAAGCGCGGCGTTGAGTTCTGCCACTCATCACACAATGCCTCCAGAATTCGGCAGAAAGTGGGGAACGGAGTGTCTCAACACTAGGTTCCCTCTGCCTACCCTGCTGTGTGCGGGATACAGCGTGAAGCTGATTTTATTCTTTTAAGAAAGTTGGTAGAAGGACACGATAGGGCTGACTGGATCAGATAATGTTTTAATTAGCGCTGCCTTTAACAAAAAAGGCTGTAATAAAATCGTACGTACTTAACTTTTTTGTATTTTTTCTTTTATAAATAAGCAAGAGAACTTACAAACAGGTTAATAATGGCGGATTTGCCATCATCAGCGCCACCTCGGTCTGTAGCTTTTATATCAAGGCCAAATACGCGACCAGCATCACGCGCCACGCTGGCCGCCACCCGCACTCTGCCACTGCGCGCGTCCAGAGAGAAGCGGCCGTCAGTCCCTGCGCTCGCAGCCGCTGAAGGCGCGCCCGCGCCCGCGCTGGGGCCCGTCGCTTGCGCGTGTAGCAATGTGTAACGGATGTCCGCGTTGAGACCCGCATCCGCATCGGTTGCCTGTTTATCGAGGAAATTATAATATTATTATAATATTTTATTTATTTAAGCTACCGTTTGCCGGATTGATTATCATAAAAAATATTTATATTTAAGAGTATATTGAAGAAACAAAGTAAAATATATTTTTAAATTTTCTCATGCGTACAGACTGAGTAAGCAGAGAGAACTTAATACTAAATCAGTCTCCAATGGCGAGTCTCCATTCGCACAGGTGAACTCACTGCTCCTCAGACTAGGAGAAGAAGCAAAGAATAAGCATAGACGCAATGACGCTGGACATATACAAAGCCGCCGTGGTGGACTACCATGGATGCGTCATTACCTCAAAAAACCACTGCTTAACCGTCTATGAAAACAGGGGAGAGGACCTGAGCTTTTTGAAAGCTTGGAACCACCAATCCTCCCTCAGAGAAGGATCACCTGCCACTAAAACACCCCAGCCCAGCGGATCCGAGCGACTCCAACAAAAAACGATCAACAAGCGCAAACAAGACTATACAACAACATCAACACACGACACTTCGGCGACGCCAATAGCGACAGCCATGCTCAGAATGGTCACTCCAAAAATCACCACTCCTCCACCACATGCTAGCCCCCTCTCGCCGAATCGACCCAGCAGTCAGGAGAAGGCGATCAAAGCCTTCTTGGGAACCAACCAACAGAGGAACCCGGAAGGACATCGCGCGGATCCGCTGGCACTCGGCAGAGGAACAATCCTACCACCTGAACTTCAACCAGCTAATACCCCACGCGAACACGCAATTAATGCGTACATCGAGTTCCTGGCTATAACAAAGGCGACCCGAGAGGTTAACCTAGCCACCTGCAAAAACATCATGCAGACCTACCAGAGAGGCAACACAAAGCTACTGGAGGTGGAACTCGAAGAAGCCGATGCGGCGGTATACGACAACGACAGCTCCAAAGTCCTAATAGGGAAAATGTCGGGACAGTATATGGCCGCATATAACAACACCAAAGGCTTCGTGGGCCTGGTTGAAGTCGAGCAACGAGGAGTCGGCCCCCCTAAATTTAACACACCAACGAGTGACCCAGTAGTGGTAGTGGCCAAGTGCACGAGGGTTATGCTAGACGACCGGATACTTGACATGGCACGTGCCATCTCAAGCGATCCCAGGCCAGGCGCTGCCCTTGGCACCTGGAAACTGCCAAAACTGAAATGGGTAAACGGTGTCCCTGGATGCGGAAAGACGACTCACATAGTTAGGAACTTCGATGAGGAAGCAGAAGCTGTAGTGACCACCACAGTCGAAGCCGCCAAAGACCTTAAGGAGAAGCTGGCGCACCGCCTTGGAGAAAGAGTCAGGAAAAGGGTGCGCACAATGGCCTCGGTATTAGTAAACGGCTTTAAAGAGGGCATCGTAATAAACCGACTAACGGTGGACGAAGCCCTCATGTGCCACTTCGGGGCCATTGTAATGGCGGCGAGACTGTCAGCAGCGGAGGAGGTCACCCTCATCGGAGACATCAACCAGTTGCCTTATATCGACAGAAACAATCTGTTCGATCTAAGGTACTGCCGACCAAATCTAACAACCAACATCACAAGTGAGTTGTCATGTACGCACCGGAGTCCATTGGATGTCGCCTTTGCCATCGCTGAAGTGTATGACTACATCTACTCCTCGAACCCCATCATCCACTCTCTCAAAAGGGAAAGCTTCACAGGCGCGCAAATACCATCTAGCTGCGCGGATACCCTATACCTGGTTCATACGCAGGAGGAGAAGAGAATTCTTATGGATCAGGGGTATGGTACCGGAGCATCGTCGCGCGTCCTAACCATCCACGAGGCGCAAGGACAAACCAGAGGGCATGTCATCATCGTACGAATCAGAGGCGCGAGGATCCGCATCCATGAAAGCATTCCTCACGCAGTCGTCGCAGTAACGAGACACACCAACACCTGTGTCTATTACTCCGACGACGGTGGTGACGCCATCGGCAATTTCATCAGCCGAGCGGTGGGGGCCTCAGCGAGGAAAATCCTGGAGCACAACCTTCGCATGTCTATGACATCGCGGGACAACACGGTTATGGAGTCTCTGGTGAAAAGGCTCCATAACCAGCACAGACACGTCACATAGTCGTCGAGGAATTAGCAATGTATCCACTTATAGTTAATAGTGTAATAAGGCAAAAAAAAAAAATTATAAATAATACCTTAATTACAATTATGAAAAAAAAAAATAAATAAAAATAAAATAAAAATAAATAAATAAACGTATTCCTTAACAAGACTTATAAGCCTAATATCCCAATAATACTAACTAGTTAATTGTAAGAACCTATTTAACTGTAAACACATACACATATTATACTAAATCTTAATAATACCTACTAGTTAACTGTAAGAACCAACTTAATTGTAAACATGTATTATACTAAACTAACAATATAGAACAATATAGATTATTAATAAGAAAAAAAAAAAAAACAACAGTCAGTGTGGACACTCACCTTAGATTTAAGTTCATAGCTTTAATAAGATCCCGATTTGTTTGAGTAACGCCGAATAATTTTAATAAAATTGCATATAAAAAAGGCACGGGCATACTGCGCCCGTGGATGTTGTTTATTTAATAAAAAAAAAATACTAAATCAGTCTATTTGCAATATCCGGCATTTAAAAAACAAATATTATTTTAATATAATAATTACTCTGTGTAGGTGCCAAACTCAAAACCATCACGACACTGATAAAATCAACCATTATAAGTAAGTAAATATAATAAGAGTGTGCATTTTAAAATGTATAATAACCTGTAGCTGTATAACTTCATATCCAAACGGAGCCGTTGTCGGTATAGCGGTGACCAATGGACGTCCTCCTTTCCAGAATTTAGGAGTATTATCATTCACATCTTTAACTCTAACTACCACTTTGACATCATATTTAGACATCCCTTCAAAAACGTCATCTGGAACTGGATATATCATATGTGGGAGTTCTCTACTTATTTTTTGTCTTTCAGCCCTTACTATAATTTCATACAGCTCTTTAACTTCTCGGTCGGGGCTTTTAATTAAATATAATGTTCCATTTCGAGGATCAATGACAAATGTTTTTTTTATATCGGTATCATTTTCATTAAAAATATAATATTTCATTTTAAAATTTTCATAGTATTCCGTTAAATTAAGAGTCACTAGTTCAACTGGTGTATGCACATTTTCTTCTATTTCCAGCTCATAGTACCGAGTTATAAAGACAGGTTTATCAGAAACTTCCACATCGTCTGGTATATCTTTAACACTTAACATAACAATAGCGGTTGAGCTCAAGCTTGGTGATCCTAAATCTGATGCAACTACTGTTATATTGTGCACTTTTTGACTTTCATAGTCTAATCTAGTTGTTGTAGTTAGTATCCCTTCTTTTGAATCGATACTAAATATATTTAACTGATTTTTTCTTTGTGGTAGGCTGTACAAAATTAGGCCATTGCCGTTTCCAATGAAATCAGAATCATTAGCATAAACTCTCGTCACGATAGTACCAATTGGTGCATTTTCATCTAAGGAAGCTTTATATACTGGCAACATCATAACAGAATCGAAATTATGATTAGATAACTCTTGAGCTTCCGGATGTTTCCATTCTAATAGTTCATCATACGCGAAAAACCTTGGAGCGTTATCATTTACATCTAATACTTGAATTTCCACGCTAACTGATGATGATAGTTTCTTATCATAACCGTTGTCTCTAGCTACAACGGTAAGAGTATATTTATCCTCCTTTTCTCTATCTAATATTCCGTTTACGCTCAAAACTCCATTCATTGATGATATTTCGAATGGAATGTCTTTACTTGATGGCTGCAGAAAATATGTTAAGTTGGAATTTTGACCAAAGTCGACATCTGTTGCATCTACTTTCCCTAAAACTCGTCTACTATACTGAGCTTCTTCTACGTTAAAATTATACCAAGATTTTTTGAACATTGGAAAATGATCGTTAACGTCTTTAATTAAAAGTCTAACAGTAATGTTATCACTTAATTCCCCACCGTCTGTAGCTGAAATGTTTAATCTAAATTCTGATTCAGGAGGCAATGCTCTTGCAACAACAATATGCCCATATCTTTCATTTATAACGAAATATCGCTTAATTTGAGAAGCACTTGTCGACGACGAGGCATAAGGAGGCATAAATATTTCTGACACAAATTCGTACCTAAGTTGACCATTTACACCACTATCCATGTCAACAGCTTGTAATTTTATAATAGTTGTACCAATAGCAATATTCTCAGGTATCATAAATAGTGGGGATGTTGTAGCGGCGAATTTATGTTTTGGTTTTGCTGGAACATTAAATATAGTACCAGTAGAATTATTTACTTTTTCAGAATAAATGTTTATAGATGTGTTTTCTTCAGCTTCTAAAAGCTCAATTGGTTCACCAAATGGCATGATGATTTGATTAAATTTCGGACGGTTATCATTTTCATCTAGTACTGTAATAGTAAGTTTGGCTTCAGATTTTAAACTCCCTTTATCTCGTGCGACAATTTTAAGTAAATATGCACTTTTTTCTTCTCGGTCGAGTTTATTTCCAACAAACGTAACTTTTCCAGTTTGTTCATTAACTGTAAATTGCTCGTGACCGTCGCCAAAGAGAGTGTACATAAATATAGCATTTTGTTCTAAGTCTGCGTCTTTAGCTTGAATTTTACTTGTCATTTTTACATCAGTTCCTGTTTTGGCATTCTCAGTAATAAATCCTTCATAAATAGGCATATTAAATAAAGGTGGATTGTCGTTGTCATCATCAACGTTAATAGTAATCTGGTATAATCCTGCTCCCGATATAACCCCTTTGCTAAATTCTGCTATGACAGTCATTCTATATACGTCTCTCTTTTCTCTATCAAGTGCTTTTTGAGCATATATAGTTCCATCTGGTCCTACAAAAAAAATAACAAAATATTATTATTAAATTAAAAAGGTAAAAAATTACAAACTTACTTAAAACAAAGTTATTATTTATGAAATTACTTTCATAAATACAATATGATTAGAATTATTAGAACCGTATTAAAATTTTTATGTTTTTTTAAATAGGTGATTTCTTGGTAAGAAGTATTTTAGTTATTGACAACAAAATCCTCAATACATTAAATATATATGTGTAACAAATAATCCACAACGTAACGCTTTAATTAGCCCAGAACAAAGTAATTAAAGTCTTATTTCGGTATCCATACCTAACACCAACTATAAAAATTTACAAAGAAACAAATTTTATGACTCTTCATCAAATATACAAATATTATACATGTATTATTATAAGAAAAATTCTAACTAAAGACATACATTCAAAATTAGTATTTACAAAAACCACCTAGAACTAAATATAGAAGAAAAAATATAATGTATGAAGGTGCAAATCACATTACCAAAGGATATTAAAGATATTACTTCTTTAAATTCATTTAAAAAACTACTTAGAGTACATGTATTGAAGGATTTCTCAATATTCTAAATAAATCATACCATAATTTAAACTTATAGAAATACAAGTTTGTAATACAACATTAATGGCTAATTAATCACGTGCAACTTATTATATTTATAAACATTATCAAATGTGCCAACTTATATAATCATAATTAATATTATATTTTCACAAGCAACTATTATTATGGTCTCGGCCTTATGCCTGGCCTTTGCTCGAACATGTTTACGAATTGTTAGACTGTTTCTTTAAATAATAAACTACCCACCAAAGCTAATTATTAATTACTAATTGCTGTAATTTTTCTCTTGATTTGTTTTTAGTGTTGTTTTATGTTTATAACTAGTCAAAAATATATTTATAAGCTACGCTGGACGGCAACAAGATATTGTATTATATATATTTTCTCAGTAAGTGAATTGTAAATTCTATATGAGAATAAATGAATTCAGAAACCGTAATTATATTATATGGTTTTTATATACCTAACATAAGATAAACAGTAATCGCAATAGTAGTAAGAATATTACAAAATAGGGTTGTGATACATACCGATGGCAATCTCATTTGCAACATCTTGTTGATTTGCTACTATGAATTTTATATTTCCACTGTTATTTGAAAATGAGCTTCCGTTTACAGGAAAGATATGTCCAATTATTGCTCCAGCAATATTCTCTTTGACATGAAACACAAATGGTGAATGTGCTCCTCTGAAAAATAAAAACAGTGTTATTAAGAATCTAACGATAGACTTATAATAAAGAGTATGATATAATTACTTCAAAAAAACACCTCTCTCGTCATTTATATCGACAACATGGACAGTTGCGTTGGTAGTGATACTTATGTTTCTCTTGTTATCGATAGCAACTGCTTCAAAGTCATAAAGTGGACGGTCGAAATTTGATAGTTCGTCTATGACTGTTATTACGCCAGATCTTTCTTCTACTGCGAATGGCACTAGAAATATATAAACATATGTATTATTTTGAAACATTCATATAATTTTTTTAGTAATATTAAAATATCAATAAAATAATTTCTAATCAATGGCCATTGTGCCGCAGTAGGACTGAGTTAAAACGCGATGGTTTTGGACTCGATTCTAGTTCGTAGGAATAAATTATGTTATTATTTTGCTACGCTAAAAATACAAAGCTAGGTGTTAAGTCCACCACCACCAGCCACTTCACACATAATATCAGAAATTCAGGGAAAAGGAAACTCTGCTATGTGCGGGATACAATGTAATACATCTGAAAATAGTAATAAATAATGTATAAAGTACATATAATTTATTGTTACCTCCTTCCTCATACCCGTGTAGAAGATCGTAGGTAATATCTGCAGTGCTGTGCGCCGCATCGAGGCGCAGTTGACCGACGCTCGCTCCGACAGCGACGCTCGCGCCGACCCAAAACTCATAAGGAGCACCCACAAACTGCGGTCGGTCTGCTTTACCTGAATAGTATTATAGATAGAATATAATATAATAAATTTTAACTCAATTTTCTTTACCTACTCTGACGTACGGAAAAAGCGGGACGGTGATAAAGATTTTTTTGGTTATTCCTATAGTTTCGCCTGTAATAAGAAAAAAAAATAACCAGGTCAATTTACCTTTAGGATCTCCAATTACATCAATAGTAACAACCGCCAAAGAATATCTCCTCTCGCTGGGGTTCGCTGGATTATCAGCAGCTTCTACAAATATTGCATGTCTTCCTTCAGCTAGCGGGCTCTCTTTTACACTTACTCTCCCACTTGTCGCATCTACTTGAAAGGGAGATGTTATACTTAAATTACTCGTCCTTTGTAAGTCATACAGAACCATTCCATTTCTCCCAAGATCTGGATCTATAGCTTCCACTTTACCTATCTCAGTGTTTATCTCCGCATTATAATTGACAGTGAATTCATATAAATTACTTGGCATGAAGATTGGGTTGTTATCATTAGCATCTAATAATGTGACTTCAACTGTCACGAAAGACATTATTTGTGCATTATCATCAAATTCTATATTTTCACTACTTTTATCAGGGAATATGTAAGTGGTTCTTTCTTTATTTCTACGCCATTTTGTTCGTTGATCGACGTAAGTACCGACGACGCTTGGAACTTTTTCTTTTGCGTAAACTTTCATACGTAGTGAAGAATGTTCTTCTCGGTCCAATATTGTCTATAAATAATTGTTATTTTATTTAATTCGGTGAAATCTTTACAAGTATTTTTAAATCGTCAACATATACAAAAATGTTAGTAATATCAGTCCTACAGACAGTTATCGTCGGTTTGGGAAGTAGTTCTACCAAAATTCGAAAAAGCTGTCAATCTACAATCGGTCTATAATAATGTACAATATTACCTGGTTCCTGACAGTGAGCCAACCAGTTCTAGGATCAATTGAGAAAGCTCCTTTAGGATCATTCAGCTGATAAGAAAATTCACCATTATCTCCTTGGTCTTTATCAGTCGCCTCATAACTTGTAGAACACTAAAACCTGATTAACATGTTAAAAACATTATGTATATAAGCTCAATAACAAATACATATAGCACTATATAAATAAAGATCTTATCATTATTTGCTTGCTAACCACTTAGTATCCTACGGGGAGGGATCATCATTTTATATTTTAAAATTAAATCAAAAAATGGTTAAGGTAGTTTTTATTTCATTTTTAAATGATTTTCAAAAGAAAAAAGGTTCTCAATTCGTCGGAATCCTTTTTTTATATATGATAGCGATTATTCGAAGACATTTGGATATTTTTTTTTTGTTTGAAAGGGTGTAATAACTCACCATATTATGTATATAAACTCAATTACGAATACATATAGCATAAATCTACATAAATGAAATTAGCATTATTTGCTTGGTAACCACTTAGTAAGCTACCGACAGGGATCATCATTTTATATTTTAAAATAAAATAAAAAAATGGCAAGGGTAGTTTTTATTTCATTTTTAACTGAATTCAAAAAAAAAGAAGGTTCTCAATTTGTCGGAATCTTTTTTTTAAGGTATGTTAAAAAAAATAAGGGAAAAAAATTAAAGTAGGTTTAGCTCTACGTTAAGTAAATTTATTTGATACTTTTTGGGTTTGTTTGTAGTCGGTTTGTTTTTTGCTAAAAATCAATTTATCCTACATTTTAAATATTGTAAATATTTAATAGCTTAAATAAAATACTACCATTAGGCAAGTTCTCCACAATGCTGATGTTGTAGAAATCGACTTCGAAGTCCGGCAAGTTGTCGTTCAAGTCCTGGATTTCTACTTCGACACGTGCTTGTGCAGTCTTCAATGGATTGTCAACTTGTGATGCTTGAATTTGTAGCACAAACGTGTTTCCTTGGAAGAAAAATATTATTAAATTTACTATCTTTTTTCACGATTTTACATTTCTTCCTCGCGATTAAAAATATAATATTTAATTAATAAAAGACAACATTTATGTTTAAATAATTTAATATAAAAAAATCTACTACAATTTTAAGATCTTCACAGTCATATCTTTTCATTCTGACCCAGAAAAGAAATAACTATAAAAAATATACCCGGCAATGAAGTTTCCGCATCCAAATCAATCTCCTTGTCAAGAAACAAGCTGGCATTTAGAGGGCTGAGGAGGAACAGGCGGCGCTCGTCCCCCGCCAGCAGCTCGTAGCGCAGCGGCGCCGCCACGCCCGCGTCCTGGTCGAACGCACGTATCGGCTGCGAGAATATTAGCTCCTTATGGATTCTCTTCCCCTGGAATTATTTGAATTTATGAGTAAATGTCAGTGGTTCTTGCTTTACGTATATCTAGAGTAGAAAGAAATTACGGCTAAGACACTCCTTCTCGCCCATCACCCATTTTTTTTGCGAGAAAATGAAAATAATCCAACCCATTGAGTAGGAATTAAACCCGCACGCTTCAATATTCTCATAAACATCTATGTAATAGTTGTGGGTTAAAAAATGGTATAATAAATCCTGTTCGGGCAAAACTTACACAAGTTTTTATTTTCTTTTCTTCTTTTATAAATAAATCGGGGGAATAAAATAACTCATTCCCCCGAGTGGCAATCGAACCCCCAACCGTCGTAGGGGCAAATTAAAAAATAAGATAATTATATTTTACTTACGAGAATAGGATAAAACTCTGTTTTATAATAAATTTGGGATATGATTAAACTGCCCAAACATAAGGACTTATAAGTTAACCTAATCGGTAAGTTACAATAACATAAAAATTAACCTCCTCTTAACAGCTCCTCTTATATTATAATACAAATTTCACAAAAGCTGATTACAAAATGTGTCTTTCTAAATACAAGAAGAAAGTAGGTATACAGTTTTTAAAATTTTTATGATTTTTTTGATTACCAATACGTATTAATTTATTATATTAATAAAGAAGTTAGGAAAAATTTATTATTTATAATATTAAATTTAATATAAATAAATATAAGTCTATAAAAACTAAAAAATATCATAAAATTATTCTTACCGAGGCAGTAACAATAAGGAAGAACTCCCTATCTCCAGTATCAAAGTCCAATGGTTTGTTCAATATTAGGGCAGGCTTATGAGAACTTTCTAAATTGAAGCGATCGTCTCCACTCGTGATGCTGTACTGGATTTCAGAATTAGGAGTATTGGGCTTATCTCGGTCAAAGGCGCGAATTCCTTTGAAAATTGTTAGTCCTGTAATAAGTTATTATTTTAGAGAACAAATTAAAAATATAATATACCTTACATTGTTTGTTAAAACCTGTGTGATCAACTTTACCATATAATTACAGTATCTGTAAAGTAAGCGATTAAGTGGTAAATAAATGAATAAATCGCTTTCTATATGTCATAATATGAAATAATAATAATAATTTAATTTTTTACCCTACGCTGTGTCCCGCACATAGCAGAGTGGGCAGAGCGAACCTGGGATGTTAAAACACTTCTATTCCCCACTTTCCACTGAATTCTGGAGGCATTACGTGTTGAGTTGCGAATTCACGTAAATGCAAATACAAAATTTTGTATATTGAATTTCGTCGTGTGGCAGTCGATTCCTCAAACGGTCGCGTTGATAGTCACACGTTGTAACTGGCCTCAAAAAACTTTTAAATAAATATACATAATGTAATCTGTTTTTAAATATGATGTGGATCCGATTTCCATTCGGTGAGATAGAGTATTTTCATTTCCTCGCTTTGGTACACTCTCTCTGGTAAACTCGCAGTATCTTGACATGGTGACGGTGATTGAAGAAAGGAGTGTCTGAACACTAAGCTTCCTCTGCCTCTAAAAAGAGAAGTAGGTAAATGCTACCTGGCGGGGTGAGCTCATCCACGGCTATTCTGTATGGCGTATCTTGAAACTGCGGCACGTTATCATTGATATCTTCTATATAAACTGTGACCGACAGATATGCTGATATCTGAAATGTAATAATAGGTCCTTTTAATATAAAAAAATATTTTACATATTATTAGATTTAAAAATGGGAGTAAAGATTCATATGTACTATGGGCAAGTTTCCTAAGAGTAAACTTTTGAATATTTTTTATATTCATGCTGTATTCCGCATATGGCAACAGCAGAGCATCAGAGCATATGTAGAGAGAAGCTAGTGTTAAGATACACCTTCCACCCAACTTCGGGAGTCATTACATGTTAAATGGCGAAACCCAACGCCGCGATGTATCTTGTTAAGTACATTTTGTGGTACAAAGTCAAATAATTTTATTCTAATTATAAATAGTGACTTATTTTCTGTTAAGACGCCACATTTTCTAGCGAATCTTTCAAACGAAAGTATCATTTTGTTTGTATTTTTTATAAATATATTTTTTAAAAAACATACTATATTTCGCCTACCGTGCTGTATGAGCAGAGTAGGCAGAAGGAACTAGAGTTGAAAGACTGCGCTCCCCATGTACCTACCGTCATTTTTTTCTAACAAAGAGAATGAACTGGCGGAATTCACTTTATCATCTCTCATTTTTACGCTAGGTTTCCCTTTCCTACCCTGTTTTACGTATGGCACCAAAAAATAATCCTTATAATTGATTACAAAAGTAAATATTCTATTTACGTTTCTAAGACGCGAGTCAATTTTAATGAATTTAATTATGCCAATATATTGTTTCCGTTATAACGACAGTTCGAGAGCAATTATGCAAATGGGCTTAGTATTTATGTAAACATACGCCGACGGGACCTGAGAGCTGGGAGTTGGTCTATCTGGATGTGATTATTGCTTTGAAAATTATTTATCTGTTCCACTTTAGATTTCATTTAATTTTTAGGATATTGTATATTGAGTGATGGTAATGTTCAAAATCTTTGATTAAATGTATTACATATTAAATTCAAATTCAAAATATTCTTTATTCAAATAAACTCATATAAGCACTTTTGAATCGTCGTAGAAGAGCCGGCAAGAAACTCAACAGTTGCTCTTTTCAAAGTCAATGGTATTATTACATTATCTGGCAGCTATCCTGCATCACATTCAATAGACATTAATTCCATACATGTTTATTCTCTAAATATTCTTAAACAGTGTAATAAGCTTTACTTGTTAGTATTTTTTTAAAGCTACTTTAAATTGTGGTAATGGCAAACTTAGAATACACTGCGGAAGTTTATTATATACACGTATATTCAGACCCATAAAAGATTTATTAACTTTTTGGAAGCGAAAACGTTTTAACGTTTGGTAAAGCAAATTCAATACATTTAGTTTTTATAGCATTTAACATTCGATTATTCATATCAAACTAATAAAGAATATGCGATAATGCACTATTCACTTCGTCATAGTTTGTTTTATTTCCGTCTTCCTTAAATATTTAAGAGGCATCATCTGCGAAGAGTACAATATCACATAGGTTCTTTGCATAATCCTTAGAGGAGATCCAGATGATTTTACATTATTAATACTAACTTTCTGGATTCTTTCGTTTAGATATGAGGCAATAAGATCAAGGGCAGTATCCTGTATACCATAATGATAAAGTTTCTTTTGTGACTTCTTCCATGCGTCATAAATTTGCTTTAGGAGTGCAGGATCCGCATCTGTAGTGGACTTGCCTTTGGTGAAACCATATTGCTCGCTATGGAAACAATTGTCAAAAAATTGTGAGGTGGTTAAATATTATTTTTTCAAATATTTTACTTAAAGACGGCAAAATAGAAATCGGTCTGTAATTTCCGACATGCCCCATAAGTCACCAGTTTTCTTTAAATTAAGGCTTTTTAAAGTTTTGACAATTTCTTCTGGTGACACAGTCTTAAAAACAAAATTTTGTCTACAATTAGTTACATGGTTTTTTAGTATTAATACTGCTTCCGAAGGAGATGATGGCAGTGAACGTGCAACTGCAATAGGTATTTCGGAAAAGAAATTTTGGAAAGTATTTGCCACTTCTAAATCTGAATTTAAAATTACACTGTTTACTTTTAATTTAATAGGTTCACTGACAGCTCTTGATTTTCCAGTTACAGTCGTAATACCTTATATTCATAGACTTAGCCTGGATACATACCTTTTTAAATATTTTTGAATTATTTCTTAATTTTTACAAGAACGCCGGATCCTGATTCCATTGCCTCACATTATATAATTCGTATAAACTGTTTCTGTTTCGGTATACACTAATACCTCGCATTGTGTCTGGGTTACGTTCCAAAGAAACACGATGCAAATTGAAACAACGCAAAGTAAAAATAGATTTTCTATAGCAAAACATTTAATGATCGAAGATAGGTTCCAGGCTTAAGAAAATATTACCTTTTAAACATAAAATTGAACTAATTTTGTCTCCAAGCTTTTTTAAGTATTTTTGGCAATTAATGAAAAAATTACAAATTTATGTAAAAAAGAATATAACTCTGCCAATAAACAAATTGGGGAAATATTTATCTTTTTTGTAAGAGAATAATTAATTTAACTATTATATATAAAGCTTGTACACCACGTAAAACTTTATATAGTTAAATTAATTCATCTCTTTTTAAAAAGCACAACACACTACATTACCTCACACTACGTAATTAAACTGAACTCTAAAACAAGCAAAACAAAGTGAAAATAAGATTGTATTATATTAAATTTGCGTTGATTTTTTGTTAGAAAGGGAACCCCCAAATTTTGATGGCATGACGCAATTAAAAACAAAGGTGTTGCCATATTTTAGGAAAAAAAATTAAAGACTCGAATCCAAAACAACGCAACTTCGTAAATCTAACGACGCCCAGTGAAAATCAGTAAAAATTAAGCAGCGACGCAACTTCGAAAAAAACGCAAAACGAAACGACGCAAAGCAAGGTATTGGTGTACCAATAGTTCCCCAGTCGCTAAAAGTTAACTTCGAGTTTTTATATATTTGTTTTACTTTAAAAATGTTATCAAACTCTGTTGAGAGTAAATTAAACACTTTGCAATACGACTGATTCGGATTTAATCCCGTTATTTCTATGTTTGAAATTTTTTCCGTCACTTTACTATTAAAATGATTAATTTTACTTTCAGTGAATGGTCTAATTGTTATTTGTTTACGTTCTGCAACTATTTTGTCTATTACCGAAAACTTTTGACCACAATGATCCGAGCTCAGATTGGTAATAATTTGTTTTACTACAATATCGGAATGACAAAAAACATTATCTATACAAGTTTCGGACGTTATTAGCTTATTTTACATATAATACATAATTATGTAATTAAATAAAAAAAGAGCTTTATGCATTTTGCCGTATAGAACTCGAGGAAGCGTCTTTTTTTCTTATTAATTATATTGGACAAAAAACATAATAATTAAATAAATATTTTTAAATATAAAAAAAATCTACTGAAAGAAGATCGAAAAATGATAAATTATAGACCGACTTTGACAACATTTAACATTAAAAATATAAGTATACATAAAGAAATTTTATTATTAACATATATATTAAGGTGTACAAAAATTCAAATTTATCTAGCGGAATTCGAACTCGGCGCGAGTTCGAATCCCGCTAGATATCCCGCGAGAGTTCTTGGAAACCGTGAAAATGTCCCTACAAAGATACTAGCAACATAATTAAGTAAACTGTTACAAGCATTTAAAAATTTCAACGTAGGTTAATACGAATGTATTGGTTTATACGAGTAGAGACGAGAATGAGAGCCATCCTTAATGTAAAATAACATAAAAAAATCTAAAATATTTATAATCTAATTTAATACATAAATTCCTAGCCACATCTAGTCTACACAGCCTCATGTTCATCGCAGGGGTCCCGTGCCGCGGTTCACTGAACCTCCTGAAAAGCGTCTATACAATTTTTACGGTGTGTTGTAAAAATAACATAAACGTAAAACGCTGCCTCGTTACACCCATACTGTAACACTAAGTGCTGGGATTTACCAGTTCCTGTATGCCATTTTTGTGTTTTATGTGATGTAAATTTTTATATATTTAATTTATTTAATGAAATATTTAATATTATCATTTCCTCGCGCTAGTAAGGAGGCAGGTAACAGGTCAAACAGTTCTTCAGAACACTCCCCATTATAAATACGGTAGAGAACGCACAGCGAGGAGACGTCTCTACGCAAAGCCAGTGTCAAGAAGTTCACAGATCATTGCGTCCACAATGATTCGAATGGTTCTACGTTGTATGCGATCAAATGGTTCAAGCTGATACTGGGGTGCACCAGCCCAGAGATGAGAACAGTACTCCATATGAGGCCGAACCTGGGCCCTATATAAGGCCAAACGGTGTTTTGGCGTTTTAATTTGTTTAATTATATGTACAAATGTTTAATACGAGAGCTTTTGGTACGAGTCGAATAATATTTTTGTTTGGTTGTAACCCATTGTACCCGCTACACGCTATGTCTCGTAAATTGGACGTAAAATAAAGAAAGAAATGTCTTAACACTAATATTCAATGATTATCCTGCTACATTCAGGATACAGCGTGAAGCTGCAAAAAATACATATATGATAATGTAGAAAAATCGATTTATTGGCTATTACTCGTTAAATTTCTATTTTCTCTGCCGTCCATAAACTTACCAAATCATCACCAGTGTCAAAATCGCATCCCAATCTGAATTTAACTATGTTTTGTGGTGAATCATTGTCAACAAGATTGTCCACACTCTGCGCCAGTATTACAGCCACGTGCGTCCTGTTCACGTCTCGATATGTGAAGAGATGGGCGTCGTCTTCTTTATCTACCGCTTGAAGAATAAGGTTCTTTCTGTGAAAAGAAACATAGTTGAGCTTTTGTAACTCTTCCCTTTAAGGAAATATAATTAAGCTTTTGTAACTCTTTTACAACTTTAACATTTGACACGTCGGTTTCTTACTATCCTTAGGGAGGATAGAGAAGCAATAAAAGAAAATTTCTCAAAATATACAAGGGAACGAGAAAACAAGTTTCTACTGTTTTAAATACATACAGCTTCATGATGTATCCTACATATTGTAGGGTAGTTAGTGGGAACCTAGTATGAAAACGCTCAGTCCCCCACTTTCCGCCGAATCTTCAAGGCATTGCGTGTGAGAGTTAAAATCCAGTGCCGCGCTTTGTTTTGTTGTTGCCAGGGCGGAAATAAAAACAATGATTCAGTCCTCCAAGTGAGAATCAAACCCACAACTATCGTATTTTTACAACCATCCTCTTGTATCCCTGCGCCACGACGACCTCAACATCTATATAAAGATGTGAAGCAAAATCTTTGAACCCCTTTTTTTTATTAATAACTTTTCTATGGTAGCGCGTATTATTATACGCGTCTTGTAAAGGTCTTGTAAAATTACTTAGTACATGGAATACTAATAATATAATATCATTTAGTTTAAGTATAATTCAAATAAATTAAAAAGAAATCTTATATAAAAAATATTTAGGGAGACACCTACTGTAGTATTGACGAAGTAGAACGAAAGATAACGCTTAAGACGAAGCGACAAATGAAAGCAAAGCTTTTTACTTTAGGAGCTTGCTACTAGATGGCAGTAATATTAGAATTTAGGTATCACGTATAAAAAATAATTGGTATATAATTGAAATAATTATGTAAAGAGCTTACTAAAGTAATTTTTTTTAAGTGTCCCGCATATAGTAGGATCTATTCTGTTTCAAAAAAATTGTAGTATTGTTTTTCGCCACGTACATAAAAAGTATCAAAATCAGCTTCGCGCTGCTTTCCGCATAATGCAGGATAGGCAGAGAGAACTTTGTGTTAAGACACACCGTTCCCCACTTTCTGTCGAATTCTGGAGGAATTGAGTTAGAGTAGCGGAACTTGGCTGAACACCAGAGCGACGAAATGGAAATATAAATTTTAATATTAGATCCTTGAATAAGTTATCGCTGTTTTTTTTTAAATAATTTAAAATATAATGCTTACAATGACATTAATCAAAGTATTGTCCATCATTAGAGACCACTTTCTTCCATCTCCCTGGTAGCAATTGAATCCCCCGTCGGAAAAACGACTCATCTTTCGAGGCAATCCAGGAATCAAGTCATTTTTCGGCTTCTTCAAAAGAATGGAAGCGCTGCTCGCTTAAACCGTGCGCCATCGACCGAAACAAGTGGTAATCGGAGGGGGCTATG
Source organism: Heliconius hermathena (assembly GCA_013403705.1). Taxonomy (NCBI): domain Eukaryota; kingdom Metazoa; phylum Arthropoda; class Insecta; order Lepidoptera; family Nymphalidae; genus Heliconius; species Heliconius hermathena. Next base: position 461,695 of record JAAIXJ010000144.1, on the reverse strand, counting down.
TCCGGTGAATACCATTGAAGTGTTTCCAGGTAAGTTTTGACTGCTTTTCCCACATGTGGCCGAGGATTATCATGTAATAAAATGACTTTATCGTGTCTCTGCTCGTATAGTGGCCGCTTTTCTTTCAGAGCGCGACTCAAACGCATCAACTGAAGTCGATAACGAGCTCCCGTGATAGTTTCATGAGGTTTAAGCAGCTCATAATAAATTACGCCCTGCTGATCCCACCAAATGCAGAGAAGAAGCTTAGAACCATGGATATTTGGTTTTGGCGACGATGTTGATGCGTGACCCGGCATGCCCCACGATTTTTTTCGCTTTGGATTGTCGTAGTGAATCCACTTTTCATCCCCAGTGACGATACGGTGCAGAAAACCTTTTCTCTTTTGCCGTTGAAGCAACAATTCACACATGAGAAAACGTCGTTCTACGTCTCTCGGCTTCAACTCATACGGCACCCAATGCCCTTGCTTTTGGATCATTCCTAACGCTTTTGAAACGTTTTGAAACTGTTGACGCATCTACTTGTAACGTTTTCCCGAGCTCTACTAACATTTGACATGGATCTTCTTCAAGCATCCAATTCTGTCTTCAAATTTTGTCGGTGCTCCAGAACGCTCTTTGTCTTCGAGATCAAAATCATTACTTTTGAAGCGCCTAAACCAGTCTCTGCACGTTGTATTCGACAAAGCATTGTCTCAACGAGAATTCTGTGTGCTTCTGCTGCAGATTTTTTCTGAATAAAGCAGTGCAATAAAATTCCCCGCAAAAACACTTTATTTGGCACAAAAGTACACATTTTCACAAAGGGAAAATAAATATGTAGTTGACACTGTAGTAAACACTATTCTACTATAATTTGAGGTTACATATAGTACTACTTTGGTGATTCGTTACCGTACCAAATTCCATGCACAGAGTACAGCAACGCCATCTTTCAAAAAACAGCAGCAACTTATTCAAGGTCCAAATAAATATTTTACAGCCACACTTTGCGCCCCTGCGCTGCGACTCACCTCCGACCTAGATGCAATTTTAAAAGAGATAATTGAAAAAAAAAGATACTTATATCATTAAAACCTATTTCAATTAGCAATTATCTATAAATCTTTTTAACTAATAAGTAGAAAACCATGCTAACTCGTTAACTTTTAACCGATAGATTCACATAAACCCACTTTCTTCGTACGTATGGACGAGCCTTAATAAGCCTAATCACTTCCAGACTACAGTAAAGTGAAGTGACACTGAATTCTACTTAAAACGGTATTAGTATTAAAAAGTGAACGTTTTAACTTTTGCGCCATCGTGGTTCAGGTGGAACCTACTTGGTTGTAAGTGATAAGTGTAGGTTCTAATCCTATTTAATAATAATTCAACATAATTCTTGATCTAATGATAGAAGAGACTTATATTAAACCTAGCTAGCTTACCTTTGGTTTCACCTTCATAGCTAAAAAGAATAATAATAAGTAGAAAAGGGCGTTTTAAGTCCTCGAGGTAACTCAAATCGTAGATGGGCATACATTGAGCACAATAAGTGAACACAACATAGAAACGGTTATTAATGAAATGTAATATTTATAGACTTCCCCGATAAATGGATTATACAATGCAAATACATATTTTTCGATCCTAACAAGCCGTTTTTGAGATTCAGTAATATAACAGCTACTGAGGCTGTCGTGGCCCAGGGGCACAAGGGTGCGAATGTAATGCATCGGTTGTGGGTTCGATCCCCACTCGAGTAAATGAAATATTTAATAATAAAATCAGCTTCACGCTGTATCCCACACACAGCAGGGTAGGCAGAGGGAACCTAGTGTAAGACACTCCGTTCCCCACTTTCTGCCGAATTCTGGAGGCATTGCGTGTTAAGTGGCAGAACTCAACGCCGCGCTTTGCCTCGACGCCAGAGCGAAGAAATGGAAATATAAATTTAAGTAAACATTTCATCTCCTCGAGTGGGGATCGAACCCGCGACCAGTCGGTTTTACAGTCACACTTTGTGCCGCTGCGCCACGACTAGCCTCAAATGACATATAAATTTAAATAAATGAAATATTTATTTAAATTTATATTTCCATTTCTTTGCTCTGGTGTCGAGGCAAAGTGCGGCGTTGAGTTCCACCATTCACGCAGTACCTCCCAAATTCGGCGGAAAGTGGGGAACGGAGTGTCTTAACACTAGGTTCCCTTTGCCTACTCTGCTGTGTCCAGGATACAGCGTGCAGCTGATTTAATTTATTTTTTTTTAATTTAGATACCAAACAAATTCTTCATGAATAAATTTAGTATAGATTTAAATTTGAACCCATAATTTTTACCTATATTCAGGTACGTCCTTAGTAACTTTGACGTCATCTCTACCTCTATATATAGAATAAAAGGATAGAAAATTCTATATATTATAAAACCATTATTGGCCAATGATTGGCATTATAAATCGATAATACGATTTTAATATTCTAATTTATAAAATGTACAAAATACTCTACTATGAATAGAACTCTTTTTTGTCGTATTTGACTTCGTACAATCACGAGTCATTTGAACTATCAAATCATTCATCATCATGTAGTGTTGATGGAGATGAATAAAAAGTCTACTCACGGTTTACACTGAGTATATTCAACACCACTTCAAAGTACATATAGTTTGAAGACAAATAGTAAACTACGACACAGTTCATACAAAAGTCAACCACAAACATATATATAAAACAGAACACGATAAATACTGATTTGGAAGGAAACAATAAAGAAAACAATGGAACGTATAGAAAGCGCATCGAGTGGCAAGCATCGACTGTGATTATTATAATATGCCGTCGACAAGCGGGTAGGAGTAAATATTTCTCCTCACCTGTTCAATCGACGGCAGCGAGCGCTTTTGTATAAATATACTAAATACGAATACTTGTTATAATAATTATATATATAAATTCTATTAAGCGTATGTATGTATATAAATGATAAATAAATAAATTACAATATTGAAATAGATAAATGACACACATTAAATAAACTATAAATATATATAATAGTTCCCTACATCACTCCCCTCCAGAGGCCGTGTCTACGGACGATAATAGTCAGGGAAACGTACATGTCTCCCTGACCGGGTAGTGTGTCTGAAGGGTGAGTGACATAGTTGTGTGTCTTTGTGTGTATCCGTGTGTGTGCTTGCGTGTGTATCGGTCTGAGTGCGTGAGTGTGTACTTGCTTGTGTGCTTGCGTGTGTGCTCGTATGTGTATTTGCGTGTGTGACAGAGAGATGGGGTGAGGTGTTATGAGACGTGTGGGAGTCGTGCAGTATATAGGCTGGCTTCAGGCGGTCTATTGAAACTGTCACGGATTTACCTTTTACGTCTATCTTGAAAACTTTTTTATCTCTTGTCAAGACTTTGTGTGGACCAGTGTACGCAGCCTGTAGAGAACCCCGTAGCGCGTCTTCTCGGAGGAAGACATGGCTACAGGATTCTAGGTCTTTAAAAACAAATGTTTTTCTTTTCAAGTCGTGGTGCTGCGTAGGGACTGGTCGCACATTTTGGACAAAATGCTTCATCCGCGCTGAGAAATCGGTGATGTCAGTGGTGGGAGTAGCGACGTTATGCCCGAAAAATTCTCCGGGCTGTCGCAGTGACTCACCGTACACCAGATCTGCGGATGAAGCTTGTAGGTCCTCTTTGTATGAGCTTCTAATGCCGAGAAGGACGAATGGAAGTGACTCGGTCCAGTTGCTGTCACCGTGGCAAACAATAGCCGCTTTCAGTTGTCGATGGAAGCGTTCCACTAAGCCGTTGCACTGTGGGTGATATGCGGTTGTCCTACGATGTTCGAATCCAATGGATTTGGACAATTGTTCGAACAGGGCGGATTCGAACTGCCGACCTCTGTCCGTAACAATGTCGGTAGGACAACCAAATCGAGATACCCAGCAGGATATCAATGCCTTGGCCACTGTTTCAGCTGTGATATCGGTAATAGGGACAGCCTCCGGCCATCGCGTAAAGCGATCGACGGCTGTCAAGCAGTACCGATATCCATCGCTTGCGGGCGGTAGTGGGCCGATCAGGTCTATATNTGTAGTGTTGATGGAGATGAATAAAAAGTCTACTCACGGTTTACACTGAGTATATTCAACACCACTTCAAAGTACATATAGTTTGAAGACAAATAGTAAACTACGACACAGTTCATACAAAAGTCAACCACAAACATATATATAAAACAGAACACGATAAATACTGATTTGGAAGGAAACAATAAAGAAAACAATGGAACGTATAGAAAGCGCATCGAGTGGCAAGCATCGACTGTGATTATTATAATATGCCGTCGACAAGCGGGTAGGAGTAAATATTTCTCCTCACCTGTTCAATCGACGGCAGCGAGCGCTTTTGTATAAATATACTAAATACGAATACTTGTTATAATAATTATATATATAAATTCTATTAAGCGAATTTATATATATAAATGATAAATAAATAAATTACAATATTGAAATAGATAAATGACACACATTAAATAAACTATAAATATATATAATAGTTCCCTACAATCAATTCATCAAGAAGTCGTCAGCTGACTATAATTGCGATGATAGTGAGTTCGATTCTGACTTGGGGTTATGTATTATTTGTATAGTTAATTGAAGTATTCATTTCTTCGCTTTGGTAACAGGGCAAAGAGCGGCGTTGACTCCCGCTACTCAATACGCAATGTTAACACGCAATGTTTCACAATTATGCGATGCGTGAAAAACGGAGAGTCTTAACATTATCTTTCCATTTCCCCGTTATATGCGGCAACTGCAGCATCTTAATAATATATTACACGGCCATATTGACCTCATACAATCGTACTTTTACTTGCACATTGTGTAACGTCCTTATGACTACATAAAAATTAGGCAAATGCTATAAAAATAAATAGTAATGTATAGAATCTTAAATTATTGATTAGAAGTGCTATTATTGATGTATAAATTGCTTTATATTATGATAGTAATGTTGCAACTTTTGTTTAGGAAGCATTTTCTATGAGCTTTTCTTGACCTCAAAATTTAGTGTTAAGACACTTCCGTTTCTCACTTTCTGCCGAATTCTGGAGGCTCGTTACCAATGCGAGGAAATGAAAATATTAAATATTTCACTTCCCCTAATAGGAATCGAACCCACAACCGTCGCGTTTACCGTCACACGCTTGTCCACAACGGCCTCGTTATTTATCATTTTTTAAATATTATCTAATTTACCTGAAAAAATATAATTTAAACGACACACCACAACAACGACAGGTTATAAACAATAAATAGTAATACCTACGTGAAGCAGAGCGTAAAACTTGGTTCACGATGCGTAATAGCCGAGATCGAAATCTATTAGATACTAGCGCTAGTGTTATTAATTCATTCACGGGCCATAAATATATGGAAAATTTCTTTGCATTTTATCGAAAAGTGGTGAAATAGTGGGCATATTTGATCGAAATTATTAGCATTAAGTTTTAATTTGTATTAGGGGAATATACTGAGGCCATCATAGCGTAGTAACGACGTCTGGCTGTGAAATGTCTTAAATACTAGGTTCCATTCGCGTGCTGCTTCACACTGTATTCCGCACACAGCAGAGTAGGCAGAGGGAACCTGGGAACCTAGTTAAGACACTTTATGCTCATTAAAACACTTTCGTTCCCTGCTGTCTTACTCAACGGAAAACAAAGTAAACTTTTTTCTTTACTTTAAATATACTTAAGACGTGTTGTGTACGGCTTTTGAAACGCATCTTCACACGGTATCGTGACAGCCGTCTCGTCTCTAACCTTGTTTTCATATAACAGTGCGCCACTCACGATGTACAACATTTAAAACACGATAGCATCTAAATGTATGTTTCATATGAAACACACACGTTTTGCTTTTAAAGTTCAAATGATTCAAGATGTTTTCTGGATAGGTGGATGTAATTTAACCGCTTCCTAAACCTGTTAAACCTATTTAAGGAATCCTATCAAATTTTACATAAATCCCGACTGTTAGTCTTAATAATTTAGCTTGTTTTCTTTAAATAGTTTTTGCGGAATTGATTTTTTTGTTTTCCCATTATAAAATTGTAATAGATTTTTAACTCATTGTTTTTCGTTGAATTACCAAACGATCTACTTTGCGTTATCTAAACATAATAAAAATATTGTCATTTATAAACACTATTTAATCAAAATTAGTAAAATGTGCATCCCCCTAACTGGAATTCGGACCCACAACCACATATATAGTAAGTAAGCCATGCTCTATTTCCCCACAATGCCGTCATCGTATATTTGTAATGAAACATATACATTTGTTGTTTTGCTAGATTTCATAGTACCATAGTACATGGTATTTCCTTGGGAACAAACTGTGGAAATCTTGTAATAGGTTTCTTGTTCCTCTTAATTTCACTTGAAACAATTGTACTACAATTGCTATGCGTTGACTGATCGAAAAAAATTACTCTATATTGCACTTTGAAATAATTAACAAAATTGTTAGCAAATCATTTTGTAAGGTACAGAAGTGTCTTAATGGGAGTATTTTAACACTAGGTGTAACTGTATGTACCTTGAGTATAAGTTTAAAATAAATAAATAAATAAAATAAAATATGCATGGTAATACACATAAATAACATAGTTATAATATGAATGTCTAACATGTTATAATTATGAATAATACAAACTATATATTTTGAATAAAATATTAAACGAGACGAGTTCGTGTATTGTCGTCCCGAGTGTCGCGACCGTCGTTCTGTCTATATAGGTGGTGGTGATGCTGGAAGGCAGCGGTCGAGTCAAACTATCAAGTACTACGGTACTAATATATATGATGCACATAAAGACTCGTACCAAATGTATAATAAATATAATGTGATAATTCGAAGTCTATGATGGCACGATCTTTTAGGATCGAATTTCTTATAAAGGCAATATATGTGTAGGGGCGACACATATTGTGGATCCAAGTGATCTTTGACCAATATTATGATATTGAATGTTGCTTGACGTCGCGGAAGCTGACGTGATGGGCTTATGCGAACTGTTATAGCGACATTAACTATGTCGTGGCTGATGCCGTCTCGCAGTACGCTCGCGATACGTAAGCTATGCTTGTATGGCGTTGGTCATTGACATATTATATACCACTTCTACGACTTGGTATACGACTAGTAGGTGTGTGGTGCTATTTTATGTCCCAGCTCCGGTGTATGTAGTAGTGTCCGCCTGTCTCATACGGGTGTGTGGTGCTATTTTATGTCCTGGAACTCTGGTGTATGTAGTAGTGTCCGCCTACGGTTCGAGACACGACTGTGGGGTGTGTGCCGTGCGTTTATTTAACATATCGGCCGCCTAGCGGTAGTGCGTTCGTTCCAACGACTTATATTGATCTCACAAATCAATCAACATCACGAATCACCATTCTAATACAATCTTAATATAAACAAGCGTAACAAGTACCTTCGGAAAGATCACACACAAACGTCCCGGAGGGTTCAACGATGACTGTAAAGCCACGGTCTGGTCGGAACTCACGGTGTAGGGGCGGGGCGGTGCCCGTACTCTTTCTTCCTTTTATTATAACTAGTTCGCAGTTATAGTGGAGAGGAAGATAGGACGCGCTCTTGGCTTTTCTTCGGACGAGCTTCGAGTTATGACAATGTCATATTGTCGAGTTTCCAGTTATCTAAATAACTAACACAGGAACAACTTCTGATGGCAAATATCTTATTAAAGCGATACCTTCTAATGGCATAATATAAAATCCTTAATACTGTTACCTCTGAGTCTCTAAAAGATTTTGGGTTCTTCACGATCACAACTATAAACGGTTATAACCACTAGACACATCACGAGCCAAGGCATTATTATATTAAATAATATATTCAAAGGTGTTTGGGATATCAGTTACATAGGTTCCCAGGTTCTCTCTACCTACCTTGCTATGTGCGGAATACATGGTGTATTCCGCACATAGCAAGCAAAAAAACTAGAATAAAAAATCCAGATGTGTAAAACGGATTCGAATTTTATACGTCAAAATAATATGGGCTTAATATTTTTTGACTGTGAACTATCATTTATTATTTATGAAATGAAGGGACATATATTTTTTTAGGTTGCAGCGGAAATAAACACAATCACGTTGAGTGGTTCCTACTCTGATAAGACAAAGTGTGACTTTTCAAACACCAAAATGAAAAATAAATCATTGCACTGAATGGCAATCGGACTCATGGACAAAATGTCATTTGTATATCTGATATGTATACTCTATATTTCTCTAAATTTAGGATATTACATACAGTATTAGTAGAGTATTAGTACAGTATATTACATACAGTTGTTGTAAAATTGTATTTAAACTATTAACTCCTTCGGTTAAAATAGTCCTTTATAGGGCTTCATAATATCTAACGAATTTAATATATGAGTTTAGAAAATTTTCATCATAAAAGTATATGTTTGACAGGATATGGCACGATTTTAATAAGGAGTGTTACCAAATTATAAATAGTTATAGCTAATTTGTCGACCTGATCGAACGATATGGATAATTTTCTGAATCAGGGCAATTATTTACATTTTCAACATAAACTTGCTAATATACCTATAGATAAACACAACATTGCGTGTTCAGCGGCGGAATACAACGCAGCGCTTTATCTTTTTTTCAAGTAAGTAGGTATAATTTTTTTTTGACATTATTGAAGTTCACACTTAGGAAAGAAAAATACTTAAAAAAGTAAATAATAATTTGTCCCATATGTCCTTACCTCGGATGCACTTCCAATTGTAAAACTTCATCGCCAACTCTTAGGTTCTCTGGTATCCTTACGAACTTGAGGTACTCTCCGACAGGATAGAAGTTGCAAGCTGTAACAATATTTTGTAAATTAACTATAATTATTTTTGAGGCCAGTCGTGGTGCAGGGGCACAAAGTGTGACTGTCAGAGGCACACAATCGACTGGTTGTGGGTTCGATCTCCACTCGAGGAAATGGAATATTTATTTAAATTTATATTTTCATTTCTTCGCTCGAGTGTCGAGGTAAATCGCGTGTTCTGCTACCCTCCTGTGTGCGGTATACAGTGTGAAGCTGATTTATTTTATTTAGCTATAATTAAAAACTGGCCAAATACAAGTCTGACTCACGCAAGAATGGTTCCGTACCATTATCTATAAAAACAGCTATGGTTAACAGGTTTGTTGAGTGGGAGCCCCATTAAATATTTATGTATTCGCTTTTCTATTTTAGTATTTATTGCTATAGCGGCAATAGAAACACATCATCTATGAAATTTCAAATGTCTAATAAAACGAAGCAATATTGTCCCATTTTACTATTAAATACGGAACCCAAAAATTATATATATATATATATATATATATATATATATATATATATATATATATATTCATTTCCTTGCTCATATACAAAGCAGGGTGCTGAATTTTGCCACATATTACTCTTGTATGATGAATGTGTTGCAAGCTATAAATAATCTAATAAAGTAGGGATATTTTTACCATTCTTAAAGTGTTTATCCACAATTGGGAAAGAAAAATACTTATTTAGAAAACGTATAAAAATTTGATCACTAAACCATACGTTTCGTTAATATAGTAGGGATAGTCCATTTATTGTGGGCTAAAGACTACTTCATCACGTTAATCGTAACCTTTTGTACCTATGATCAGAATTACTTTTGGCACTCAGAATGTTTTATGTATACAATACTTATTTATTTCCTTTGGAACACGCGGACGACGCCGCAGGAAAAATTTAGTCTCATAATAAAACTGTCATATTGCACTCAACAATAACAATGGTGATTCGAATGTAATTGCCCTACAAATGTTCGAACCAATACCGTTCTAATATAATAGAAAAAAAATATATTACCGCAACCCACTTTTGCATGGGAATAGAGACTTCGGGACACGGAATATGAGATACTAGAAATAGCAATAATTACTTAATTAGAAGTATATAATTTAATTTGAATCTTTTTTTTTCCTATTCATGCTGTATTTTGCATATATTAGAGTAAACAGAAGGAACCTAGTGTTCATTTATTGTATTCCCCGTTCTTTTTTAAATATATTGAATATTTACATTTTACTGTAATATTTGTGAAATATGCCAAAACTTGTATTGAAATTTACAACTGCTGTTTGAATGGTTACGAGTGGTAGGTATAAACTCAGAAAACAAAAAAGTCAAATAAAAGTAAAGTATTTTCAATGGATTTTCTCAGAAATTCGGTACTTTGATAATAAATTAATTTAATTTGTTAAACAACATAGAAGTAAGTGCTTCACATCATTTCCATAAATTCTGTCCTCTGTTACAAAAATGATTGAAAGTATACCATTCAATTAATAACATACATTTTGATGGGAAACGATAAGTGCGAATATTGAGATATTATGTAGAAAGTCACGATAACTATTATTTTTAATCGTTTTAAATTACGGAGCGGTCGTGGCGCAATGGCACACCAGCTTTTTACTACTTTGTTGCTCTGGTAACAAAACAAAGCGCGGCGTTGAGCCTGCCATTCAACACACAATCTCGAAAAGTGGAGTACGGAGTGTCTTAACTCCTTTTTTTTTCTTCTATATGCATGTAGTGCTTTTTTCCTGGTTTCCGTATCATGATCTCATGCACAATCTTCCATAGACGAGAAAAATTGTACAGTAACAAAGACGTGTCCGCTATCGCTAGGAACGATTCCCCAGAATTACAAATAGCTGTTCTACATATGTCTCCGGACATAAAGTTTTAAGACTATTATCTAATAATCCCAGTACCCAAGTAACGTTAATGCTCCACTAAGTGTGTACCGTAATGCGGTGGGAGCCTATTCGGTTAACACGCTCGACTTGCTCAAGAACTTTTTACTTTCAACAAATATTTCCACCAACGACTGATAGAGCGTTAAATTCTAAATGAAACCGCAAAAAAACATCGAAGATTCTCTGTAAAGTAGTGGAGCGAATTGTCTTAACTAAATAGTTTTGTTACGCATTTGATATTTTTGAAACAAAAATGCTTGTTGTTCATAAACGGTGGTTCGATTAGTACTCGGGATTCTTAACACACTTTCATTAGATCAGGCTGTAACAGACTATGTAAAGCTTATTACACTGTTCAAAAATATTTAAAGTATAAACATGTATGGAATTAATCTCTATTGAATGTGATGCAGGATAGCTGCCAGTTCATATAAATAATAAAATTATATATTATACCATTGATTTTGAAAAGAGCAACTGTTGAGTTTTTTGCCAGGTCTTCTCAGCAGAACTACCTTCCGAACCTTTTTTTTTGTTTATAAGTTCATGCGACGATTCAAAAGTGCTAATAAGAGTTTAATTAAATATATTTTGAATTTGAATTTATGTAATAAAATGTAATCTAAGAATCTATATTTTAACAAATTGTAATAATGGCGTCCTCATGTAACTCGGCAGTTATACGTAATTAACTTTACAATACAATATTATGGTATCAACGAGCTGGTGTGATGATGGAGCCAAGACCTGGATATTGGTATTCTTCAAGTTTCAGTAAAACATGCTCATACAATTCATAATCCACGATCCGAGCACATTATATCTATTGCATTGCTTGGTGTAAAAAAGCGTGTTTTAGTTTAGTTTTAAAAACTGTAGGTATATTATAATAGGCCGATTATGTAATAAAGTATAAAAAACTGAATTTGATCCTTGTAATATAATTTTGTAACGTATGTCCTTGTAAAATTTTGCAGTTATACGTAGCTTAAGATTAATACAGTAATGTAGTATTGTCGAGCTGGTGTTTGGAACTTTTCAGAGGTTCCAAGTGTAGTTTCGTTCTATTTAAATATTATTATTAAAAGTATTTTCGTTTCTTAGCCTAATGTTACGGTTATTATTACATAATGGCAGGAAAATAGCAACAAATTTAGATAATAATATACCCTCAATGATAGTCAAATCTACAAATACTTCTTTACACACATCCCATACCAGGTCTAGTAGGGTAGGAAGAGGGAACCTAGTGTTAAGACACTCTGTTCCTCATACCCCGCTTAACTTTCGAGATATTGTGTGTTGAATAGCAGAACTCAAAACCGCGTTGTCATGTTATCAGAGCTAAGAAATGATCATTAATTCCCTCGTATGGTAATCCATCCCCCAACCGTCGCGTTTACAGTAAAACAATATGCCACTGCGCCACGATGGCCTCTTAAACTATAAATATATTGACAAATAATAATTTGACGGTTCAATAGAATGATATTTCTTAAGGGTCATTGTTTTGTTACGGAACTTTAAACGATTTGTTCGTAACGAGTCATTAACACTTGAATTTCCTTATTGACACCAAGATTAAACTGGCATCCTGATGTAAAAGGACAGTCACTGACTGATTGCGAACGTGGTTGTAGGTTCGACTCTCACTCGAGTAAATTATTATATTTAAATTACTTTCGATTTCTTGCGTGTCAAAAAAAAATCGGCGTTAAGTTCCGCCACTCAACACGCTATGAGTTGAAATCAGGCATAAATATAAATGGAGTGTCTTATCTCTACATAACGTTTCTATGTACTTGTTTGTTCTCGTACCTTGCTAAAAAAAGTTTTTTTAGGTCATTTCAGATCACAACATCCGTGACTGATGGTTGCGAGATGGTTCTAGATAATTCTTCCTATTTCTCATAGAATTGTGAAATAATATGCAAAGTAGATACTATTTTGTCATACAAAATTTGCTAGCTTTGTCGTCGTTACAATATAGATTATGGATGATATCGATTTATGTATTATTGTGTGTTGTATAAGTGTCTTCACACTGGGTTCTCAGGTTTCTTCTGCCTACAGCAGGGTATGTGTGGGATACAGCGTGAAGCTAAAAGGCTCCTGAACTTTCCCTGTGTAGCTCTGGAACGTCGTTGCAGTAAGAGGCGTTAAGAATAATGCTTGGAGTTGGATTTACTAGATAAATTATTCATACGAAAAGTATTATTAAGTACGTTTTATATAAACTGCACTTTGCCGGATATTGGTGAAAATATTAAATTACACAATAGAAATTGAAGCTGTCGTGGCGCAATGGTACAGTGTGTGATTGTAAACATGGTTGTAGGTTCGATTCGCCTTCGAGATAATAAATAATTTTCATTTACCCGTTCTCTCGTTGGTAAGAAAACAAAGCTCAAAGACAAGTCTTGAAAATTGGGAGAAAATTGGGAAACGGAGTGTCATGACATTAAGTTTTTACTGCTCATACTGCTATATCCCGGGATACATGACAAGCAGCTAAATAAAAACACAATAGAAATTACTTGAAAGGAAAACAACATCTTCTATCTATAACTACAACCTTTAACGACTGCAACAATCATTAAGTAACAAGTGTTTTCAAACAACAATTTAAAGATATAAAATAAAGATAGATCGCCCGATTTGCTCCACGTACTCTGATTAGATACTGAACGACCTTCACTCTATACAATACGTAATCAGATTGTAAGACAAAGAAGTTAAATAATACTCCTAGAAAAGATAAGCTATCAGAATTTCAATTCAAAAATATCTTTTCCCATCGAATAATATGCCTAAAACATGCACTTTGATTTTTGTTCTGTTCCTTAGTTGTTGTTGATGGATGGTTGATTGATGTAGCGATGAATGATAAAGGTGATGAGTTCGAATCTCACTCAAGGTTTTTTTTATATTTTCAATATTATTGTTACATCATTATATAATTATCATTGATAGCTTATAAAGTTGTTATATTTAGCATTGTCGTCGAAGTTTATTTTTTATTAAAGTTAACGGCAAAAATATTCTATTGATTAAGAAATTAATTAATTTTAGATACACATCTATAATAATCATGGGAAATTCTGAACAAGTAATTATATAAATATTTATTTTATAAAAGAGACGATAATTGTAAGTTAAAATTTCACTGAGAAGAATGTTTATGTGGGCTTAAATCTTTACGTACTTGATGTAACTTTCAATATACATGTATCAGGTTACTGTTTGGGATGGTGGCTTCCTTTAATTATTTGCTTTATTTTAATTTTATTGTTTTATTTTTAAAGTGCATCTATAACTAAATATTCTGTGAATATTTCAGCGACAAGTAAACGCTGTCGTTATCAATATAGAGTAAAAATAAATTTTGGAACCGCTACAGAAATACATCATCAGTGATAATTTTAATTACCTAACAACCACAGTTCATGAGATACAGCCTGAGGATGAACGAGCTGATAGCAAAATCTTAGTCCTGCCTACCTATTAGATATAACCCTAAAACTAATAAAGAATGCTTAAATTTGGCGCAGTCTTTTGAAAGTTTTATACTTAAATATAATTCGGCAACATTCTTTTATATGTAGGTAGAAAAAAAAACAGATATAAGGAAAAGATAAAACAGATATAAGGAAAAGATAATTTCATCCCAACTCAACAATTTTCTCCATACAATATATGGTTTGACAGCGACAAGTCCTATAATTTCATAGGAATCGATCGCCATTGATCGACGGCTTACTTTACAAGTTCTCATCAAGATGTTTTCAAACACTATCATCATCTAAACTGTAGTTTAGATTACGGTTTCATAGATAAGCCTTAAAATAGCGTCATATAGCTACGTTATATAATAAAACTATTTTCGCTTGAGGCTTTACCTTTAGTTTTTTACTTACAGTTACTTGTAAGTTTTTTATATTTTTTCATGTATTTATATTTTAATAAAATTTCCCCATTTTTACGCACAAATTTTCGACACTTTGTCTCATTACCAGAGCGAGAAAATGAAAATAATTCGTTCTCGAATAAGATTCGTGTTGAATAGTAGAAGATATTAGAAAGATAATTATTAATGTATTGCTAACTAGTATACTACTACTACTACTTGCTATGACACCTCAGCCTTAGATTACGTTTCAAACATCATCATAACGGTTTTCAAGATACTTCAAGGTATAATTCTATGTTTATATTTAAAAGATAGCTTTATCATGCTGTTATTTAATATATAAATCACAGCTCGTTTTATCATTTATATGTACGTATACGTACTCGTTTAATTTAAAAGCTATCGTTTCTCAGTAAAACGATGTTGATAGTAATGTGTTCGATTCCCAGTTAATACTAGGAGGGAAAGAGTATGAAAAGGGCAGTACGAAGTAGTTACATATTAGTTTCTATTTGCCTACTTGTTTTACATATGCACATAGCGTGGTAGGCATAGGGAACCTGGCAACCTAATATTAAGACACTCCGTTCCTATTAGGACACTTCCGTTTTCCACGGTCTGCTGAATTCTGGAGACATTGTGTATTCAATGCCTGAACTTAAAGCGGCGCTTTGCCTCGACTGCCAGAACGGAGAAATGAAAATATTCCTTTCCTCGAGTTTCAGTTGAATCCACAACCTAAGGCGTTTACAATCATACATTTGTACCCCTGCACCACGAGTGGTCTCTAATAGGTGTATATTTGAAGTGAAAATATTGTACTACGCAGGAATCAAACCCACAATCATCTCTGTAACCAATTTTCTAATTGCTCCGAAAGCTTTAATGTATCTCTACGATATAGTAATTTTCTCATCCACTCCTATTTGCTGTGATATTAGATAGAAACCTAAGATAGACTCAATTCACTTTCTATACGGACTAATGACATTTCAATACTTCCTGCACTATCATATTAGCCCTTAACGTAGGCTAAAGAGAGTTAAAGCCTGATATTTTTATATGGAAATACCAAGATACTTTTCTCGCGTAGAGAAGTGTGTAGTATTTTATTTAGAAATTTGAATAACATGATTTAATTTTAAATTGATGCAATTTTAGCGTCCAGTCATAGTTTTAGGTTTTTTTTTCAATGTCTTGATCTCACTGTTTTTATGTTTTGAATATTGATTTTAATCCATACAACGTGACACTGGTGAAGTGGATAGTGTTCAAATGGTACGTTCAGAACGCCATAATAAAGGAGAGAATAAAGATTTTATTATGAACGTTTTCTTTGTTAGATTGTAATATTTCCTAAAAAAATAATAAATTTAGACACTAAATGTCAAAGAATAATATTTTATGAATTTATTAAATATTTTTCATATTATAATTTTTCACCACCACTTCTAATCTTCATATAAATATTAAAAGAAAACCGTTAAGTTAAGCAATAATTATGTAAATATAATTACAACTGTATAAAATCGTACATTTCATGTTGCTTTCTGATTGAGAGATAATCAACGAATATTAGTTAATTGTAGGTTATTTGTTTTCGGTACTGTTCTGACAACGGTACAAAATTAATTAAATGATTTCTAAGTATTTTTTTGTTTGTAGATAGATAGATGGCTTTAAACATAAATTTACATTTTATGTCCATTATGTAGTGTGGTTAAAGCGCAGCGTTGAGTTCTGCCACTCAACACGCAATGCCTCCAGAACTTGGCGGAAAGTGGGGAACGGATTGTCTTAACACTAGGTTCCCTCTGCCTACCCTGCTGTGTGCGGGATACAGCGTGAAGCGGATTTTTTTAAATTTTATATAGTGCGATTTTCACCGTGAGCGGAGAGGGCCCATTACGGACTACGTTGAACTCGCAATGGTAAAGTGCATATTTATTTTTCCACTAATAAAAAGTCGGGCAGAAAGGATCGAGCGAGCAGAAAAGAGTTGAAATTATCTTGCTCAGTTCTAGGGAGCGGAACGAAGTGGTTATAAATACAAAACCCCTCGTTGGTGTAATTTTAAACCTATTTTATTTTAAAGTCGGTTTCGCCTTAGCATTATCAGCTCATTTCTTTAGATTCTTTCTTCATAGGTTTAAAGCTTTGGAACGTGGAACTCTTTAGACGCTACTAGTATATCTCTCGAGTTTAGGCTCATGTATTTTTATGACAGCTTTACACTGTATCCCTCACACAGCAGGGTAGGCAAAAGGAACGTAGTGTTAAGACATTCCGTTTTCCATTTTCCGCCGAATTCTGGAGGCATTGCGTGTTGAGTGGCGGAACTAAATACCGCGCTAGGCAAAAAAATTAAAATACACATTTAAATGTTTTATTGATTCCCTCGAGTTTTATTTCCTCAGTTACACACTAGTACCTCTGCGCCACAAATGGCTTCATGTCATATATAGCTCCGAGCATATTCTTTAGAAAATATATAATTAAATTTTAAGCCTCGTTACAAAAGTAAGTAGAGAGAAAGAGAGAGAGAGTGGTCAATATTGTTATTCGTATATCAATTGTTGTATTACAGAGTTCAATGAAAATGTCTGTCTATGTCGGCTAACCGACGAAGAAGACAGTGACTCTGAGTAGAAGTGTTTTTTTTTTTAAATTTCACGTTTAAAGATCAAAAAGTAGAGAAGAACTAGTGTCAACAGACACTGTTTTCCGTTTTCCAAATCCATCATCGCGTTTTGTGAAAAATATTCCATTCCCTCGAATCTAAGCTACAAATATGCGTGTACACTGTATACTCAAACATGACTCCACCTCGTCACGATGACGCTATCAGCATTGGGTAATATAAAATAAGTACTTATTTAAACTAATAATACTTTTTGATAAGAAAGCAATTGTACTAGTAGGGGAAAACGAAAGCAATCGTAAGAGTGGAACGGAAGAGGTGAGACAAGTTCGAGATTATATATGCATAGTACATTATTGAGACTATTTTTCTATATTCTGCATATTTCGTATCAAATTTAGTACAAAGATTTATTTATTTTTTCCTTTGTTTCTTTATTGTTTACAAAATTAATTAGGTGAATAAAAATCAAAGGAATATTTTTAAATTGTATTATAAATATAAATTATACTAAAATAACAAAGCTGAAGAACTGTGCTTGGTTTAGAGCCTGCTAATCTCAGGAACTATTTTGTCGTAATGTGATTTTCTTTTTGGCTGGATAGTGTATTAATTGAGGTTAGATTATATTAAGATCATCATGTTAACAATCAATCAGCTTCACGCTGTATCCCGCACACAACAGGGTAGGCAGAGGGGACCTAGTGTTAAGACACTCAGAGCGAAGAAAATGGAAATATAAATTTAAGTAAATATTTCATCTCCTCGAGTGGGATCGAACCAACAACCAGTCGGTTTTACAGTCATACTTCGTGCCGCTGCGCCACGGCTGGCCGACTGATTTTATTATTTTTATTTGATTATGTTAATAATATCAATTTAACCTACTGTACCTGCGGTCACTGTTACCCTGGCCACTAAAATCATGTAATTTGACCACGGTGGCAAAGCCGCGGGTAAAACTTAGTTTATCTATAAGGTAACACGAGTCAAGTTGTATCTAAGATAGCATTTTGTAGGGAAAGTTCAGTGAAAAGTAAACTGGAATTACCGAGCGTAACGAACTCGGTTAACACAAGGTCGAGATTTAAATCATTTGCATCTTATACTCATAAAATAAGCAGTTAAAATTTTATTTTGCTGTTTTTAAATATATTATTTTATGTATTATTTAATACAAAATATATGGCATTATATGGTGGATAAATTAGTTGTTTTTAATTAGTTCGTAGTTAGTGTGGGCTCAGTTCTGTGTACAACTGTATATTGGATTTTTTAGTATTAATTTGTTGTATTTGTTTTAATGTTAAGAACGGAAAGTGCTTGTATTGATTTAAACTGTTAAATGAGGTGTTATCTATTGATAATAAAATCTTCTGAAATCTTCTGAAATATAAACTACGATATCCATCTGAATATTTTATTTAATCAACAACGAGGGTTAGAAAAGTAGCATTTGTGTTTTATAATTTAACTTAATAATAAAAAATATATTATATATCAGAGTGTAATAAAGTAGGCTAATCGTGGCACAGGGGCACAAGGGCGCATCTAAATACATGATATTCATTCTTTGCATACCGCACATAACAGGGACACATAACACGGAGGGAACCTGGGAACCTAGAAACTCCATTCCCATTATGACGTTTCTGTTCCCCATTCCGTTGAATTCTGAATCATTGTGTGTTAAGTATCGGAACTCACCGCCGCACTTGCCTTGCTTCTTCTGGTTATTTACGATCTTTCAATTTACAACAGTTTTTTTTTGTAGCTGTATAGTAATAGTTATCAACATTGAAACTAGAAAATTATGCTTTTACTTTCTTTTTTAAGTGAATTGTCGAAACCAATGAAAATAATAAAATCCATGAAATTGGTGTAAATTAATAAATTATGCTGCTTTAGTTTGCTAAATGTTTCAGTTTGAGTAAGATGTCTTGATATTGTAGTTTTATTATCTTATCTTTTATTTCTATTTTCAAAGATCTGTTAAAGATCTGTTAGAGGCCAGTCGTGGCGCAGGGGCACAAAGTGTGATTGTAAAACCGACTGGTTGTGGGTTCGATCCCAACTCGAGGAGATTAAATATTTACTTAAATTTATATTTCCATTTTTTCGCTCTGGTG
The DNA here is from genome assembly GCA_013403705.1 of Heliconius hermathena. NCBI lineage: Eukaryota > Metazoa > Arthropoda > Insecta > Lepidoptera > Nymphalidae > Heliconius > Heliconius hermathena. The sequence continues at coordinate 442,171 of JAAIXJ010000144.1, read as the reverse complement.
TCGAGGCAAAGCGCGGCGTTGAGTTCTGCCACTTAACACGCAATGCCTCCAGAATTCGTCAGAAAGTGGGGAACGGAGTGTCTTAACACTAGTTTCCCTCTGCCTACCCTGCTGTGTGCGGGATAAAGCGTGAAGGTTATTTTTTTCTTTTGTTTATAAAAAGATGATACGAATACATATGTACACGGATATTATATATATGTTTGTTCTTTTTGTCGTCCAAAAGACAAAGATTATGGCTAGAGCGGAGCGTAACTTTGCAAATACATATACAACTAGTTAAAACCATAATACTGAAAACTGTATTATATTAAACAGTTAAGCCGTTTCTGAAATTTTGGCATACAAACAGATAAGCAGATAAAAAATTTAAAAAATCATTGCTTCAGGTGCTGTTATTAATCCTCCTTGTCTTGGTCCCAGTAAATGCCCCCTATACTAGATTTTTTCATATATCTTTTAAGTACAGCCATCAGTTACATTTTAATTATAGGTGTATAGAATTACCTAAATCATGAGAGACTAAAACGTAAACGTAACGAAAACTTTCCTAAAATTTAACATAAAAACAACTATTAAAACTTAATCAAAATCAGCATAATATTATTATAAACCAATTTGATTCTAATTTATGTAACATTCGTTGATTATGCACTTACATACGTGCAAAAGTAAATGTTATGAAGCGTAGCAAAGAAAAAAACGAAAGTGGTCTTTCGAGTTTTGTGATGACTTTATACTATAGCTAATGTATAGAACGGGTTCTATATAAGTCTTGTATAAAAACTTAGCTGAGTGAAACTTTCAAAATACTGTATAGGGCTGTAGGTGGGTCTGAACTTTTACTTTGGTGTGGAGTTCGATTTCCGCCTTTTTTGTTGTAACTAATTTTTATATGGAATTGGAATTTGTATTATTAAATATTGTATCTGATACTTATACTATAGAGTGGAATAATATGTTTGGTTGAATATGTTAATCTCAAGACTTACAGGTTGTGATTAAAAATTACTTTTTGTATTAGTCAATTTATCGATGGAGTCTATACACCTGCGGTCAGAGTTACCTCGGACATTTAGAATGTGTCAAGGGTTAGAAGCCAGTAAGGCATATCTGGCTATGTCATTTAAAATTGAGTAAAGTTAATTAAGGAAAGTCCATGTACAGTACTATTACAGTAATTAAAAACAAATGGATGCGTTTTAATCTTATTTACAAATAATTGTATTGAATGTTAGCATTTCTTAATCTTTACACACTGATTGACATCGTTTTTTTTTATCTTTCAATATAGTAGACAAGTCCTAGACAGTATATAAAAAAAATTACGATTAAATCAAGTTGTAAGCGGCATAATTAATTTTAAGTTTTTGTTGTTAAAAAAATTAATTATATTAAAGAATGGAGAAAACTATGATACCTGTACTTATTTTTATCATAGATAAGAATCAATTTTAAATAATATTTAAATATCATCAATCATCAATTAAACTTTTGATTCTTATCACTTACGAACAGATCACGCTGTATCCCGCACATAACAGGATAGGCAGTAAACTTTGAAGACATTCCATGTTGAGTGTCGGAGTTCCTGTACTTTGTATAGACAAAGTAATTGCATATTGATAGCAGAGCAGGGAAATCAAAATTTAAATGTATAGTTTGCCCTGAGTAGCGACTATTACATAGTCATCGTATTATGACTCCCTAAATAGTGAGGTAGGCAGTAATAATCTACTGTCAAGACACTTCGTTTCCCGCTTTCCACATTAATTCGAGACATTTCTCCGCTCTTCGTCTAAATTAAAGACATTGTGGATTTACTAAAGGAACTGAACGCCGCCCCTTGTCTTATGCTGTAAATTAGCTCACATTAACCACACCACTTTGGGTAGATTTTCATTACGCAATATGCGAATTAGAAGAATGCCTTTGTATTCTTATCGCATCTTATTTCCGGCGGAAACGGAATTACAATAATTAAAAGTTGTGTAATGAGATTTTGTCCATTTTAAAAACAATTAATAATACGTTACATTTTTTATGTCATTTGGGCAGTTTTTTATTAAGTACTAGAGGGCGCGCGCGGCTTCGCCCGCTTATTAGGAGTGAATTCTAAAAAAACCACGAAACACGTGTTCAATAAAATATTTTTAACAGTCTGAATTTAAATTTTTATAAAAATCGGTGGCAATTTAAAGATTTTTCCATATAAACTTTCAACCCCTTATTTGAACCCTTAGGGGGTGAATTCTTAAAAACCATGAAACACGTGTTCAATGAAATATTTTTAAGAGTCTGAATTTGTAATTTTATAAAAATCGGTACAGATTAAATTTTTTTTCCATACAAAAATTAAAATTTAAAATTTTTCAAAGTCCCTTCTTAGTGGATGTCCAGAATATAAACATAAACATATGCCCAAATTTCACGTTTCTACCATCAGCGGTTACGGCTCTGCGTGCGTCTTACCTCAGTCAGTCAGCACAAGTCCTTTTATATATATAGATTATAATTACAGGCCCATTCTCACTAATTCATCTTCATTTCGAATCTAGTGTTAAGACACTCCATTCCCTACTTCTCGCCCAATTTACCAGATATTGCGTATTGAGTGGCGAAACTTATCGCCGTTATTGGTCTTGTTACCAGAGCGAGGAAATTAATATAATTCACTCTCCTAATGGGTATTGAACTCGTAAGCGTCGCGTTTTTACCATCAGAAATATTTGTACTTATTTCCTAAGTTTGTAATAACATTTTTATAATATTAAGAAATATTTGTATTATATATTTTAAAAAGTATTGTGTGGGTGTTTTTTTGTGTAGCAGTTTAGTTTTTTTAGTTTCAACTTTTATTAGAGCTATAATACAAACAATCTTAACACTATTGTCTTTCAAATATTTTTTATATCATAACATCGAGGGAAGTAATAAAGAGCAAGTACTCAATTTTTTTTGCTATTCAGGCTGCCAGTACTCAATTGTTATGAGTTCTATTCTCTTTCGACATAAATTCTTAAATCATAGCAAAGAATACTCTCGACTAAGTTATTTTTCATATAATATTAACTATATCAAAATTAATTCATTCAGAAAAGAGCTACGTTGCCACATACACACATACACAGACTAGTTACATCCATCTGTTCTCGTCGAAGGATAAAATATGTTTCAAAATTTGAAATTTCCCAAAAATGTAAGAGACACTGTGTGAATTAACAAAAAGTATTTCACTTTTTTAAGCATTTAGAAAACTATAATTTCATAGTAACAAAAAAATCTCCAAAAAATTCTCATGAGAATATTTTTGTTTCAAAACAATTAGTGTGTTTTTCATATTTTATTTAAAGTTCACTAAAGTATAATATACGACGGTAAAAAAAGTTAAATAAATATATTTAACTTTTTAACCGTCGTAGGGCAGTGAGATGGCGCAGTCTTATGTTGTGGAATTGTGGGTTCGAGCCACACTAGGGGATCTAATTACATTTCAATTTATTTTCACGCTATGGCAGACAAAATGCGCTATATAATTCCGTCATTCACCACAAAGACTGGAAAATGTGGCGAAAAATGGAAACCGGAGTATATTACACTAGGTTCCCTCTACATTGTTTTGTGGAAAAATGCCTGAAACTGTTTCTTAAATTATACTTTAATTTCAAATAATGATTACATTTCTTAATCGATATTTTCTCTACTGTCTACCTATTAAAGGAGATAGATAGTTTAACAACGGAAATGTGACGTAACCCTTTTTACTATAATAACATGATTGATACAACACCTATATATACATTCTTTACCAATACAGGTAATATAATGATTACCATATATGGCATTCGAATCCGTAACTATAAACATAAAGTGATGTTAGACATATAATAACTGAGTCACGACGGACGTGTAAATTATGTACTTGTATTTATACATGTAATTAAACAAGAACTGATGGAGTACTTGACGGCACTTCTCAGCGGAACTGTCTTCCGAGCCGGTAGTGACTTTATATTTACTCGACGATATAAAAATGCTTGTAAAAGTATTTTTTTTTAGTTATATGCTGTATCTCTGTGTAACATGGCAGGGCAAAAGGAACTTAGAAACCTGGTGTTAAGACACGTTCCCATTTCCGTTTAACATTTTCCGCTAAATACTTATGTCTAGTGGCGGAACTCAATGCCGCTCTTTGCCTTAAAATAAATATTTAATTTCAACTTCTTTGTCACTGAGTAACTGATAGATAACGCACGATGAAACTCTGCGGAGTAGAACGCTGAAACATGGCAATTAAATTCGATAAAGCTCAGTCTTAAGATACTTCTTTTCCCGCTGTCCGTTCAATTTTTTCGTAGTATTGAGTTGCACAACTCAACGCAGTGATTTGTCTTGTTACCAAAGCGAAGAAATGAAAATAATTCATTCCCTAACCCTAAAAAAGAATCGTATCCACAACTGTCGCGATTATTGTCTGACGCCGTGCCACTGCGCCACGATGGCCTCAGATAAATATATTAATACTTACATGCATATACGAAATTATTCGATACGATATTTATCCTGTAACTGATATCCCAAACTCCTTTGAAAATATTATTTAATAAATAATGCCTTGGCTCGTGATGTGTCTAATGGTTAGAATCGTTTATAGTTGTGATCGTGATGAACCCAAAATCTTTTAGAGATTCAGAGGTAACAGTATTAAGAATTCCTTATTATGCCATTAGAAGGTATCGCTTTAATAAGATATAATATTTGCCATCAGAAGTTGTTCTTGTGTCAGTTATTTAGATAACTGGAAACTCGACAATATGACATTGTCATAACTCGAAGCTCGTCCGAAGAAAAGCCAAGAGCGCGTCCTATCTTCCTCTCCACTATAACTGCGAACTAGTTATAATAAAAGGAAGAAAGAGTACGGGCACCGCCCCGCCC
>JAAIXJ010000144.1:371065-436718 GCA_013403705.1 Heliconius hermathena | reverse complement strand
GTACTCTACTGCACTATATCAACTAAAATTTCCTTCACAACGTTGTTTGAGTGATTATACTCTTAAAAGATGACCTAACTGACATTAAGTTGATGACATGTGAAAGTTGACACTCATTAAAATACTTTATTGTAAGTCATTCCTCAGTTATTTCTGCGTTAAATAATACCTACTTGTGTTTATTAATGATTGCGTAATGATTACGTTTCATTGAAAATTATATGTGATTCATTAAATGATTCCTTTTAATTTAGTATGATGATTTTCTTGATATATACATATATATTATATATAAATGACATAATAAATTTTTGATTCAGTAAAGTTTAATACTTGTTTTTAAGTTAAAATTTGGCATATAGTCAGAGTCTGTCACACACTGTCTGTGTGTGGTAGCACTAAGAAAGTAATTTTTAAAATTATATTTTCTTTATTTTTTTGCGTCACTCTGTATCCTGCATACAGCAGGATACTTTTCCCGTTAAGACGCTTCCGTTTCCCACTTTCTGCCGAATTCTGGAGGCTATGCAAGTTAAGTGGTGAACTCTACGCCGCACTTTACCTGTAAATATTTCAATTCCTCGAATGGAAATTGAACCCACAGCCTGTCGCGTTTACAGTCACAAACATGTGCCCTTTCACCATGACAGGCCTCAAGATTTTCCATTATACGTTTTAAAGTCTATTACTAAGTGTATAATCTGTATACGACGACTATTTTGACGAGATTATAAATATATATCAATATATTTTATTTCTCAAAAAATAATATAGTTCCGAGCGTAAAAATCATATTTTTCTGAGGATAGCATTACCCAAGCGTGCACCGCTAGGCGCTAGGGTCGACGACTTCAGCAAAAACGTGGAAAACCAATGTATGTATGAACATTGAACATTGTGCGGAACATATTCCGCATTCTGAGCTTTTTGTTTTAACTGTATTACTTCACGGATTGCAATATTTATGTATATATGTATTAGAATATCTAGACTAGATATTATTATACATTTTTTTTGTTTCACACCCAGGTACCCTCTGCCTACCCTTCTTTTTACAAGATACGGCTATCTCGTAAAAAGAAGGATAGGCAGAGGGTACCTGGGTTTCAATTGTCAAGACCCTTTTTTTGTTTTTTTTTTACATATAATATTATATTTTAGCTATTTTAAGTTTTTTTTTAACTGATTCATAGTTATCAGCTAGTGATAAGACATTTTCATTCCCTACTTTTCGCTGAATTCTGGAGACATTTCTTATTAAGTGGCGGAACCCAATGCCGCACTTTGCCTCGTTACCAGAGTGAGAAAATTAAAATATTAAATATTTCTTTCTCCCGAGTGGGAATCGAACCCACAACATATCGCGTTTACATAGCACACTTGTGCCACTGGGCCACGTTCGATCTCATACTATTCATATTACGCACATACTCGTACGATATATTTTGAATGTATATAGTGTATTTAATACCGCACTTCTTGAAAAACGTCCAAACATATTATATTAAAATATTTAGGTAATAAATAGTATTTTCTGTTTTGAGATAATAATTTAATTTATCTTGTCAGTATCTGTATACTGACAACAAAATTACATAAATTGTAACAAGCTTGATAAGAGCGTGTGGCTTAATAGTTAGAACGCTTGGATGATTCACAAGGGTCACTGGTTTAATTTCTGTTACGTTCATATTTTCACATGTTTTCTAAATAAGTGTGTTTAAACTAATTTCATATACTCTCAATAGCGGCGTTAAGTTCCGCTTCCCAACACACAAAATGGAAAATGGGAAACAAAGATTATACATTAAAATAAACGCAACAAACGCACCAACGTATAATCCTATAGTTACCATGTTAAAAGTACAGTGTACGAGTCAGCAGTACCGTACGGTCACTCGCATGCTATAAATGACAAGTAGTTACTGAGGAATGTGAGACAATTTATCTTTACCTCACTTCAGAATTTCCTACTCCCCATTACAGCGATTTATTATAATTTACAAGTCATTTTCATAGAAATTTTATAATAAGTTAGCTATTTTGAGACAGGATTGGTTATTATTTTGTGTGTATGTGTGCGTAGTTTAAGTGTAGTAGGATATTACCTCTATTTTAAGTCTATATTGTCAATTAGGTGTTGTTAAGGTTCAGTTAAGGCTTGTTTATTTTTTTAGTTTCACGCTGTATCCCGCATATAGCAAAGTAGGAATATGGAACCTAGTGTTTAGACATTTCGTTGTCCCCGCACAGGACATTTTTACGAGATATAGCGTGTTAAATAATGAAAATTATTGCCGAGATTTAATCTTATTACCAGAACGAAGAGAATAAAGTAATTTATTCCTCCAACGTTGTGACACTGCGCCACGACGACCTCAATGCATTTGATTTATTTTGTTATGTTATTTCTATCAAAACTTTTTTTTTAAATTGATAGCAGATTTTTCCGAAAAATCAAACTAATGTTATATATCTCTCTCAATATCTCACTTTTCATTCTCACTTTCTATTACTCAAAATTTTTGAGGCAATTATGTTTTGTAAACTAAAATCGTTGTTCTAAAGAAAAATATATCAATCTCTACGGTAGCAAACTACTTACAATCTACAAAAACAGTTTTACGTTTTTGTGACATTACGGGATAGGCAGAGGAAAGTAAATGTAAAGACAGTCAGTCTCTATCTCATTTAACTATCAATTTTCGAGACATTGCGTGTTGAACGGCGCAATTCGTTTTGTCTATCAGGGAGAAAAAATTAAAATAATTTAGTGTATCAAACCCAAAACCATCACACTTACTGCCATATCCCGTTCCACTGTGCCATAACGATTATTTACAATCTACTTAGAATTGTAGTACTAAATCGAGAAAACTGTCTATCGAAGTAAATAATCTATCTCGATACGACGGAAAGTGTCTATTATGTGGAAAGGAAACTGTATATATAAATTGAGTGGTTGTATTGAGTTGGGTTAAATTGATATTTCTATAACAAAATAGGACGTTGTGAAGTAGTTGCGATGGTAAGTAGGTTTAAATCTGTTTAGGGAAATTATTTATATTTATAATATACAAGTGGCTGCTAGTAATTTTGTTCATATGAATTATAAAACGAGATATCGGTTTTTTCCTTCATTTCAGTAGGAATTTTGAGAAATCTCTTAATGCTACTCTGCATTCTCCAAGGAATCTGTATGTGAAATTTTAGCGTTTTATACCGCCTAATTCTGCGTGTTGGTTGCGTGTCAGTCAGTTTGAAACGGAAAAGTTTTATATTTACAGATATATTTTAGTATTTTCTTTGTTTAATTATATAAATATATACTTAAACTTGTCCTTATAGTATTATTTAATAAAAACACATTGAAACAGTATTATAGAATAAAACAAGTTACTTTATTGAAAAAATGTCGTTGATGTGTGTAATTTAATACTATTAATAAACACGCGATAGAGCCGTTTAGCTTGTGAATGTTTCGTCTTTGCATATTTACTTTTTTATGTGTAGATTTCATTTGAATTGTCTATACTGATACGATATTTTAAGTATGTTTCACTTTTAACTTTGTATATAAGAAAAGTTATAAGATTTCTCCGTAACTTTAAAACCACCTTTTTTTAGCTTTACACAATACAAATATGTATATGGAATATAATGGCGTTGAGCGGCGGAACTTTGTCTTGCTACCAGAACCAGGAAAACAAGTATTAAATAATTCGTAACCCCAGTAGGAATCGAATTCAAAACTGTTATGTTTAGACTCACATGTTGTACTATTGTGCCACAGTAACAGCCACTTTTCATGATAATTTTCAATTGTATTTTTTCACACATAAAGAATTGCCGAAGAGTAGCTTATAAATAAAATATATAACTAAATAAATGGGCCTTTTTTACCCAAATATTGATAGATTTGACGATCATCTTTTTAAATGCATATTTCAAGTTAATACTGAAAACGAACTTCTAACAGAAACAAACAATTTAAAAGTAACATTAACGAAATAAACGATGCCCAACTGACACAATAATAGGCCTTCCTTAAAGAAATTGAATTCAAACTGCCGGAGACACTTTTAACAATACAAAGAAAATCAAAGAAATCATAATAATTAATATGAGAAAAATGCTTAACATATAGTGCTAAGTGCGGCGTCCCACGACCGAAGTGTAAGAATTAAAGAAAAAGATACTACTTGTATATAGAATAAGGTATATTTTTCTTTAGGTTGAGTAAAACATGATAGAGCGAGTAAAATGCGGTCTTCATGACCTTTATAACAAGGGCAGTGAGTTCAAAGTTGCGTTATTACGTTTAATTAAGAATTGTATAACAATAAAACAGCAGACTTCACTTGGAGCAATTAATTCGGTCGGCTTAGAGAAATCTATGGGAGATTGGTTTCAAAAAGAACAGCAACTTAATTTAGGTCAATGTAAGGGATAAGTCATGCCCTACTGATTAAGATGTAGCGTGGCTTATATTACTTAAACAAATGCACCATAGAGCTTAAAGCAATTAATTATTTTCATTATTTCCTTGTTCTATCAAAGAAAACGCGTTGTTGTACGTTGTAAGTACGTTGGATTCAGCCACTTTACACTTAATGTTTCGAATTCAGGCGGCAGTAGAGTATCCTGACATAAAATGAAGCGTAAAGCTTAGATAGAGAATATTAGTATTGAAAGGAGAGAGATATCTTGTCAGTGCATAATGACGTAGAGAAATTAGACACTAGAATCATTTTTTATAAAAATAAAGAGAAACTATGACCAATTTTGTAAGCAAAATAATACTATGAAATTGAATTATAGTTAATTATAGACCAAAAATCACGAGCCTTAAATTAATAGAAAGGCGGAATTGTATAATAACGTATGTAAAATGCCATTTTTGAATATATAGAACAGTCGGCGGTGAGAAACTTGATTTAACATTCATTGGATTTTCACTAATTTGTATTTTATTGCTTGATTTTTTATTAAATATCTTTTGGTTTATCTAATAACTTTCTTTGAAAGGTTTATATATATAGTAATTTAATTTAGTTATCATGTACATTTCTTGCTGATACGAATTATTTAACTAGCAACGGCACGAAAAACCAAAGTGGTGCAGCGGCACAATATCTGATTATAACCGCGATGTTTATGGATTCGATTCCATTTAGAGGAATGAAATGTTTACAATTCCACGCCCTGGTAACAAAATAAAGTACGATGTTGAGTTACATCATCTAACAGGCGATGTCTCAAATAAATTGTCGGAAAGTAGGGATTAAAGTGTTAAGTGCATTAGGTTTCTTCTGTCTACGTTGTTATATGGAGGATACAGAGTGAAATAATAAAAAGTGAAGTATAAACTTAAAAATATAAAGGTACAACAGAGAAATAAAAGGTTACATACTTAAACTTTATTTTTGACATCAATTACGTGTAAACAAAATATTTTTTTACCAAGTAAACCACATTTGTGAAAGTATGTGATCTAATTTTTAACTTCAATATTGGTAAAATATAATATTGTAGAAGCCTTACATCAAGTGAAAGGGCTATAAAGTTTGTAATTTACTTAATCTAAACCTACAGGAAATTTTTAAAATTCTTGTTAGTTTACTAAATTCATTTCGGTTACGTAATAATTTTAGCTCTTAACAACTCTTATTCATTGATTATTATTATTACATATTTCTATAAACATGTATTGTAAAGTAACACATAAATATTATTTATATACTACTCAGCTCTACATTTTTGGATTCCAATTTATTGTGATAACAAAATCCAGGGTCTCTTTTTTAAACACAGTTGGCGTTGAGTCCATACATTGACAATGCTAGGCCTCGTTTTAAAAAAGAAGTGACTTGTCACTGGGTTCTCTATCCTTACTCTGCTATGTAGATTAAAGAGAAAAGATGAAAAAAAAACATTTTTCAAAGGCAAAGGATTTTAATTTAAATAAATAATAATCGATAAATAAAACAGATCACTTTCGATGTAGTTAGCATTTTTTTTTTAAATATACTGGGACTGTTTTAAATATATATTTACTTATACAAAATTAGATATTTATATTTTTTTTTTCTAATATGTCTGGGAATATTATTGTTTCTTACATAAATCATAAGCTTTATAAAAAGTAAATATCATATAAAAATATATAAACCTTGTACAAGATAAGGCACGTTTGGTACAAATTAGTCTGCAAGACGGTTATAACGCACGTCCAGACCATTACGAGATTGCATCTCTATGTTGCTCTACATCGCTCTACATCTCATCTGTGCTAGTTGTGGGGACATGAGAGCTAGGTTTATTAGATATTCTTTTATTGTAGTCTTTATTTGTTTTTTTTTATTATTTTGTTCGTAATGAATAAGAATCAAAAAACACCCTAATGGGTGTTTTTTGATTCTTATTCTATTACGATAGAGGCGCAGGGAGATTACGTCTAACTGTAGACGCTATAGTTGTAGGTTTACTTATTGTTATTAGGGTATATTTTTTGGGTTTCGTTTTATACACTTTTTTATTTGCAATATCAATTTGTGTAAAATAATTTGATGTCATATTTTATTTTTAAAATTAAATTATTGTAAGTAAGCAAAGCCTAGCATATTATATAATATTATAATATATTTGATTGTTTAATAATAGATATAAATATTGTCTGTAGTAAACGGATTTGCATATACTTCCCATACGTTCAATCAGAATGGATAGACAAAAATGTTATTCACTTATATTTAAACATATTAAAGTAAAACATAACTCATGACTAACCAATTATAAAAAAATTCATTTAACTGTGCAAGATTTATATAGCTATTATTTTATATAATTAGCTTACTAAATATAAAATTATTATACTAGCAAGATTTAAAGCGATTATAAAACATTAATTGCTATATTTATATTGTCCTAAATCACAGGAAATGTAACTTTGAGGATATGTCGTGTTATATTGCAATTAATTAAACAAAGGACAGATTAACAGATAAAACTGTAATCTTTCGCAAATAAGTTACGGTTACGGAGAAAGTTTGAAAGTTGATATTTTAACTTTAACCTGTAATTAAATGTTTTAACAGACGTTATAATACTTACTAAGTAACTAATAATTTTCTTTAATGAGGTACTTCATAAAGTACGTAAGTTAGTTAATTTACAAAACATTAATATACTTTTATTTTGATACACAGAATATGATGTATATACTGTTGCTATAATTTGAAGTTTTTTTCAGCTTCACGCTGTATCCCGCGTGTAGAGTAAGCAGAGGGATTCTAGTGTTAAAACATTCCGCTCCTCACTTTTCCCCGAATTCTAGAGGCTTTGCGTCGTAAATGGAGCAACTCAACGCTTCGCCTCAACAGCAGGGCGAAGAAATAAAAATATAAAATATTTTATTTCCTCGACGAGAAATCGAATTCACAACCTGTCAGCTTTACAGTCACACGCTTATGTCCCCGCCCTACGAGTGGCCTCAAGTTGATCTAAGTTAAGTTTTTCTTATTATAAAAGAAAATTAAAACAATAAATACTCACAAAACGCCGTCTCTACCAACGCCAGGCAGAATAAAATTGCTATATACATTTTTGTGGTACATTAGACTTCAACGCGCTAACACTGTTTTACACTACACAATGTCCGTTGATGCATCATGTTTGATATCTCGGATCTGTAAAAGAAAACAACGTTTAGAAAGAATTAAGAAGGCGTTTTTAGAAAAATAATTTTAAAATTCATTAAGTATATTAATTGTCTTTTTTTATTTTACTTGTAAAATTCTGTACATTTTTCCAAATATATATAAGTTATCTAATAAATATTTTTATTGTACTGAGATACATATATTTTCTGTTTCACGACTTAAAATTTTAAAGTACAAATATTTTTTACACAAAAATTTTACCAAGTACTCTACTTCACTATGTATTCATTAAAACTATAGTATATTAACACGTGAGATCGTAAGCGCGTCGAAATAATTAAGCACCCCAATGAAGCGTGGCGGATACATGTAACGGGAACAGAATCCGTTATACCGCCTCCCTCGGGCGACTGAGTAACTATCCTTTGTTTTATACTAGCTACAAATTATAATAATTCATACTTAATACAATATATGAACAAATTTAAATGTTCATAGAAAATACATATGAATATAGTTATAAATAAAAAATATACACAGAAAACAATAAAAACATATACTATAGCTTAATAACAATTAAACACAGGGCACAGATTTTAATGTAAACGATCTTAAAATTAACTATTTTTATTTTCTCGCTTTGGTGACGAGACAAAAAGGGGCTTTGAGTTCTACCACTCAACTAACGCAATGTCTCGAAAATAGAACTGCATATGAGGAACGGAGTATCTTAACACTATATTCCCTCTGCCTACCTTCCTATAAGGGGATAGGATTAAACGATTACAAAAATATAATTTCAAAATGATCACTAAGTTTAATAGTTTGTCCTTCTTCATTTAACTACATTTAATTAGTGGCAGTTCTTCACAGTTGAACTGCAAAATAATATTCAAACAGAAATATTACTAAGCCTAAAGTAATTATTACTTTAGTTTAAGAATAGATTAGAGTTTAACGCTCATTAATTTAAAATAGTCTCTACAATTTTGTATAGTTCTCATTATATTTCATTCTAACTTTAATTTATTTTTCATTTATATCAAGTTACATAATTATGACTAATATCTGATATTATATTAAAATAATATATCTAGTTCCCCATTTTCCACTGAATTGGATTGAGTTACTGTGTACTGTGTTATGTGGCGGAACACAACCACGCACTTTGTATCGTTACCAGAGCGAGGAATGAAAATATTAAACATTGAATTTTCCAGAATGGTAATCGAGCCCACAACCGACGCGATTGTGATCCTGCGTCACGACAGCCTATAGTTTTGCTGACGCATTTTGGTCATAGAAATGCTCTTTGAGTATTTAATATTTAATACTACATACCTATATAGAGACATTCCATTTGAGAACGCAGAAATTAACACCGAAATATATAAAATAAAAAAATATGTAATAGCAAGTCTACGTAACCTAACAAATTAATCCGTCTTCCTGTCTGTCATTACATTTGAATAAATCAATAATTAAACATGAACGTATGTATATTACGGAGTTAGTTACGTTGATATTTAGTAATATAACGGAAGGCTATACGGGTTCAGAATAAAAAAAATGCATTAAATTAATAGAGTAAGGAAATAACTATTATGTATGGCTCGTGTTCATTAGATATGCGTGAGCGCTGGCTACGTTAGTCCAAGATTTGATTATTCATACTGTAGATATTTCGTGCAATATACTAGATATTATATGAAATTTCCAGAGAAACAAAATTGATTACATTTGCTGATCAGCATATACTGCTACAGGCTGTCGAGACGTAGCACTATGGATAATGGTAGAACAACGGCAGATAGAAAATTCATTTTTACTAAAGTCGTCCTTGACGCACTTTTTATTTTTTTTTAATAGTATAATAGTGGACCTTTAATGTAATGAATTATTTTTTCGTGAATTACATTTGGAATATATTTTTTTTATTGTGAGAAAATGTAATACGTAAGAATGTCTATTTCAGGTTATTCGCATCGATATTTTAAACTTAATTTCCTTAAAAAAATGTGCAAATAGGTATAAAGTGTTATATATTTTTAAAATATGCCTATAGTATGTAGATTTTAAAACAATTATTATATTGTGGATTTTGTGACCATATTCCTATAAAGTATATTAACAATAAGTGAAGAGAAAAAAGGTACGTGTTTAAAGTTCATCGAGACTTTTGACAGTTACTGACGTCTACCAACGCGTTACATTTGATGTTGTTTTATAGTCCAGATATTCATAAATAACATTCATAAAAATCAGCTGCGGACTCGTGCAGTTTTAGAAGATATCACGAAAACTACGATACAAGTCAGGGAACAAGAAAACTCTATCTATTGAAATTTTTAATGTTGTACTATTTAATTGATTAGATTACAGTAAATTTCTATTAAATTATTGTTATTTATTGATAAAAGAGCGTTTATCTTCATTTTGCACACATTTTGCGGTATTACTCATCAATAAAATGCACACTACCTTCATTTATAAAATTATATAAAAAGAGTGAATTAATTTAATAAAACTATTACAAATTAGCAATAAAATTACTAACAGACGTTTGATTGTTAAGTGTCTTCACTAAATTTCAAAATGGCTAATACTTTCAAGTGTTCCAAGCGTGAATTATTACTCCCATACATTGAAGGAGGAAAAAAACTTGAAGCAATCAATATTAGCTATCAATATTTCTAAAAGAAAAGTATCATGTTTCTGTAGACAACATGTGTTTTATTATCAGCAACATTCAAAGGAATCTCATTCGTTCCTTTAATAAACGATGGACAGAAGCGTCCCGGTAAAAGGATTCGTTTTTTTAAAAAACAACGAAAATTGGTTAGATTCTGAATATTTGTTAACCTTACCAATCATTGAAGAAGTAGCACCTGAGAACTCACCATCGACGTCTTCTGGAAAACGCGGAAGACCCTGTGTCCCTATGGGGACTCATCAGAATCAACGAAGAGGCGAAAATACCGCGCTATTTAGTGAATATGGCTTTGGACACATCTGCAATGCCTACGTTCAGGGCTTACGTTCCATAGGAGAATTAGAAGCAAAACTCGTAGAAAAACTAAGGCTTGCTGACCGAGATACAATGTCTCTATATTTGAATCTCATAGAAAACGCAAGCCAGAGCAAAATGCTATCGGATCAAGAGGAATTGAGTGTTTTCATTGATTTGGATTTAACAAAAGCGCAATACATGTATTTAAGGAATCTAACAAACGAATGAGATCCCAAGAATGCACAAGGTGCACAAGAATCCCGTAATAAGGAGTATCAAAAATTTCGCCTACATCATGCCAGAAAGTGCTCTCAATCAGCTACAAATGAGGATGTATTTCATACTCTTCTCTACACATCAGATCCATACATTTCCAGTCATAGAAAAACATACGAGTATAGCAAAAGTGTGAAGGCACTTGATGAAGATACCCTAGATCTTTTAAAAGTGAATGAACTTATTATGGATCCCGAAGTTCACCAAGTATAATTAAATATAATATACTCATTATGTAATATACATTCATTTCTAATATTATTCTACTTGTAAATCAATTTTTGTAAATTTTATATTTTATTAACTAAGTATGTGTAATCATAACTATTAATTTCTTACTCAAATAGATAACAGCTTAAGAAACATTGTTTATTAATAAACTAATTTAATAATACATTTTTATTACTACTATAAGTAGTGTGGACTAAGGAAATTAAATAATCTTTTTTTCATTATTTTTTTAATATATATATACTCCAATAAAAGTATAATATCTGAACTTTACCTAAAGCGCTATTTTATACTTTATGTTTGTGCAAAAATTCAATTGTTTATCTTAACAAATAAAAAAGTTATCGATTTTTGATCTGATACAGACCGATTGCCCATAGTGCGTAGCGGCACAGAGACGGGATAATTGTGGATTTGATCCCACTCAGGAGAATAAATTAGTTTAATTTTACCCGACATTGTATCAAGGCAACCTTCTAGACGACAAACGGAGTATCTTAACACAAAATTATTTATGCCTATCTAAAAAAAGGTCCTGCTTTATCATTATATACGTATCACTTCTATAAAATGGAGTCATTAAGAGTTTCGTCAAACTTAATACTGCGAAGTTTATCAAATTTTTCTTTGTTAATAGATAAAAATTTCTTATTCAGCTTTTCTTCGTTAAAATAGACCAAAAGCAGATTCTGATGTTGTGGGCTCATTTCATCCATTGAATAGACTATACTCAAATGATTAACAGTTTTACGGTCGAATAAGATGCAATGCGGCGTTGGGTTCTACCACTTTACACGTAATATATCTGAAATGAACGGAAAGCGGGTAATGGAGTGTACTAACACTAGGTTTTCCATACTATAATTATACGAAACTAAATAATGATTATAATAATGTATGAAGATTGAATGAATGCTTGTACGTATACATCTATGTATATCCTGTTTTGTATTCTTGTTAATACAACTTTCGATATCAGCGGAAAGCTCATAACGGAACAAGAAGTCAATTTCCTATGTTATGATAAGTCATAGACCGTGAAATTATAAAAAGATTAACTTGAATTTTATAGATATAATTATAGTACTGGAAAGGAGAAATTAAATTATATTACATTATTAATAATATTATACAATAAGTTATAAGTCTTTGGTGTAATATGTTACATATAATGTATCTGATTATTTTGCCAATTAGTGCTGCTATTCAACTTTAAAGTTATGGATTTTTTTTTTTAGCTTCACGCGTATAGACGGGAAGGTAGAGGACACTCAGTGTTAAGGCAATTCGTTCTCCACTTTCCATCTAGTTTTCGAGACATAGCGTGGCTCAACGCTGTGCTTTATCTTGTTACTAGGAAATGAAAATAATGATTTTTTCCGAGTACATGACACATTAATTATTTGAACGCATGGCTTAGTGGCCAGCGCTTGGACTTTTCCAAAAGACACTGGTTCAAATCTTGCTCTGTTTATTTTTTAATTACTAAGTGTACGCATTAAAAATGTAGACAAAGGAAATTTTTAAATTTCTATGCTCGATTTCGTTATATAACAATATCGTTAAATTAAGAGTTTAAACAATTTTATACAAAATAAAGAGATACATAAGAGAAATAAATATCTACAAAAACTTTTTTTAGGGTATTAGATCACTTTGTTATCCGTTTATCTGTCTGTCCGTCCATCTGTCTGTCAAGAGACTTTATCTCAGGAATGCTTAGAGTATTATATATTGAGCTTAAATTCATATTAAATACTCGGATTTACGGTCCCTTAATTTAATTAAAAAAATCGTATTCGTAGATTTATTTTTAAAAAAGATAAGTTGTTTATATCGCAAAAAAACGCGTATTTCGTCACTATAAAGGGTACTAAAACGAATTGGGTACTTCCGGTTGATCTAGATGTAAGAAATTTGGCAGCTATCATCTACAGGTAGTGTTAGTTCAGGAAAAAATCAAATATATTTGTGGTTTAATCTTAAAAAAATAACCTTAAAAGGAGGGAAAATTTGGTATAAACGCCGCTAGTTCAAGTGAGGTATCAGATAAAAGGGCTTGGTGTGCACAATCCAATACATATTTTTTTTTGACGCACTTATTGTACGGAACCCTAGGTGGGCGAGCCCGACTTGTGCTTGTTTTTCTAATTAGTTAGCTTATAACTATTATGCACCTCTAGCCTTTTTTATGGAAAAAGACACCGCTGCAGAGGAGAGAGGAGAGGAAATGAAATATGATACGATACAGTTGTTTATAGCCTGTGTTATGCATTTATAATGACAATTAAAGACGGACAGGTGGATAACAAAGTGATCCTATAAGGAATTCGTTTTTTTTCCTTTTGAGGTACAAAATCCTAATTAGTTTAGTTATCCATACTGTTGTGCACTAAATAATTATAAATTTAAGTCTATAGGTACATGTTATCAATTAGATAAAAATATAAATAGATGTTATAAATTATATATTCATTAAAAAAATATTTGGTACAATTCACCTACATGATTGTCACAAATTTTATGACACAGTATTGTTTTTAAATTTTAATTCCGTTATCCAAACTGATATACAGAAGACTAAAAATTATTAGAGCAAGAAACTTTTATCTACAAAATATTTATGTTACTCGAATATGTAATACTTCTACAAAAAATATTCTTTGCAAATGTTGCTTTCATGAAAATCCTCCAAATGATAAACAAAAATAATATATAAAGAAAGAAATTAAATGAAAAAAAATATTTCACCACTTCTTTAAGCGGAGAAAGTAAATTCCCTTATAAAATAATACTACTATCAATAAATGTTTATTGAGAAACTATTCATCTTCGGATGGGAATGAAATAAAAATAAAGTACAAAGAAAGCTTTTACAATCACTTATAGTAAAAGCTATTTATGTACAAGTGAATTAGATATTTCAAACCATTACATTTCGTTATTAACAAAATTTTATTTATAAAAATCGATTTTGAGGCCGTCGTGGCGCAGTGACACAAGCGTGTTAACGAGACGGCTGTGGGTTCGATTCCCTCTCGGGAGCATAAAACATTTTATACTTTCATTGCCTCGCTCTGGTAACGAGGCAAAGCACGGCGTTGAGTTCCGCCACTTAATCCACGATGTCTCAAGAATGCGGTAAAAAAAGTGGAACGGAAGGTGTTAATGGGAAATTAAATATCTTAACACTAGGTTCCCAGGATCCCTCTGCCTACCATAAGCGCAATACAGCGTGAAGCTGAAATAATATATTTAAAAGCAGTTAATTCGTAAAGAGAACCTATTGACTAGACACTCCGTTCTTCACTTTTCATCTGCATGTGTGACATTGAGTATTGAGTGATAGACCACTCCGCACCGACCTCTATCAGAGTGAATAAATGGTCATTGTCCCTAGCCAGATTCCGTTTTACTACAATTGACTTTATAAGCACTAACGCAGTGAAATAAATGACGTCGTGTTAATTGTGAATACGAATCCCTCCTCAGTTGTGGTAAGACAAATATGTCATTGGAGTCCGTCATACAAGAAGCAATGTATATAGATATGAAGCAGAGCCAATGCTATCTCAATATACTATAATGCAATTTAAGCTCTCATCAGCTATATACCCAAAAATCGCACCGCAACTGGTGTGAACATAAATATATAAAAAATATCGTATGTTTGTTCCTGTGAGGGAAAAAATCAAATAATCTTTTTCTAGTTTGAGTTTTATATCAAATTTCAACTTTTTAAACACATTAGTTTTGTAAGATACTAAAAAATATGTACATAAAACTGAAAAAAAAACAATATGTACATAATTTTAACCTTTACAATCTGTACATTTATTTCACGACAATATCTGTGCACGAATTTGGATTAATTTTCAAATAATAAATATTCATTTTTTTTGTAATACCGTTATTATGTATTATAATTTTGAGCTTCATAGTTAAATATTACAAATTTTATAATAAAAAAGTAACATTAGAATAAACAGTTATTTATTTAATTTATGAATTACTTATAAAGTTAAAATATCAATGTATACGGAAAAACTATTTACAAACTTTCATTGTGTCTCCTCTAATATTTAAAAAAGTTCAGAAAACTATAGCTAAAGCTGCGTTAAAATATTAGCTATTAATAAAAATTATGGATTATATATAAATTTATATAAAATTTAATGAAATCATTAAAAACTCATATTAAATAAATATATTTTAAGACTAATTTATTAATTAATATTATAAATAAAATATTTATAATTTTTTTAATAAATCTTACAGAAAAAAATAAGAAAACAAACCATTAGCAAATACGTGTTTTACACACACAAAAAAATCCACAAAATACACAGTATTCTTTTTTGTCATTAAAAAAAACACGCAACACACAATTTGACGTAAAATTTCCAAGTAAGAAAGCGTCAAATCGACGTTCGCGCGCCGCGGACGAGATAGCACTGACTAAGAGCTAGAGGATAATGGCATAATAGCGTTAAGTAAAATGTTGATTTTGATTTATTTAATATAATTATGTTTTTAAATATAATATAATATGATTTTTGAGTTTCACGTTGCATTCCGCACATCGCAGGGGAGGCAAAGGAGTCCTGGGAACCTAGTTTTAAGATTCAGCATTTTGTGACCAATGTTGAGAAATTAAAATAATCAATTGCTTCTAGTAGAAAGGAACCCGTAATCGTAGCGAGTACAGTCAGTCATTTTGCTGCTGCGTCAAGACGGCCTCCGTATTTTGATTATGTTAATACAATTTATGGTTTATTTTATTTTTGTTTTCTACATATAAAGCTTATATGTTTATTTTGTCCTGTATCCAGAATTCGGTGGAAAAAGGTACCTCAACACTGGGTTCCCTCTACCTTCCCTGTTGTGCGCGGTGTAGCTGGGTAAAAAAGTTCTTTTTGTTTTTTTTTGCTTCACGCTCTATAACGATGGCCTTATCAAAAATGCATAATAAGCTAGGCACTGAGCTAATGAAACATAAATATAAATCATTAATGTTGCAAAGTCTTTAAATTTCTAAAGATATCCATTTTCAACAAGAGTATTATGAAACGTATTATATGAAATGTCACATTTCTTAGCGCATTTTGACCTTTTATGCATAATTAAAAGTAATGTTGTGAAAGTTACAAAATTTGCACTGTTGATGTCTTTAATAAAAAAAACGGTCAAGTGCGAAGTACATTCGCCTACGGAGGGCTCTGCACTGATTTCAAGATTCTAGGTCAACGGAAAGTACAACTTATAAAAAAATACAAACCTAAGTTTGCGGGCGTATGCGCTCATTTTATATGAAAATAACTACAATTATGAAATTTGTAACTGACTCCATAAAATATTTAAATAAAATTGTTTAAATAATAATTTTAATATTTTAGTATGGCTCGTGATACGTCTAATATAAATAGACCTCTTCCGTAGTGATCGTAAGTAATCCAAGATCTTTTAGAGATTCAGAGGTAACAGTATTAATATGAAATGTACCATAAATTTAATATAAGTACAAATAAAATATATTATGATAAACAGATATCATAATCGGTCCGTTTAGTCCTACTCTAGTTTAGTTCCTCTCTACTATAACTGAGTAGAATCTTTAGTTATAATAAATGGAAGACAGCGCAAGGGCACCGCCCCGCCTGCGCCCCTGCACCGGGGATTCCTACCAGACTGTGGTTGCAGCAGTCTTTATTGAACCCTCCGGGACGTCTGTGTGTGGTCTTTTTGAACATACTGATTACGCTTGTTTGACGTTGACAATCGTACAAATAGTTTATAATTAATATTATGTTACTGTCTAACATTTTCATGATAATTAATTAAATATCTTGACAGATTACCTTTATTATAGGACATTAAATAGACTCAAAAATTAAAAAAAAAATAAAATAGACTCATATTATATAATATTTATAAATTGTAAATACGTATTTTGATATAATAATTGTATAAATGATACTATTATATTAGTATTTCCTTTTATAGTAACATGTTAAATATTTACTAATATAATATATAGACATTACATTTATAAGTAATTATAATTCACCAAACCTATTTAAGTATCATTTCACAATTCCCATTCACGCATCTAACGAAGATGGCGGCAGGCATTTTGCATACATTAATATAATTGTAATTTTACATACCTCATAAAAACATATTCATGTATTTATTTCCATTTATTAAATAAATAATAATTATTTCTGGATATTGACGGCATTACGTGCATTAATATTACTCATTTTTGTTTTAATAATAAGCTATTAAAAACTTACCGACGATGTATTCCAAAACAAATAACGTAAATACGTAATAAACACTTATAACTTATCTTAGTAGCCTCGAATACTTATATCACTATTACATGTACTAACTCACATGCCTTTTACATATAAGATGTAACTTAATATATATTAATTATAAATTAAAACTTCACTAAACATTTTGAATAACTATCCTTCATCAGACGCGTCCGTCATCTCCCTTCTCTTTCTTTCTTTTTTCTTGACTTTGACGTTGACAGTAGCTTATTCAGCCAACATGATATTTTACAATAATTAAAATATTAAGTATGTTATTTTTTATTTTAAATTATAATACACAACGATTAAATATAATTATTAAATTATTTTTAATAAATATATTTGATATCTGCGTGTTTTACCTACGATATATTACGTCACTATTATATTACTTTTGAACGGAACGCGTAATTAAAGAAAGAACTAAACTATTATTTATAAGATTGTATTTATGGTAAGCTATAAATTAAATATTATTGTAAATTATATTTATAATATATTTTTTTTAAATAATTATTATTTTGAATTTACTACACATTTTAGTTCTGTAACGATCCATCGTTACAGGTTGTAACAGTTTTTATTTATTATTTAAATTTCTATTTTTAGGATGTTTTTCTTCACTCGTACTGCAAGTGTTCACTTCTTGACTTTCACATTTATAGGTCAGACGGACAGGCGAACAACAATATGATTCTATGAGGGTCCATTTTTGTCTTTTTTAAGGTACGGAATCTTGAAAGTGACTTCCTAGTGTTAGGACGCTCCGTTACCCACTTTCCGCCCAATTTCGGAGATATTGTGTGTTGAGTGGCTGAACTTAACACCACACTATGTCGTGTACAATATCTAGGTCTGACTCCTTTTGTTTTCGTTTGTGACAACTTTTTTAAAATAACACGGAAACACTTCTTCAAAATATATAAAAGAAGGCTAATATGTCAATTTGTGTAAAAACAAAATGGTGTTCCCATTCAGTTATTAGCATTTTACAATAACGTATGAAATTCGTGAAAGTTTTACTCACGAGTCACTACTGATGCATAATGTACGCTCTGTTTCACGTCACGACAAGTTTTGGATGATAAATGTATGTATGTATATGAAACGGCCAACTAACTATAAGAGCGACGGTTGTGGGTTCGATTCCCACTCGGGGAAATAATTTGTTTTATTTTGTCAAAGTGCGATGTTAATTTCTGTCACTGAACACGCAATATCTCGAAAATTGGGGACATTGTCTTTGGTTCTTGCCTAGTCAGCTATATACGGGATACAGCGTGAAGCTAAAAGAAATTACAAATGTTACGTGATAAGACGAACTAATAAATGTTTCGTAATAGCTGCGTTATTATACCGGTCTAGTTAGTGCTCATCAAAGCTAATATAAAACTCACTAATATAAAGTATTATGTAGGTATACGATGTTGATCGTTAGATAATATTCAAAATATATGAATAATGATCACTAGTTTCGATTGGGATTGTGGGTTTAAATTACATTTTTTTATATGATACAAACATTTTTTGACTACGGTTGTCGTAGGCTAAGTTTCCTTTCGGAGATGTTAATTATTTCCCTTTCCCGGCTCTGGTAATAAGACAAAACTTGGCGTTGAGTTCTACTCAAAATGTCTCAAAAATTGTACAAGTCTCGGGATTTTTCTTTACATAAGGTTCCCTCTGCCTACACTGTTATACAAGAAAAAGCATAAATTTACGTTTCGATTGTTTAACTTCTCAAAGAATTGTCGAAGAAAACGAACCTACTCCCCATCGTCACTAACAGAAGACGTTAGTTATATAACTCAATAAAAATATATGAATATTAGTAAAGGCAAAGGTTATTGAGGTTAACAACCTGATGTTTCACTTTTCAACATGCTGAGCGAGTTTCGTGTCGAATAAAAGTAAGAGCTAATTGGTGTAAGCCTTTGGATATTGTTTTGTAGTCACTCATCTACTGGCCCTTTTGATTTATTTGCGTAGCTTAACGCTGCTCTTTATTTAATTAAATTAGAACTAGAAAATGAAAATAGTCGTATTTGAAAATAATAACCTGGAAGTAATCAACAGACTCAGAACTATAAAATGTGTGACAATTTCCAGCTGAATTAATTTAAAAAAATTAAATAAAGCTTCACGCTGTGTCCTGCACACAGCAGGGTAGGGAGAGGGAACCTAGTGTTAAGACACTCCGTTCCCCACTAATAATGGGCTTACGATATTTTTGTTATCTTTTTCATTCTATTTTGAAAAAAAAATGCTGACATCGTGGTGCAGCAGCACAACACAGATTTCCACTCGGGGGAATAAATTTTTGTATATTTTTTTGACAAAGCGCGACATTGAATTTCGCCACTCAACGCGAAATGTCTCGACAATATAGCGGTGCATGGGAAACAGAGTGTATTAACAGTAAACAATAGACATATAATAAACATAAATATTTTCTCGATGTGATTTCAATCTACAACTATTGGGTACTTTGAGCTACGCGCCAACTACGCTATAGCGTCTTTTATTTGTACGCATTCAAATATATTTAAATATTAATGACCAATTATTTTCTATGTAAAGTGCTTTAACGTATCATAGTTTTTAATTAAATAATTGCTGTAAACGCTTGTAACGTTTTATATAGTTGTAAATGTAAATGTGAGGCTAGTCGTGGTGCGGGAGCACTGACGTGAGACTGCAAGCGCGGCATGTTGTGGGTTCGATTCCCACTCGAGGAATTGATATATTTTATATTTTCATTTTCTACCACTCAACACCCAATGCCTTCAGAATTAAAGGAAAAGTGGATATCCTGATGGGAACAAACACTAAGTTCCCAGGTACTCTCTGCCTATAAAAAAATACAGATTTTATTATAATAAAAAAGTAGCTTCACGGTTGTTCCCGTATAGCAGGGTTGGTAAAGCGAGCCTGTGAACCTGCGTGGGTATCGGAGTGTTAAAACACTCCGATACCCACGCTATAATACAATTTTTTAAGAAATTGCTACTACTCCGATACAATTTTTCAAGAAATTGCTTGTTGAAGGCAGGGTCATCAACGCTGCGCTTTGTCTTCTTACCAGAGCGAGGAAATGAGTTCGAGCGGGAATCAAATCCACAACCGTCGCGTCTTACAATCAGATGTGCCACTGCGCCACGACAGCCTCGAGTGCAGTGTCATAACACTAAACTCTCCCTGTGCATGTATATTATTATTAACGGGTTTTGATAACTTTCATAGAAAAGTACTATTACATAGCTAATAGTGTATACTTATGTAGCTTACACTACTCTTAGAATGTCGTTAAAAATTACAAGGTATAAATCTTGCCATTCCGTTATTTATGATTGTGAATAACGAAGAGGCTGTCGTGGCGTTATAGCCGCTGCTCTGTATACGAAACTGTTGTGGGTTCGATTCCCACTTGGAGAAATTAATTATTTTTCATTTGATAACGACCAAAGCACTGTGTTGAGTCCCGCCACTCTACACGCTTGAATATTGGGCAGAAGTTTTGAATGAAACTCTCTTAACGGAATTAATCTCGTATACTTCTAGTATTATAAGATCGACCCTCCAACCATCTCGTTTACGGTTACCTGGTATCCCACTGTACCTTGGCGGCCTCCATCTTTATAGATATTTGCATAAACTATACACATATTTCTATGTTGTTACATAAGTTCATCACCGATTACAGTTGCATACGATTTGTACGGAGGATCATAGTCGGTCGTAATGAGCTAATATTTTTGCAAAAATTCAAGAGTCTATACACATTTATACGGATGGATACGTACCTACATATGAAATACAAATATTGTGTTTATTTTATTGAAAGTTATTTTTAAACATTAAACACTAAAGTACTCTAAAATTATATGAGATACGAAAGAAATTAACAATGATAGTGTCATAAAACGAAGTGAAAACTGTGCGTATTATATCCTTCCTCTTTATTTAGGAGTTAGGCCAAGTGTGAGTCGGGCTCGCCTACTGAGAGTTCCGTATAAAATTTAGAGATCTCGAACTTTTTCTAAAATTCAAGCTTAGCTTAGTCAGAGCCCTTTCATCGGATACCTCGTTTAAACCAGCGGCTTTAACGATAGACGGCCGGACAACAAAATGATCGTATAAGGATTGCTTTTTTCCTTAAAAGTTACGGAACCCTAAAAAACATTGAACTCTTTGCCAATAATTAAATTTCAACACAACGGTGCTTCGCCCTTTGCTTTCTATTTAAACAAAATATTGCACTTAAGGTGTAACGCTTATAAGACACATCTTATAAGCGTTATTTTTGATATATAAAATTTGGGGCCAGAAATGTGATAGAAATATACGAGATTAATGGACACAAATGCGACTGTAAGCGTGACCAATTGTGGGTTTTATTCTAGCGTGTGAAATATTTAATATTAATCATACCGTCGGCGTCGAGTATCGCAAAAAATCGACGGAAAGTTGGGAACGGAAGTGCCTTATTAGTAACGGAGTGTCTTGATACCAATTCAAAGATTACATATAACGTGAACTAAATAAAAAAACATAACAAAATCATACAACACTTTTTTTATATAGGCCACTGACCATTGTAAGGGTGGTTGTGAGTTCGACCCGCATCTGAGGAAGACCAAGAGAATTGGTTACTTGGCGAAGCATAGAATTCTTACCAGTCAATGTGAAATTTCTGAAATTCGCGGAGAACGGAGTGTATTAACACTGCTTTCTCTCTGCCTGTACTGCTCTGCAGGAAGGACCGTGAATAGTTTTTTTTCTAATAAACTTTTATTTTAATTATTTAACAGAATGTATACAGTCCCGAACAGTTTATATAATCTTTATACAGACAGTAATTATAGCGTTGCATCTCATTTACAGAAACGCTTATTTTGCGAAAATTTGTAAGAATAGTAGTATTCATTTCAATTCAGTTTTACAATCCCTAGATAATGTTATGTAATTGTAAATTTTGAACAAAATTTTATTCGAGAGAACAGTCGTAGCGTGCGCCTGTAAAAGCGACAGGTTGTAGGTTCGATTCTCATTCGAAGAAGAAATGAAATATTTAATAGTTTTATTTCTTCGTTTTAATAGATACCGAGTGTCTTAACAGTAATTTTCCAGGAACAAAAGAAAAAAAATGTCCCAAACAGAATTTGAAACCACAACTACGCGTTAAACTACTTATGCAACTGCTTGACAGTGTTCTAATACATTTCTAAAGGCGTCTTACAATATGTTTATAATACAATATGAGTTCTTCGAGAGTTATTTGCATAGTTTCGTGCGTTCCGGTTACACTTTTACTTTCGCACGGTTTAAAGGTTATGTCATTTGAAATAATTATCGATCGTTATCTAAGAAAAGTAGCTTTTAAGTTTAACATTATAAATATATAATAGTATTTTTGGGTAATACATTTTCTAGTTTCTGAAATATCTGTGAATATATTATAAAAATATATCTGAACTTACTATGTCTTCGTGATCGTGTTGCACCATATATGGAGCTTGAAAAAAATAATTTACACTAGTTTTGATATGCGGCTTCGTCCGCTTGTCCAGGTGGAAATAAATTAGGTCTTTTTTACATTATAAGTGTGGAAGGTACCAGGTAACTATACAGTGGGTTACATCGAAACGAATAACGAGATGTTGTTTATAGCCATAGCTTTAGATAAATGGTCTATCCAACACAAAATGAATTTTTATCCATTAGTTCTGGAGATTCACGCTAACTACTAATACTACTACTATAAAGCTGAAAGTCTTTATAGTAGTTGTGCAGATGGATAGATTGTGACTTTGATACATTATTTTTATAAAATACTATTGCATATTGATTGGAGGAAGCCGACGCCGCGTTGCCTCTCAGGAGGGAGAATATGAAACAAATTGTGTCCTCCGAATCGGAATCGAGCCCACAACCGTCTTACATTTACTCGTTGTGCTACTGCACCAGGCCGGCTTCAGTATTACAGCATTCTAAAAAAAATATTTTGCTAGAAAAAAAAAATTGCGTCAGTTAATGTATTTAGTGCACTAATGGCATGTTACAGTAATATTTCAACATAATGTTACGATACTTTTATATGAAACGATACGCCATACATGTGATTTATATTGGTTTAGAAATAACATGTGAAATGCTATAATAGGCGTTTATTACGTATCTTATTTGATTTATATATTTAATGTTTTACGTTTTAATTATTTCCCGACTTCACTATACTCAGTACTAACTGATTACTCATTTAATACAAAGTGAGTCTTGTCGAGGCGCAAGAGTACAAGCGCTCGCTCTGATGATGAGGCAAAGCGCGGTGTTGAGTTTCACCACTCAACACACAATGCCTGCAGAATTCGTTAGAAACTGAAGAACGGTACCTATGCCGCATATACATATCAGCATCTTCATTTGCGTGACGTGACACTCTTGCGTATACCAAGATAGTGCTGGTCAGTGTTCTCTGTCGTATAAAGAACTAGTCTGATCAGGTTCTTGTATATCTGGCACTTGAACTTGGGTGGTTTTGTGAGATAGCAGACCATACCAGTGATCGCTTGCCATTTGGACACACAGCGCTTATCCGGAGTCCGTCCTGATGCCTCTAGACTCGTGTATCTGAACTTTTCCGACTTAGCGNTGATGAGGCAAAGCGCGGTGTTGAGTTTCACCACTCAACACACAATGCCTGCAGAATTCGTTAGAAACTGAAGAACGGTACCTATGCCGCATATACATATCAGCATCTTCATTTGCGTGACGTGACACTCTTGCGTATACCAAGATAGTGCTGGTCAGTGTTCTCTGTCGTATAAAGAACTAGTCTGATCAGGTTCTTGTATATCTGGCACTTGAACTTGGGTGGTATTGTGAGATAGCAGACCACACCAATAATCGCTTGCCATTTGGACACACAGCGCTTATCCGGAGTCCGTCCTGATGCCTCTAGACTCGTGTATCTGAACTTTTCCAACTTAGCGTGGCCAGGACCTACATTTAGTGGTCCAGTCCCGGCTCCTGCAAGCCAAGCACTCGGCCTACGATACATTTAGTGTAAGCCCCTTGTTTTTAAGCGTCCAGAGGTTCACTGTACGCTACAAATATTACAATATTATTCTCTGAAAAATTTTCTTCATAAAAGTACAATATGAATCTTGTAAGATATCACTAGTACACAAGTCACTAGCAAATTTAAATTTAAAGTGTCCTTACTGCAGCCATCCGATACCCATCTTACTACCGTCTAATTAAACATCCCATCTTATTGCAAAACTAAAAGTATTTTTTTTATGTGAATAGAAATACTAATTTTAATTTTATTAGTGTTATTTACTCAACAGTGCTTTATATCACCTTCACCTCACACAGTCTTACGCAAGACGCGTCTAAGAGTTTTTTGATGTGTTTTTGTTCTTTTTGATAATTATCGAATAGAAGTTTGATTTGCGGTCGTCGTGGCTCATGGGCACAAGCGCGCGACTGTAAACGAGAATGATTGTAGGTTCGATTCCAACCCGAGATAGTGAAATAATTAATATTTTCATTTCCTCACTCTGGTAACGAAGCAAAGCGTGGCGTTGATTTCCGCCTCATAGGTGTTACGTACCCCGTGTCTTAATGAGAACAGAGCCTACCTTCTGTCTGCAGAATACAGCTTGAACCTAAAAGAAAGATACAGATACATTTAAAAATATGTAAAAAGAGACCTCATAGCTCAGTGAACTCACAATATAGTTGTGGACTCGATCCGCGGGACTGAACTATTTATCTCCTCGTTCTAGTAAATTACAAGACTAATAGACCTACTCAACTCGCTGTGCCGCGAATTATGGCAAAAAAGTGTCTTAAAACGGAGAAAGAAGTGTCTTAAAACTACATTTTCTCCACATTTTTTGCCATAATTTATCAATTTTATGATGGTTCACCATATCTAATGTAGACAGCTAAATTTCATAATTATTATGCTGCTATATCATTTTGAATTCTGATGCCACTCTCGAGGTTTTGTATATATCCATTTCATTGTCATTTTTTTTGTAGAACATATTTTACAAATATACTTATCACTTTTCTTTCACAGTTCTCCGAATAAGTGTATTTTGGTCATGTATTATACTAAATATTATTAGATATTCAATATTTATTTCTAAATTTCGTGCCATTAAAAAATAGTTTATTGTATATGACGAATTAGGGAGACTAAGAAAGGGCTTGCGGCAGTGGAGCAGCATTTGGCTGTAAACGCTATGGTTTTAGGTTCGATGCCCATTCCCATTCTCCAGTGACATAGATAAAGTGCATTTTAGAGTCTTGAATTCGGGTGGAACGTGGAAGATGGAGTGTATTCACAGGGAATACATATTCTCTGCCTAGTTCACTAATTGCGGAATACAGCGTGAACATCAAAAAACGTCAAAATTCCTCTTAAAAATAACTGAGACGATCTGAGAACGCAACTTTGTTTTATTATATTATTGTATACTTTTCTACTATAAAATGGTGTTACTCTATCATCCCTAGTAGGTACTTACAACAATACAACGCGCTCTATACAACGTATTATCGCAATCATCGCATTATATCGTAGCTTCACTCAACTCACGTAATGTGTTCCTTTTGTATCGCGAAGAGCTGATATTAAAATATTGTGAAATAATGACTGATTATATGAAATAAATAAGTAAAAAAAATATGGGTAGAAAGCTCTGTAAAAGTAGTAAGTATAACGATAGTATGTATTTGAAATTCGGTGGAGGATTAAAATGTTTAATTCTTATACTTTAAATTTTTCAACGTGCAGTAAAATTTTCTACATAAGTGGTTCTTTAGATCCTATTTTTTATATTCACTCTGTATCGCGCATATAACTGGGTCGACAAATAGACCCTTATGTTATGACGCTCCTTTCCGGTCCAAAAATCTGGTCATTTTTTTTAAACTTTTCATTTTGGAAAACAAAACACGGAACACAAATCTTCATCTTATTGTCAGATAGAGACGATTTGAAATTAATTTACTCTCCGTCCACGTCCGTTTACGTGATACGCCGTGCTGTTGCGGCATGAGGGCCTATTATCGTCCTGCATAATATTAAAGTTGGAAATTAAAAAGTATTTATATTAGGATAGATATATTACATCTATTCTAATAATTTATATTTCCATTTCTTCGCTCTGGTGTCGAGGTTAAGCGCGGCGTTGAGTTCTGCCACTCAACACGCAATGCCTCCAGAATTCGGCAGAAAGTGGGGAACGGAGTGTCTTAACACTAGGTTCCCTCTGCCTACCCTGCTGTGTGCGGGATACAGCGTGAAGCTAATTTTATTTTTTTTTTATTTAATTTTTCTAATTTATTACATCTATATAAAAATTTTACAACTCTAGTATTCCAAGAATATAGGTTAAATCCACGGACTGCGATAACCAAAAGATTGCAACATTACGCGCAGTCACGGTAGGCGTGTGTAGCGTAGTGTGGTGTATCTACATGATTGTTTGACCGGCGCGACGCTTCCTATATATAACTTAGAACCTTTAAAACATATGCATATTCTCTATATATTAAGATTAGTAAATAGAAAAAGTCTTTAAAATTAATTTAAAATATACAGTATTTTTTATATATTTTTTGTATTTATTACTAACTTTTACCTGTGGCTTCGCTCTCGTGGACAATTAAAATAATTAAGAACCAACGCATTATGCATCGAAAGCTCTCCCGTTTTTATAAAAAAATTCAACTATACTCCTTTTCCCTTAGTTGTAGCTTAATATAATTATATTTTTTAATAATAAGGACTATCAAATACAAAAAAAAATCCTTCCTGAGAAAAGCGCGTTCAAACAAACAAACTCTTTAATATTTCTATAGATTCATAACAAACATATGAATCATTGCATTTCTCCTCACAAATTATAATCTTTCGAGTACTTTAAGTAAGAAAAAAACTTCAACATTTTAAATTGCCACCACATTTAGAAATAAGCCTACTATTACAATGATATTACCGTTTACCATTACGCGCTATATCCACAGAAAGCTTGACAAATTGCACCTCATTTACTTACATAACTTGTATTGATGTGAGTGTCGTGTCGAATCCTATTTGGATTTATAGATTGTATTAGGTAAGTGTATGGACAGGTTGATGTTGCGTTATTTTTTGTGTTATGTACATCCATGGGGTCAAGCGTGTGACTGTAAACACGACGGAGTGGGGGTTGATATTTCCATTTCCTTACCGTACTGTAGCGTTTGGCGCTCCGTTCTCTCTGACTACCCCGCTAGGGATAAAGCGGGAAGTTAAGTTAAGTTATTTCCTCGTTCTGGTAACGTGTCAAAACGCGGTGTTGAGTTCCACCACTCAACACGCAATCCCTTTAGAATTCGGCATAGAGGGAAATGAAATACTCTCAATTATAAAGGAGCTTTTTAAAAGGGCTTAACACTGAGTCCCAAGGTTTCCTCTGACTGACTTGGTTTGTGCGGTGTCATAAGTCCGTTCCCCACTTTCTGCCTGAATTGAACATATTGTGTTCAGAGTAGTAGAACTCAATATTGTGCTTTGTTTTGTTAGACACCGAAATTCAATACCTTGAGTGGGGTCGAACCCACAGCCCTCATATTTTATTATATCCAATCATAGTATCAGCAGCTGTCCCATTGCTCTCTAAGAGTACGTGTTTTACAAGTGAATTACGGTACTACATCCTGCTATAGCAAAATTTCAATGTAAATATTTGTTCATATTGATTTTAACTAAGGTTTTTTTTATTAAATAATACCCACACTAGCTTAAAATTTTGAACTTTTTAACTTTTTGATTTAATTACTTTATTATTTCAAAGATATTATTATAAGATTTAAATTAAAATTTCAGCCAATTCAATAAAACATTTATTTTTGTAGCATTATTGTTGAGTTCCTTAACTCAAAACGCAATGCCTCGAAAAATTCGGCGGAAAGTGGAGAACGAAGTTTTTTAACATTAGATTCCTTCAGCCTACTCTACTGTATGCGGGATACAGCGAGAATATTATTTATTTATTTTTTATTTTTTGTTTTAATTACTGGCATGATCAAATTTAATACAGAATTACATTTTATTTGAGGCTGTCGTCGCGCAGTAGTAGAGTATTTTGACTTTAAACGGAATAACTACTATATTTTAATAATTCTCATTTTCCTCTTCTCTCCTTGACAAAGCGCGGAGTTAAGTTGGACCAATACGCGTGGAGTTAAGTTCCGCCTCTCAACACGACGAATTACTGTATACTCTGCTTTGACGATGCGTTTACTTATCATTTAAAATGCGTAAAAAATATTTCAATATACATGTATATCTCACCGGAAACTTTGCCTTTTTAAAAAGCTTTAGAATTTAAATACTCTTGCATATCTTAATAAGGCTCACAAGGTTTCTTTTTATTTTTAAATTTCAAATATATTTATAATACTCTAACTTCATATTTTAGATCCAAAGTATGGTAAAGGTATGATAAATATATAAAATATGTTATATCTTTTTCATTTTCAAATTATTTCCCTTATTAAACTGCCTACTTTATAGACATTAAGTGTCTACTTGTTGGCCAAATTTAACGCTGCACACTGTTTTACTTATGCACATACCTCCAGTAAGACAATAGTAACAACTATCTTGTACATTGAGACATCTTGTAACTGTGGCACGGTGTCATCATTTTGTGAATGTCATCTCAAAAACAAGGTGCTATAAGAGAAAGTAAAAAACTAAATACGTAATAAACACCCGATGACTTAATAACTGATGTTACGCTTTTTGTCATTTAGCCGCGATAAGTGCGAGTCGTTAGCATTTTTTTGTATAAAGTATCTTATAGACTGACGCCAGGCAGCGCTATAAACCCGATAATTTGTGAATTCGATTCCCACTCGAGGAAATTAAATATGTAATTTAAAGTACGTTAGCATTTAAATAATTCAAATTGTTTTTATTGATGCCTTCGTGGAGCAAGGGCAGCGCCTGACTGTCTGCGGCGGTGCAAGAGCAGCGCCTGACTGTATGCGGCGGTCGTGAGTTCGGTTCTCACTCGGTTTTTTTTCTATTCTAGTAACAATACTAAGTATTACGCTCCTTCCGTTGAATTCCTACCCTTAATTCATAAAGTCCAGATAATTAGGCATGAAGTGGAGCGGAGAGTGACTTAACTGGTAGCCTATTGCTACCTCTGCCTATTATAAATTTTCCACCAGGCATAAAATAGATATGAAATACCGCAAATAATACGAAATGTATGAATATAAAAATAATATTATATTAATTGTATAGAGTTATTAGTAGGCTGTAACTCCACTGGCATATGATTTATGAAATATGAGAAATCTCGATACTAGGTAAAAAGCGTCGAGACCCCCAGGAGCATGTATGTACGTGTTGAAGACACTGAAGGAGGCGAAAGAGCTATGCAGAGACCGTAGCGTTTGGCACCCCATCCACCCTGGCTACCCGCTAGAGACAAATCATAAATCTTAAAAATTTCGATATGATTATACCAATGTAAAAATATCTTTTGTAATATTATTATTACAGAATTTATACAGCGCCATCTGACAATCTTATATCTAAACAGAAGAAGCACTAATTGTAGATGGCGCCACTATACTTTCATTTCTACGTTTTAGTACCAGCATAACTAACTAGATGTCAATGTTTCTAATTTAATAAATTTGGAATCGCAATATCGTTTCTCTGTTACAATTATACAATAATTTTATAGTTTCATTCTTGAAAAATGTTTACCACTATTATTAATATCATGGATATAAAAGAAAACTTCAAAAGATTGGGAGTGAAGTGAAGAAAGTACTCCTGAAGCTACCATTACACTTTAAAACTCTGGAGCTGCGAAAAGACGATTCTAAATAAAATATATAATATTTTCATTTTCACAATTTATTTTCAATATACCTTATAATTAACAATTTCTTAAAAAAAATTACTTGACTGAACATGATTTAGTTAAAATGTAAAAATATGAAATATAATATAATATGGCCAGTCGTGCAATGGCGGATGTACGGAACACCGCCCGATATATATATATATATACATATATAACTCGACCTAATAAAGACATGTTAAAAAATATATATATAATAATATATCACGAGTGTTTATATAGATATATATATATATATATATATATATATATATATATATATATATATATATATAAAAACATATATATATCTATATAAACACTCGTGATATATTATTATATATATATTTTTTAACATGTCTTTATTAGGTCGAGTTCTAATTGTAACTAAGTAACTGTGTTATAAAATTTAAGAATCTGAACTACACGCAATTCTAATTTTTATATAATCATAAAATTTTACACTTATATATAGACTAGACAACACTACAATATTCTGGTACCATCGAGCTGGTCTGATGATGAAATTGGAAAATAACTGATAGAACCTTCTTTAAACTGCCACTACACATATCCAGCTTGTGCGCAGCACGTTTGTCTTATGAAAAACGTGCTCGGAAAAAGGGTTCTGGCGTTGAAAAGCGTGTTTTTTGTTTGTTAGGTGTTCATTATTTTCTCTTTATTCTCTATTTTTCATAATATAATAAAAACCAAAATAAGCAAGTGCTTAGAGATAATAAACAGTAGAATGGAACTTGGGATTGTTAAGTTGAAAGCAATTCTATGTATTGAAGTGAAACGCAATTAAGACAGTTTAGACTGTGAGCATATTGAAGTTGGGAAACTATTAACTATTTATGTATTTTGCTTTAAAACCATTAGTTGAAGTATATTGGGATGAAATCTTAATAAAGATTCTTTTAATGTGAATTAAATATTTTTTTGAGGCCAGCCTTGACGCAGAAGCACTAGCGTCCGGCTGTAAGCGGTCGTTGGTTTGATCGAGGAAATCAAGTATTTAATATTTTAATTAAGGTAAACAAAGTATGACTAGTTTTAAAACACTTTCTTCGTCACTTTTCACGCTAGAGATATTGCATACTCGGTGGCAGTTCTAATTTGAGGATTTGTCATATTATTTTTAAAAAGTGATGAAAAAATAATGTTTTTTAAATCAGCTTCACGCTGTATCCCGCACACAGGAGGGTAGGCAGAGGGAACCTAGTGTTAAGACACTCCATTCCCCACTTTCTGCCGATTTCTGGAGGCATTGCGTGTTGAGTGGCAGAACTCAACGCCGCGCTTTACCTCGACACCAGAGCGAAGAAATGGAAATATAAATTTAAGTAAATATTTCATCTCCTCGAGTGGGGATCGAACCCACAACCAGTCGGTTTTACAGTCACATCTCGTGCCACTGCGCCACCACTGGCCTCGTTTTAATGTTTTTTACTCGACCTTATTTTATTTTGAGTGAGAAATACTAAGAATTACTTACATTATAAACATCCTGGCGCAGGTGGACAGTGTTTGACACTAAACTCGGTGGGTGTTGGTTCGATTGCCTCGGAAACTACTTTCGTTTCCTCCGCTATGGAAAGTCAAAGCGCAACGTTGAATTCTACTTCCTAATTCGGCGGAAAGTAAAGTGTCTTGATACTAAGTTGTTTTTACATCCCTGCTAAATGCGGAACTGGGATCAGAAGCTTTTTTTACATTTTTAAAGTGTTATTCCAATATTTACGAACGTATAAAAATTTGAACATAGCGAAATTGGAACCCGCTCCTCTTAGAATCCAAGGGAGCAGAAACGTTCAAGTTTAGTATATATATTTTTTAAATAAATAATAAAAATAGCTTCAGTATAACTGAGGTTTAGTCCAAGTTACTAAGTGACCTGTGTCTGCTACTTAGTTGTTTAACTTTGCACCGGTCATTACACGTTGGTCTGTTAAAATGAGTGCGGGTGCTTTTTTCTTACTAACAGTGAGTTTTTAATTTATTTCTTTGTGAAAGTTATTTCAATTATATTATATACCAGCTTCACGCTGTATCCCACACAGAGCACGGTAGGCAGAGGGAACCTAGTGTTAAGAAACTCCGTTCTCCACTTTCCGCCGAATTCTCGAGGCATTGCGTGTTGAGTGGCGGAACTCAACACCGCGCTTTGCCTCGACACCAGAGCGAAGAAATGAAAATGTAAATAAATATTTTATTTCCTCGAGTAATCCTCGAGTGATCGAACCCGCAACCAGTCAATTTTACAGGCACACTTTGTACCCCTGCGCTACGACTGACTTCTCAATTATATTATAAGAAAATATATTTAGGCCATGTGGGTGGTTAGAATCTCTCTTGGGGCACAGTTGTTTTAGTAATAATCAAGACCAGATTCCGTTACCCGCCTCCGCCCACCATTCAACAGGCAATACCGAAAAGTGAGGAGCGGAGTGTCTTAACACTATGTTCCCTCTGCCTTTTCTGGGATCTCTTTACGGGATACTGCGTGAGGTTGAAAATAAAAAAAAATCCTTTTAAATAATCTTTAGAATCTTATTATACCTAACCAAAACATTTTCGCTCGAGTTGTTTTTACATCGTCTCATTTCACAGTACGACTGCAGTCAGCAGTGGATATTGTCTTGAGTGCTTGCAGTAAAAGTACTTTGCGTAAAAGCGTTTTCTTATTATAATGTTACACGCAATATACGAGTAACTCGCTCGTCTTGGCGCAGTTGGACTGTATTTGATTGTTGACAAGATGATTGTGGGTTCAGTCCCGAGTCTGGGTAATAATTATGTCTCAATTATTTTCATATCTTCACTCTGGAAGAATACACACGCGGCGTTTAGTTTCGCCACTCAACACGTCTTAACCAAGACTTATTGAATATGTTTATAAAATATTTATATACCTAATGTCATATTAGGTTCTTTTCGATATGATCAGTATACCAGGCTTGACCACAAACGCGTAAAGATAAATTACAGCACCGAAAGAACATTACACACACAAAAACACACACAAATCTACTACTTATACACAATTAAACATATAATTAATTAACATTATTCTAGGCGACTTGTTTCTTTGTGACAAACTCACTGGAAAACATTTCCAACAATGGCTGGAGACCCATGTCAAACGAAAAAGTAGCTGAATTACAAAATTTCATTAAATACCCCCGGAACATTCCAAGTCCTGTACACACTATACGTCCGGATATATATGAGTCTCAAAGAAGGGCGATGCAAATCCAGCTAAAAGAAACTAAGCCATATATTAGAGAAAACGACGATGTTCCACCGTTTTCGAGTAATGGTAAGTGAGTGTATGTATGTGAATAAATATATTTAAGTGGCCAATAAATGTGTATGGTTCTAAAAAAACAAGGGTGGATATTAGTTTTTTAAAATATTCTTACATGATAATTATTCTTATACGCGCGATGGGACCGGAACTTGACCGGATCGATATTATGAATGCTCTCATTGTTTCTCATATAAGAATATCT
The DNA here is from genome assembly GCA_013403705.1 of Heliconius hermathena. Classification (NCBI taxonomy): domain Eukaryota; kingdom Metazoa; phylum Arthropoda; class Insecta; order Lepidoptera; family Nymphalidae; genus Heliconius; species Heliconius hermathena. The sequence goes on along the minus strand of JAAIXJ010000144.1, from coordinate 402,770 downwards.
TAAAAGACTTTGGACCGAAAACGAATGGTGTGCGGTATATTGTGGATAAGACTTTTAACAGAGTTAATTGAGACAAGCACTCTTATATGCATGCAATGGTTAATGAAATAATAGAATAAAAACAAATCCCGTTTAAGAGAAACGGAGTGTCTTAACACTAGATTCCCTCTGCTTACTCTGCTATAGTGAAGCTGCTTCGCTTAGAAATAATAAAGTACAAAAATATTAATGAAGTCGAAAAAAAAATTACAAGTACTTCCTGATTTAGGATAAGCTTTTAACTAACCGCAATATTTGGGTGACTCATTCTAATTTTTCATATTATATCGGCTGTCGCAGCGCAACGCTTCAGCCCGTGACAAGGGAATTAATTATTTTAATTTTGTCATTCTGGTAACGAAACAAAGCGAAGTTGAATTCAGCCAATTCGTAATATCAAAATTAGTCGGAAAGTGGAGTGTCTTGAAATAAGGTTCACTCTGTTTCTCTACCCAACCATAGGTGAAATCCAGCGTAAAGTTAAAATCACATACCATAATTCACATGAAATATTTGTAGATAAATTTTGACAGTTTATTTCTGTCTCCTTTGTCAGGTACTCATATGGCATAGCTGACATTTAAAAAAATATAATTTTGATTATGTTTAAAGCCTGATACATATTTTTTCTTTCAGATCTAGATAATGAAAGTCAATTATTATCAAATGATTTTGATCAACAAGCAGTTTCCAAAGAAAAACAAAAAATTAGGAAAGCTAAAAAAATTGATGAGATAACTCTACCTAAAATTAATTCAGTGAACATTATAAAAAATAAAAGTAATCAAGTAACAACTAAAATATCTTCCAATTACGAGGTCACCGAAGATACAAAGGAAGTTGACAAACAAAGTGAAGACAAAGAAACTAAATTTGGATATTTTTATGCAAAACCTAAAGCTGAAATCAAAAGAAGAGAAGAAAAGAATAACTTAACAAAAAATCTTTTTAGTATTCTAGCTGACTATAATATTCGAACTAGTGACCAGCTGCCAAATTATGCTATCTCATTACGTCAGAACAGTAGAAATTCTGACCACGACTATGTTTATATGCAGGTACCTATAAGAATCCCTCTGAGCTATAATAGTCTAAATCATATACCTGTCGATTCTTTGTTAGCTGTGTTTTTGTCAAACTATGGCCAATATTTACCTGGACTTTATGGATTTCAGAGAAATTACAATAATCTGTACGGATATTTGGCGTCGAATAATATTCATAATAATAAACCTTTTGGTTCTTATAAAATATTTTCCGATACTGATACTTATCAATGACATTAAAAGTCGATTATTGTTTTCAAAGAAAGTGTTATTATTTTGAACTTTCAAGTCATTAGAAAATGATAATATTATTATTGTTTTATTGTTAGTCTTTATAGCCTTTTTTATATATATTTTTTATAATGAAAAGAAGATATATACCTAAAGATGAAATTAAGTTAAATATTATTGTATTTTCTAATCTACTTATCTTTAATTATTTTAATAAGGTAAATCGGAATCGTGCAGAAACAAAGTCTGTGCGGGGAATGAAGTGTCTTAAGTCCTAGCACTAAGTTTCCCCTGCCCACTCTAAAATTCAAAATTTTAAATATTCTTTATTCAAGCACATTTGAATCGTCGAATGAACATATAAACAAAAAAAAAGCTATCACCGGTTCAGAAGGCAATTCTGCTGAGAAGAGCCGGCAAGAAACTCAACAGTTACTCTTTTCAAAGTCAATGGTATAATATATAATTTTATTACATTAACTGGCAGCTATCCTGCATCACATTCAATAGACATTAATTCCATACATGTTTATTCTCTAAATATTTTTGAACTCTGCTATAAATATAAATATAAGTAGAGCTCGATTTTTTTACCTTTACGCTATATTCACATAGCACAGTAGACAATCTGGGAACCTAATGCTAAGACACACTGTTCCCATTAAGATACTTCTGTTTCCCAATTTCCGATGAATTCTGAAGACATTGCGTGTTGAGTGACGGAACTCAGCGCCGCACTTTACCTTTTTACCAGAGCGTTGAAATAAATATGTTAAATATTTCATTTCTTCGAGTGGGAATCAAACAAACAACCTGTCTCGTTTACAGTCACACGCTTGTCCTCTCTAAAAAATACAAAATTACTATTTCTATTCGTTGTTTATATGAATGTTTAATTTTTACCCAGCGATTTATAGGCACATGCTGGCGTTGTTAGACCAAAAGTGGTCTAAATGAACACGCGCGACAGTTTCAGTGCCCTCGTGAAAAGTGGCTTTGTATAGTTTACAGTTAAAATAAAGTTTTTCAAGCAACATTTTTGTTAAATTTTTGTTGTCGTTCTGTTGAATGTTGTTTTTTGTGATTCAAGTTGAATGCACATTTCAGTTATAAGTGAACACAATTTTAGTACAATGTGTTTTTAGTGTGTGCTATTTTTTTTTATTTATAAAGGATATGGACAGTATGTGGTATATGAAACCGGTTGTGGCGCAGTGGTTATTGTGGTCCACGAGTAATAAAGTCAGCTAATTAATCAAAACATTATAAAAATTAAATTATATTTGTAAAAAATGCTTATAAAAACTGCATACAAAAATGTTTACACAGTTACTAATATTAAAAAAAATGTATAAAAATTATAAACATTTAGACGCAACTGGACCCGAATCCGCGCCAATTACGAGCCGTCTAAACGCTTTCACTGCTAAGCCATTAGTACTTATCAAGGGTTCGAACTCTTCAACGTTAAAATTTTTATACCATTTAAAAAATATATTTGGTATGTTTTATTTTTTATTTTACCCCTTAAAAGATAAATAGATTAAACAGGCAAGAAGTTTATTAAATAGACATTCTTTATGTAATATTTAACAATTAATGAATGAAATAAATTATTTGTTATGAAATGAGGGCAAAATGGGGATGTTTTCAAAATATTGTGGTCTTATTTTTTTATGTAAATTTTTGAGAAATAGCCTTAGGGAACCTACAGTTTGCGGAATGGTAGCTTGAAGAGGCCAGTCGTGGCGCAGGGGCACAAAGTGTGACTGTAAACGCGACTGGTTGTGCGTTCGAGGAAATTAAATATTTATTTAAATGTATATGTCCATTTTTTCGCTTTGGTGTCGAGGCAAACCGCGGCGTAGAGTTCCGCCACTAAACACGCAATGCCTAGAGAAATTCGGCGGAAAGTGGGGAACAGAGTGTCTTAACACTAGGTGCCTTATGCCTACCCTGCTGTGTGCGGGGAACCGATTTGATTTTTTTATTTTATACAAATATAATGCTCTTATAAGCTTCTGAATTTTGAAAAAAATTAAACATTTCAGCCACTAATTCTGAATAGTCTGGTACTCTATTATTTCTAAAAATACGTCTGACTACTAAAACAAAGCTTAGCCATGCTTTTATTCAATTTGTTTTATAGGGTTTGCAAATACAGTGTTTTATAAGAGACTATCATATACATACATAATCACAGACCATCGTAGGTGACTGCTTTAACTTTTTCTATACCAATGGCTGGAATCCTTTTATTTAAGGCAGTCGCCAGCCTTAGGTCTTAGAAGGTTTAGTGTATACGTATTATATAATGGGCATTCAAAATTGAAGACCTTTACGTCCACCTTAACTCCAGATATCGATAGATAAATTCTACACAAGATGTACAGACAATATTGGGCACCCAATTTATTCTTTAATGCAAATTTTATGTCAACGTATCCTTTGTAGGTTTTTATTTGAAATTGAGTGATATTTTCTTTACTTTTGTAAACAAAATTTGCCATATATGCCTATGTAACATAAAGTGTTGGGGATGTTAACACACGGCTTTCGCAAAGAACTCATGTTCCACAAGACTAAAAGCAGATAGCTTTTTCTTTATGCATATATGCATACTCTGTAAATCTAATATAAATGTTTTCAAATACCATTAACAAAATAAATGCTTTTTTTTTGTAGCCGCAGCGTAATCAATTGAATGTTACGGCTTGAGACAAAATGTTAACGTTTTCAAATTTTGTAACCTTATAAAAAATTAACTGCAATTGGGCATAAACCCATCAAAGAATACAAAAATCTAACAACATAAACTTTCTTAATAATTTTATTCTCGAAATCCCCTTTATCTCTAAAACGGTAAAACTACGGACTATGCAATATAGGGTAAAGAAAGACCTCTATCGAGTGTTTCAATTTGTCCTTAATTATACTGTAATTTAAAAAAGTTTTCGTTTCGACCGAAACTGAGGCCAAAGGCGAAGGTTCGATTTCGGTTTCGGATAAAAATTCGGTTTGGTGTCGGTCGGACACTAATTTTTATATCCTTGCACTGGTAACGAAATGAAAATCAAGAACGGAGAGAATTAACATTAGATTCTCTCTGCTAGCCTACCTGCTGTGTGCAGGATGCAGTGTAAAAAAAATCTTACCCTCAAATTTGGCTTTTTAGTTCATACGAACGATGTTGCGCACTATAACGAAAACTATATTTCGAATATTTATAAGTCAGTTTTATAAGCTATTGTAGTACTAGTAGTTACATTTCAACACGCCACAAGCTGGAATGGTTATTTTATTGCTTTTACTCTAGAAAGCGTAGCAATGATCGTTTAAGCTTACATTTAACGAACCTATTATGTTTGATTGTTCGTAGTGACGATAGCTTTTCTTATTTTAAAGAGTAAATAATGATATAATGATTGTATTTATATATTTGAAAAATGTCAAATAAGCTAGACGTAGCCGTCGTTGCACAGTGGCATAGCGTTTGACTGTAAATACGACAGGTGTGGGTTCGATTCCAACTCACTTAGTTACACGCAACATCAAAGGTAACGAGAGGTAATTTAATATTAAGGCGCTTCATTCCCCATAGTGGGATCGAAGTTCCAACTGTTGCGTTAACAATTAGGCGCTGAGCCTCTGCACCATCACAGTCTTAACTGTAATTCTCAATTATATAGTAATACTTACCTACTGGCTAGTATTCATTCATTTATTGAGGCAAAAAATAAAACATATACAAAAAGTGAGCCATACTATGAAAGTTTTAATCGATTCTAAAAAGGCTGTACCACGCGTACGCGACTGTCGGGTGTAGCAGACCGAGTAATGCAGTTTTACCTGAATTTTTGGTCTTCCAGTCGACATGTGTGTATGTGTTATGTACGTAACATACGACTCAAACATTTTTTTGGAATATTTTTTTGCCTTACTGTATACCACGATCATCAGGGTAAAACAGAGGAAACGTGTTAAGAGTTAAGACTCTCCGCTCCCCAATTTTCGGGATATTGGGTGATGAGTGGCGGAACTCAATGCTGAGCTTTGTTTTTTTACCACACGATGACAAAGAAGGACAAATTTTAGAATAGTAAAGAGCATATATCTATATTATTAATGTTCAGAATTAAACCAGAGAAATTTTTAAAGTTATAGTAATTAATAGTCATACATGTTTCGATAGTTGGTAGGTACTGTGTTTTTCGAACTTTCATATGGTGGATTTAAATTTTTTCACAGTACCTATTATTGCAGCTATTTTTAAATGTATAAATTTAAATATTTTTAGACAGAGACAAAATGCGAATAACGGTTCTCTAAGGATCTTCTGTCCAAACTATAAAAATAAAATAATATTCACAACCAGGCAAAGCCATGAAATATTCTAGTTTTAGGTAAAATAAGAAAACACTCATAATATCATTACTCATGCAGACAAAACGAGAAAATAAGAGTCCGGTATAAAATAAGAACTGTTATTTTACAATCGTTAACCACCTTTTATTGTAGAGACGGAAATTTTGAGTTTGGATCAGCGTCTTGGGACATAATGTCTCATAAAATTTAAATTTCAACGTAATTTCTTCTCCTTTCCAGCCAGCAGTCATAAAGATATTTTATGTTAGAGTATTTTATGGCAGTTTTCTTGGAAAAGTAACTGTTTGGTAATCATTCTATCGCTTATTTGGTGCTATAATGACGTATTTGCACTTTTCGAAATGGAGACGCGATTGAAGTTTGTAAATAAATTATCCGTGTACAATAAGATGAAAGTTTTTTTCCACCTTCACACTGTATCCCATGTATAGGTTGGTAAACAGAAGGAACCTAGTATTAAGACATTCCTTTCGCAACTTTTTGATCAATCAGCAAGACTTGTTAAGTTGAGTTGCGGAACTCAACTCCGCGTTTGTATTATTGTTACGGGAGCAAAAAATACAAATTTCTACAGATCATGGGTTCAATTTTTAATAGGAGAAGTGAATTATTTTTACTTTCGAGGCATGTTATCAAAATAAAGCGCGGCACTGAGTCCCACCGCTCTATGTATACATATTTGGTGGAAAGCGGTAAATGGCGTTTTTTAACACTCAAATCTCTCTGTCGACCCTGACATAAGCAGGAAGCTAAAAAGGAATAAAAATAAATGTTTTTTTTAACGTAATTTCTACTTCACAGAATTCAGAGCATTACCGAGTAAGAGGCACGAAAATTAACTAAGTATAGATAATGTAATCTCGAATGCTTTTATCAGCGTCGACTCGATCAAGTAATTAATGAATTAATAGGTGTAGCGACGAAATTAGTCGAAGGAGATACGGTAGGTCACACCGATAGTGTCTTGTGTTCTAAGATAACCAAATATTTATATATCTTTATCTTTTGGAACATCCTATTATAAAGCAGAACAGTTTGGTTGGTTCACCGCTCCAATCTTAGGAACTATTGATACGATTTGAAAAAATACTTTACATTTATCGTTTGGGTCACAACTCTTAAAATTACCATTTGACCATGTTGGCGAAAGCCCGGTTTTCACCGCGGAAAAGGAGAAGCTTGGTCGAAGAAAGAAGAAGAAGCTTTTATATAAAATTGGTTTACATTTACACCCACGAATAATTTTGTATTTTTTAATGATGTACTTCGCTCCGTTCCCTAGAACTAAACGAATGCTTTTTGCTCGCTCGGTCCTTTCCGTTACTATTTATTGATGGAAATACAAGAACGCAGTTTTCTACTCTTTCTTACTCTTGCGAGGCCCACTCCGCTCACGATGGAAACCGGGCTTAAGGCGGAGAGTAATCATTCATACAACAATTTCAACGAACAAGTTTTCTATTTTATTCCACTTAGATGATATTACATGTTATCAGGTGAAAACGTTTTGCTCAAATAGAATTAGTGATAGTGTTTTATATATAAATAAATTATTATTTTCATATGTTCTCTATTTTCCACTCAGTTCTCGAGATATTGCGCGTTGAATGGCAGACCACTATGTCTACATACGCAATATGCGAGGAAATGAATATAAAATACAAACACACACCAGTGGTGTTGTTCTAGTTTTCACACAGTGATCGTGGATTCATTTCTCACTCAAGACATATTGCATTGATATTGATAATAAATATTAACAAGTAACTTTTATTACGGTGTTCGTTATATGGTTACTAAAATACAACCTTGGAGCTAAGCCTAATTTGGATTGAAACTTGTGAGGTCTCCAAATCATTGTATTATTATGATTATATGATAAAGTCATTGCGGCACAGCGGCACAATGTCTGACTGTAAACGCGGCGGTTGTGGATTCGATTTACACTTAAAAAAAAACCATTCTCGCTTTAAGAAATACAAACCTTGGCGTTGAGTTCAACTAATTAGTACTCAACAATTGAGGAATGCAAGGGAAATGAAATGTCTTAATATTAGGTTCCCTCTACCTGTGCTAGTGAATGAAGAAATTAGCGTGAATAATTATTGCGATGTTTAGTTCCGCCACTCTCCTAGAATTCGGCAGAAAGTGGGCAACGGAAGTGTCGTAATGAAAACGGAATGTCTTAACACTAGATTTCCAGGTTCACTCTGTGTACACTTACCAGATCGAACAATTATTGCTTAAATTTTTGTAAGCTAAAAGATTCACATATATATAAACATTTTTCTTGAAATATATAATAAAGTTATTTAATTTGTTCACATACAAACTTGCGTTGAATACTGTTCTTGTTAAATGACAGCAATTTACGGAGCGCTCTGGATTATGCTTCTATGATACGAGCGCCGGGAGAATTTATTGAATATCTATTATGAATATTATACGAATATATGTATGTATATAGATATATGTATAGTTAAAGAAAAAGAGGCTGTCGTGCCAAATTGTTTGATTGTAAATGCATTGATTGTGGGTTCGATTCCTATGTAAGATAAAGATAAGATTTTTAATTTATTAAAAAGACAACGCACGATATCAAGAAAATTAAATAATGTATAAGAAACGGAGTACTTTAACGCTGGGTTCCCTCTAGGGTAGAGCGTAAAGTAGATTAGATACGAGGGATATAGTGTGCTCCATACGCGTGCGTTAAAAATAAAATATGTATTTGAAAATTCTTTGTTAAATATATTGTTATATATATTACTATTTTTACTTTTAAGTATATATTATTAGGATTTTTTTTAAATTCTAAATCTAATTAGCAGTTTTACGCTTTTCCCCGCAAATCAGGCTAGGTGGAGAGCAACCAGTGTCACGACATTCCTTTTCCTGCTTTCCGCTCGAGTTCGAGTTCGAGTGGCGGCATTAATTGTTACACTTTATATGGTCAGAACGGGGAAATAAAAGTAAATTAAGTCCCCCGCCTCCCCTACGAGGAATAATAATTATTTAATAATTTTTATTTTAAATCTGATAGACGAAGCACGGTATTGAGTAAAGTGAATAGCGGAGTGTCTTAAGGTCCATTTGCCACACTTTCACGCTGTATCAGGATACAGGTACACGCCCTGCTGTGTACAGGTACACAGCAGGGTAGGCAGAGGGAACGAAGTGTTAAGACATTCCGTTCCCCACATAGACGTGATTTTTATTTTTTTTCCCGTCTAACACCAGAGGACCTACAGTCTTATCGACCTGGAAATACTGCCGCAGGTTGGCCCTTCCATAGTTGGAAGGCAAACAGTTTTATAGTTCACTAAAATGAAGTAGCGGGCGGCAACTAGTATATAATCTATATGAATACTTTGAATTTACATCATTTTGCCTTTTTTGCATTTTTGTCCATAGTTTGTTGACACATCCATATATTCATTAGTCTCGTATATTTTAGTTCGCTCTAACAATGAATCACAATCAGAACAGATTAACGCAGGTCCATTTGCGTGCAGTAAATTTATATTAAAATCACATTTGTTTGAAGCAAATTATTATATTTTTCTCTTTTTTTTTCTTTTTTTGCTAATTGTGCCATGAAAAATATGATTTACCTAAATATTTTTTTGGCTAAACGCAAGAAGGTACATGAAACCTAGTTTTAGAACACTCCTACCCCATTTTCCATCCTATTTTCGAGGGATTGCACGCTTAGTGGCGAAACTTAACACTGCACTTTACTTAATTTCAGCAGAAAAATAAAAATAATACATAAAAAACACTTTATATTCAAAATAAATCTAAAATCGCCAAACCTATAGAACATTTCGATCAATGAGTCACATTATCTTCCAACAATAAACCCTGGGTGCTTGTAATTAAATAACAGTATCTTGTTATCTTGTATCAACTAACCTATAAATTAGTAACGATTTAGTCGCCACCATTACGACTGTACGAGACATTACCGATATTCTAGAAGTATTAGACCTCGACAGTTTAGAATGGTTTTCTTAGTTTCATGCTGTATTTAGCATAGAGCAGGATAGGCACAGGGAACTGTTAATAGTAAAATGGCTTATAAAGGCAAAAGGTGTAGCTTACTATACGTAAATTTGGTATCGCACTTATTTTAAAATGGCATAACCTATTTAATTCACGGTTCTACTTCCCTTGATCATGCAATGCTAAGACGTCGTATTCCGCGAAGGCATTAGTGCTAGAGACTACGGTCACGGACCACTACGCTATCCTACTTGCTCCCTTTTTGAGTAACAATACAACTTCGCTACCACGATTTTACAATAAACTTGATGAAGGCAAGCTTTCTCTCGATTTAGCGAATGTTAATCTCGATTCAATATGTGACACAAATGACCCTAACTTAGCTACGAAGTATTTAATTGATCGTATTCGTCAGTTGATCTCAAATAATTCTAAAACTGTTTATATACCCCGAAGACGCAGACTCATTAAGGCTTGGATAACCACTGGCATTTTACGATGTATGAGACATAGGGACAATCTACATAAAAAGTTAAAAAAAGATCCTCAAAACCAGGTCTTAAAAATTTCATATAAAAGATACCGTAATTTTTGCACTAATTTACTAAGAAAGGCTAAAATCGACTACGAAAAACTCGAATTCACAAAAGCTGGGAAAAATTCTAAAAAAGTGTGGAACGTTGTTAAAAATATCACCAACATTGGGAAATCTCAAAGTTCTGCTAATTATCTATTACAACTAAAGGAAGATAAATCTAAATCCATTGACGCTATTAATTATTACTTTGCTAACATAGGTAGACATCTGTCGGAGAAAATACTCTCCTATTGTGACCCCCCAAAATCATTTTCATCCACTTCCCCAGTGGACTCATTTGCACTACTCGAGACGGATGAATCGGAAATTGAAAGTATTGTTTTATCATTAAAGAACGACAGTGCTGCTGGTTGGGACGGTTTAACAAGTAACTTTCTAAAAAAATATAAAAATACTTTTATACCTATCCTAACTTATATAGTAAACCTCAGTTTAAGTACTGGTACCTTTCCTCAGCTATTAAAAAAAGCTTTGATACATCCGATTTTTAAATCCGGTGATCGTTATAGTGTTGAATGTTATAGACCCATCGCTATTCTCCCTGCTATGTCTAAAGTTCTTGAAAGAATAATACATTCCAGGCTTGTTGCATATTTGGAATCCCGTTGTCTCCTATCAAAAAATCAATTTGGCTTTAGGAAAAATTTGTCTACAAATGACGCTGTTCATAGTTTGACTTCCAAGATCGTTAACTATTTAGACAAAGGTCAGAAATGTGTGGCGATATTTCTGGACCTCGCTAAAGCATTTGATACAGTTTCAGTTCTCATATTACTTTCGAAGCTTGAAGCCATTGGCATCAGAGGAATTCAGCTCTCATTATTCAAAAGCTATCTCACTGATCGGGTGCAGCAAGTTAAGATAGACTCTTTAATTAGTTCCGACTTATACACTGAATACGGTGTGCCCCAGGGCAGCATCCTTGGACCAATTCTATTTCTAATATACATAAATGATCTAAATAATATACATAAATGATCTAACTTAAATCTTCAAAATGGTACAATTTTTTCGTATGCAGATGACACTGTCCTTTTATTCTCCTCGAGTACTTGGGAGGAAACTTATCGTTTGGCTCAAATAGGCTTCGACTCTGTTAGAAGTTGGTTAAATAGTAATTTGCTCAGTTTAAATATTAGCAAAACTAAACTGATGAACTTTTCTATTCGTAATCAAAAATTTATATCTGCTGATACATATAGTATAACTTACGCAGATAATAATTTAACGAATTATAAAGTAGAAAGTGTTAATTCTATCCGTTATGTTGGCGTAACAATAGATAGCGACTTCAGTTTTAAGAAGCATATTTTAGATCTCTCTAATCGTGTGCGCAAACTTATGTTTATCTTTAAGCAATTACGTCAATTATCTACTTCCGACATTATTAAAACAGTTTATAAGGCGCTGTGCGAGTCTATACTTAATTATTGTATCACCACCTGGGGAGGTGCTTCTAAAACTAACCTACTGCTTATCGAAAGATCGCAGAGAGCTCTACTCAAAGTCTGCTATTACAAGCCTCGTCTATATCCTACAACTAAAATATACGAACTTAGCCAAGTTTTAACGGTAAGACAGCTCTTTGTTTTAGCCATCACAAGTAAACAGCATTCTTCTACTATTTTTACACCCGCACGCACGCACGCATACGCACATACATACATACATCGAATGTCCATATAAGTAGTTTCTTTTCTACTAGTTAAAGATAAAAATTAGAAGCTTCCTTTGAAGGTTTCATTCTTTAATAAGTTTTTTATAAATATATTTTTTAGTTTTACTTTGTATTTTGCACATAGCAGGGTAGGTAGAGGGAACCTGGTATTGAGACACTGTTCTCTTTAAGACACTGCCATTCGAATTTTTTAAAACATTGTGTGCTTGTTAGCAGAAGGAGAAAATAAATATTCCATTTCCTCGAATGGAAATCGAACTCACGACCTGTCGCGTTTACAGTTGCACGCTTGTGCCTCAACGGCACGAATAAATAACCAAAAATATGAATTAAAAATAAAAGCTTTCGTCTCTCAGATACTGTACATGGTAGGCTTACCCCACTGTATTGTAAAACGGGTGAGGAATTTTAATTTACCCTCGTTAAGGACATGTTTGGGATCAGAGGTGTCGTTTTACAAAGATAATGGTTACAGTTGAATTGGGAGAATGTTATTAGTTTTGTTTTGGAAGACTTTTTTATTTAATTTACGGTTACCAAAAGGTTATCAAAAGGCACCGGTTTATTATTTTTTTTTATATATTTTATCAAAAAATATTTTTATTCTAGTATCAAAAAAACGTTTTAAAAAAGTAAAAAACAAAGAGAGCTTGCTGTCTGATAAAGAAATAAAAATTTGGTTTTGGGGCATTGAACAAATAAAATAAATTATTTGTCCGAGACCGTTTATTGTGACTTAATATTTAAATAATTAAAATATTAGACATATAAATGTAAGTGACGCAAATATATAGAGTCTATTAACAATCTGTGGTCGTCGATTAAAATTGTCATTGTACGAAAGTTTTTATTTAAACCAAGCTATTATGCTTTGGTTAAATTAACGTAACTTTTCCTTAGTATAAAGTAATACTACTCCATTTACCTCCATTACGATGACAAGGTAGTGAGTGTCAAGACACTTTTCGCCCAATTTTCGGACTATTCCGTGCTCAGTGGCGGAACTTAACGCCGCTTTATAGATTGGGACTCCATAATCATTACGTTTACAATCAGCCCTCTACTTTAAAGCTCCCAAATAAGATAAGTTTACCAGTACATATGTAAAATATAATCCAATTACACGAAAAAACCAATTAAAAATCAAAATGGCGTGGCCGAAGGTAAATGAGTAACAAATAGTAAACGAACTCGGACGGGTAATTCGATTAAAAAACGAGAATCGGCCTTTATCAGCATTACCCGGTCTGGTGAGCTAACTAAGAACTCTATGTTAGAAAACCAAATACGATTTTCACCTATATGTTTATAGCAATAAGATCTATTATCTCTTATTTCAATTTCATGATCCTACCCACAATATTTTAAGTAAAATCAAACTTTGTTCAACTTATAATAAGGTTCAATTTTCTTTCCAATCACGATGTAATGTACGATATTCTTTTTACCAAACACGTCTTTGTGATGTAAAACTGTTCGGTTTTTCGTCAACTTTGGCTATTGGATATCGGAATTTAGAATTGAATCGTTTTGAGACAAGTCGCTATTTTATTATCCTTTTAGACGATTTAAGGGAAGTTGTGCATTTGAAGTGAATATTGTTATCTTTGGGGCTTGGTTTCTTGTTTTCATTTTGAGAATTTCTCTGTAGAGTTTTGATTTTTAAACTATTTTAGTGGCTTCATCTCGTATTAGTTGAAAGGTCTCATTCACAACTTTTACTCACCGTCTAATTTTCGTGACATTGCGTGTTGAGTGGCGGATCTCAACGCCGCTCTTTGCCCAGACACTGCAATGCTATGTATGGTCTCTACTTAACAGTTTACTCCCAGTTGATGTTGGCCTCTAGTTAATAGTATTTAATCGTTTTAACAATTACTCTACTGAGGTCAGTCGTGGCGCAGGGGCACAAAGTGTGACTGTAAAATCGACTGGTTGTGGGTTCGATCCCAACTTAAGGAGGTGAAATATTTATTTACATTTATATTTCCATTTTTTCGCTCTGGTGTCGAGGCAAAACGCGCCGCTAAGTTCCGCCACTCAACACGCAATGCCTCCAGAACTCGGTGGAAAGTGGGGAACGGAGTGTCTTAATACTAGGAACCCTCTGCCTACCGTGCTGTGTGCGGTACAGCGTGAAGCTGATTTATTTGATTTTTAAATAATTATTCAAAATAATTCTAATGGTGGCAAAATTAAAGTAATATAGATTACGGAATTTTATCACAAACACGTAGGTCAGACATACTCAGACCCATAAAGGATTCATATTTTTCTTGGGACGATAACTTAGCGTTACAAGCTTATTGTTATAATTGAAATAGTTCTATTACTATAATAACTTCTATACTCACATACATCTTACTTACATTAAACTAGAACAATATTAAACTAAATACAATTTAATTTACCAGCACATCCACAAGCGTGACCCACTCAAGCAAGATGTCAATCCGATACGAGTGAGAGGAAATTTGTTTTATTTCCGCTTCTCTCCACCACCGAGTCACTTTCCTGTTGCTTCACCCACACGCCGTCCTTACTATTTGTGATATAGTTAGTTTAAGCAATATGTAATAGCTTTCTTTTAAACTAATATGAATATTATAAAGCTGATGAGTTTGTTTGACTGATCAAGCTATTCTCAGAAACCATTGGTTCAAATTGAAAAAGAAATGGAGGAACTTTATAAGGCTATATTTTAGCGGCATAGCATAATGACTATGGTAATATGTTAAATGCAACGATTGTTGGTTCGATCCCACTCTGTGGGAGGAATTAATTTCATTTTCTCGTTTTGGTGATAATATAAAGCGGAGTGTCCAGCTATATATCCGCCAATCATATGTTGATCTCTCGAAAATTGGGCAAAAAATGTGGAACTGAGTGTCTTAATATTAGGTTTCCTCTATTCACTCTGCTAATGCAAAATTTTGCAAAATCGTTATATTAATTTTGCAAACAACTTCCAAACATTGAATTTTATAGAATAAAACAAAACAATAGCAAAGAATAAGTAATCTCGGGATGAGCCAGTCTTAGAGGCGATAAAATTTCGCTCCAACTCAGTATCAAATAGTAATTTATCACACTATCTGAACAACAGGACGAGAAACAAGATTTATTCTAGGGGTACATTGCTTTATAGAAAACTATTCATTTGCGTTTTTATGTATCTTTGTTAACTTTGATAAAATATTTTTATTACTTCACACTGTATCCCGCACATCGCAGTGCAGGCAGAGGGAACTTGGGAACCTAGTATTAAAACATTCCGTTTTCCATTGGCCCTTTCTAAATTTAAGTTATTGAGTGAATGGCGAAAATCAACGCACATTTTGCCTGGTTCTAAGCGAAAAAAAGAAAACGTTAAATGTTTTATTCTAACGATTTGGAATAGAACCACACGCACATACGCTTGCACGCTTGTATCTTTGCTCCAGAGTTGCCTTTACATAGGCCATTTAAAAAAAAATGTTCAGCATTGAATTCGGCTACTCGTCGTTTAGTTTTGCAACTTTACGCGTGTTCTTCGCATGTTTTTCTTACGCCCAATATTAATAATGTATCTCCTATCTCGGGTTAACGTCAATCTTCGATTGTTTCACATATCTATCCAATCTCTAACCTGCGGGCCAATAACCAAACCGGGCAATGTCATAAGTGTTCAAAGATAGATTGCATGGCCCTCCTTGCCCTATCGATAACTCCGTTTTACGTAGAAATTTTAAATTAGCGAAATCCTCATGTATGTGCTAAAATTATTACTACTTACAAAACTCCTTTAAAAACAATTTTTAATGAAATAACAAATCTTTAAGTCCCAAAATAAACTACAAAAACTAAAAAAAATAATAAAAATTAACAATATTAAAACTCTTAAATTAATGTGCGTAGGTGCGTAAAATGGAACTCGAACATATTGTCATTTACTCATTTTGAAGTTTCTTCTAATGTCTTTTATAATTTTATAATTTATTGTTAGTTTTAAGATACCTCATTACTAACCTATTTTTATGTACATATATATTGTTTGGCATAACTCGAAACGCCATAAACTAACAACTAAAGTGAACTGAAGATACTCCATTTTATAATTAGAAATTACAAAAAATACTTTTACGATGGACTCCGGCATAGTAAGTATCGTATTCATAGTTTTGTTTATGAAGTTTAAATACAAATGTTTTTTGCGAGTAGAGTAGTTTTCTGTGAATATATATACCTATATAATTTGTCGAATTTATAATAATATTAATTAATATCGTTTAGTTTGGTAGGTGTCGTATTGTTTATTGTTTTCTTTAATAATTTAAGACTTGTGCTAGATTATTATTTCAACTAATTTTGGTGAATGCTTTACTGAACAATGAACTAATAAATACTTTCCTTTTTTCAGTGAAATAGAAAACAATGATGGTGACCACTGCAAGAAATTTAGCTATCACTAAATGTTGTAGCTTATAAGAAATGTATGGAAAATAAGGCTGATAAAATTACAAAACATAGAGGTCAAATTAAGAAATAAAAAATATTAATACAAGAGACAAATAAAAAAAAATAGGTTACATTTTCTTTAATAATAAAAAATTTACAATACATATTGTTTTTCTTATACACACCTCCAAAAAAAGTAAAAATATAATTTAATAACAATCTTTTCAATCCTTTATTTAATAAATATAAAATACATTAACAATTATTCATCTTATAAGGAAATGATATATGAAAGATGTCCTTTCTGTGATATTTCCTACTGAAGTGCTGTCCCTATTATGTACTATGTCATGAAGGTACATCTACTCCTTCTGGTACTTCCATAAAATTAAAGTCTGCTATAATAGAAACTTATCTTTCAAATGCTCTGAAAATATAAATTTTATATATTAAAAAATATATATATTAGGTATATAATTAGTGAATACAAATAAATAAATAAATCAGCTTCATGCTGTATCACACATACAGCAGGGTAGACAGAGGGTATCTAGTGTTAAGTCACTTCTTTGCGGGACTCAATGCCTCGACACCAGAGCGAAGAAAATGGAAATATAAATTTAAGTAAATATTTCATCTGTTTGAGTGGGGATCGAAACCACAACCAATAAGTTTTAGAGTCACACTTTGTGCCACTGCTCCACGACTGGCCTCTAGTGATACAAATATGTTTAATACTAGTTACACATAATACTAATAAATAGAAATTGTTTTTTTATTTATTCAAAATCTCATAACTTCCACTTTAACATATGGTCCATATCCTTTTTTTCCATACCATTTTTTTTATATTTTAATTTTTTTTCTCCAAATCTAAGGTTAAATAATATCTAAACCAGTTTAATCTTAAACATCTCATACTAATAATAAGTTATCATGATATCTTTCTATTATATTCCTTGTTTAATATGCGCTTGCTTGCAGCTTAGCTTCACTACTTGGATTAAGAACTTGTGTTAATAAATATGATCTATTTGGATAAGCATATTTTGCATCACATTTTGCAAAATCAGTAATTGAATAACTTTATATACCTGCAATAAAATATAAAATAATATTTTAGAAAATCAGCAACTGAAATTAATAAGCCCACAGTTCTAATTAAGAAATGAAATAGTTATTAAAGTTAAAACAACGTTTTAATAATTCATAAAATATATATTATTGTAGAGAAAAATACATTTCGTTGTTCAGATATTTTTCTACAATATGTCAATGTATAAAATAATAACTGAAGACAAATGAGATTGAATACAATATAAATAAGGAACACACAAATATAAAAACTCTTTATATAAACTTGTGCTTCCTTAACAATAGTAACTGATATTAAATATAGAAACAAGTTTGCATAATTTGCCTGCTCTTTTAAAGAAAGACTTTTAAGAAACTTTATATATATTAATAATACTCACATGGTGATTGGATCAATTGCAGCAATAGCTCCAGGAAAATTCACCAATTCTATAGAATTTTTCTGCACTCTATTGACATACTTTTATATGCTCACTGCATATATTTCCAATGGTTTATAGTAACTTTATAACACTATCATTATTATCACACGAAGAAATATCACTCCACATATTTCTTTACCTTCTAAACAAAATAAAGTATAAATGCAATATTGCAAACCGCAGATATGATAAAGTAAACCCCCAAACGTCTCGAATAGCAATAAGCTGTCATTTTTGCTATCTAACCTAATGTCAAAATGAACAGATAGCTTATTGGCACACACGACATGTCATTTTCATACAAACTTCAATCTTAATCCCCCGTTTGTCCTCCCAAAGATAGATTGACGTTAAAGATTGAAAATGAAGTACCTCGATTGGTTATTGGCGAACAACACTCAAAAAATAGATTGATATATCAAACTATGATAGCAATTTATGGGTTAGGATTGACTATTAATATTGGACGTTAGCCAATTCAGCAGAATGCGGTAAATATGTTTAAAAACTTTAACTTTATATTTTATATCAATTTATTTTCATTTCCTCGTTCTGTTAACAACAAGACAGAGTATAGCGTCTCCGCTACAGGATACAGCGTGAAGCTATGAGGACTTCGATATAAAATTGTATTAAATATAAAACAATACTAGATTATAAGACTAGCAGCATTATTAATAGCTCACACCGTCATTATTGTGCACTTAATATGCAATATATATGCTAATGGTTGTTGCAAACTAAACGAGCTCACAAATTAGGGGAAGCTAACATAACGTTATTTGACAGGAAACGACTATACAGCCCTTATGTCTTTTTAAAACTCTAAATGTTTTAAAAATTAAATAATTGATCTAATTTGTTTTATTACTTTTTCTAATAAAATAAGCTAAATTAAATATATTTCCTATTTCTATTTATTTATTTTTATTAATATTTATGAATATTTATAATATAAGGACAATCATAAAGAGGTTTGTTCATAAAAAAAAAATAAACAATTTATTATGGAAGATACTATCACGGTACAATGTGAGCGGACCCTTGTGGCAGATTGTAAAGTCTCTTTACAGAGAGATCACTCAGCCTGCGTGCGATTTGGAGCTGACATGTCACCTTGCTTTGATATCCAATCGGGTGCTAAACAAGGATGCCCTGTCTGCTTGGTTGTTCAATTTGTATTTGGATAGCTGTCAAGGAGTGAAACAAGGTGACACGAGAGTGAAATTAGATGACCTGAATGTGAGTTGCCTAATATACGCTGATGATGCAGTGTTCATTGCCTCATCAGAATGCGAGTTGCAACCATTAGTCACCACTTTGGAAGAAGAGTGTGATAACAATGGTCTAAGATGCGAGTAAGACAAAGGTTCTACCATTTGAAAGAAAGGAAGAAAAGACAGAACGCAAGATCAGTATAAGTGGTAAGACATTAGAACAAATTAAGAAGTGGATTGAGGCCAGCCGTCGCGCAGGTGCACAAAGTGTGACAGTAGAACCGACTGGTTGTGGGTTCGATCCCCACTCGAGGAGATGAAATATTTACTTAAATTAACATTTCCATTTCTTCGCTCTAGTGTCGAGGACAAGCGCGGCGTTGAGTTCTGCCACTCAACACGCAATGCCTCCAGAATTCGGCGGAAAGTGGGAAACAGAGTGTCTTAACACTAGGCTCACTCTGCCTACCCCGCTGTGTGCGGGATACAGCGTGAAGCTGATTTGATACGTATGATTTTTTTTCTTTGCAAAAATTCACACATTGTAGAAAAAAATAAAAGGTTTTTTTTTATATTTTTAAATAAAAATAAATCAATTTCATCAATTATCTATAACAATCTATCAAAATTAATGCAAATGTCCTTTTCAAAATTTTCCATGATTGATAAACAAGCCCCTTTGAACTCAGTTCCCCAATTTCCTCCAATTAAGATACATTGTGTGATAAGAGGCGGAACCAATTGAACGCAACACCCTAGGTGTTGGTCCAGAATGAAAAAAAATACTAAACTAAGAGTGTCGCATCTAGGTTCGCCATTTTTATATTAAAATTTTAATACGTCTCAATTATTAAACATTTTAAATAAAATTAGAAATACTCGTATATATGTAACTTAACTGACTTAACTTAACTTAGCTTCACGCTTTATCCCTGGCGGAGTAGTCAGAGAGAACGGAGCGCCAAACGCTACGGTCTCTACATACCTCTTTCGCCTCGTCCACTGTCTTCATCCTCTTCATACATGCCCTCNCTCTGTATTGATGGCGATTATATATATATATATATATATATATATATATATATATATATATATATATATATATATATCCGTTCGAGACCAAAGGTTTGAACACCAAAATCAGCTAAACAGTAAACATCCGTGACAATGTAACACGTCTATCAAAGTTCGGAAGGGTACTCGACGACTAATCGACACAACTAGAAGGGCGGTTAGCGTCAGACAGCCGACTTCCTTTCCCGAGGGACCGATGTACGCGCACAGTGGCTCTCTACAGTCTAGCAAGACCACACGGTACAAAAATATATTAGCCTATATATAAATATAGCTGTTCCAAAATTTGATTACGATACGATTACTGTAAAGTAATAATATTGAAGAAAAAATTAAGATTTTTCATAGTCAAAATTTAATAAATCGCAGGTTTCCCAGAGTAGTTCCTTGATGGATTGGACAGTGAAATGGTGCAATCAAATCTTTGAAAATGGGAAACTCTAGTGAGAAGAAATCTTGTTTGAATAGTGTAGTGCAATGGTGTTTCTGTGTGTTTACTTTGATAATCTGTGGCTATAGTTTAGTAAGACAGCAACGTTTGGAGCAACGCCTCAAGCGATTGGAAGAATGGCACTTGCAGGTAGAAGATACAGCCTTCACCTTTCATCAACCAAGAGAAGAAATTCTGAAACGAGACACCAGAGATGTTGCAGAATGCATATGTCCACCAGGTAAATCTTTTCATGCATAATATTGCGTTATAGGAATGTTCTTTTAAAACAATACCAAAACTGATTAATTTAAAATCCTACTTTTTATTACTTTAGTCAATAATGTGCGGTTAAATCATTTCCACCCAAGCTTAATTTTAATGGTCGTTTTCAGTTCCAAAGTACATGTATACAAATGAACGCACTGAAATTCGTTTCTGTAACGCCGAGTGCTCCTGGACTCAATGTGGCAATTAATAAAATTAATTTCGGTTTGGTACCGAACACAATCGGCCGCAATCCCGCAGCCGGTCACATCAATGCCTCCCGACACATTGTGTAACTACGACCACTTTGCAATATCCGGCGATAAACTCAATTGGAACACCATCGAACACTCTCGCGTCCAAAAAAACACTTTGCCACATTCTAAATAAGATCCACTTTGTCTTTCTCCGCGGATGTCTGATTTAAGCCGATACACGACGCGACGAGACAAATTGTAATGCTCTATTGTTGAAGCCATTACACCTAATGGTTCAATAAGGAGTATTGAAAACGTTCTTTCAGACCGTGACCAGGCCTACAAATCAAGCTAATTCAATTTAACGGAGAAGCTGGTTCTGCCGTGTGAAGGGACTGTTGACCCCAGACGGATATTAAAAATGACCCCTAAATTGGTTCACAGATTATCGACAGCATATTGCATGTTTCCGTCGAACTTCCAATTGGAAGTTCTGTAAGGCTGGAGTCATGTTGTTATCCAGATTAAGATTATGAATCGATTTGTGTTGTTTTAAATTAATCTTATAACACTTTTATAAATATTTGCTATATATTATAATGATTGGTGAAATTAACGAGTAAACCGAAATCATAAGTGAATTATATATTTTATTAAAAAAATACCTTATAGAGCTTATATACCTTTGCACTAGATATATTCATATAAAAATACTATTTAATTTATAACAAAAATTCCATATTATTAAAATGCCTAATAATTTCAAAACTGATTTAAAAATATTTAGAAATGAACATAGAGCCTTACGTATCATCAAACGCTGCGTTCGTTTAATAGATTTTTCTCAAGTGTCCTGGAATTGGGGCTGATGAATTTTTTTTTTTAACAAAGGGAATGGAATTTTTTTATTCGCCAGATTCGGTGCTTTCACTAATTACTTTTGATTGTTCAGGACATATTGAAAGTTAATCGTTTAAAATTGATCCAGTGACTTCGTGTTAACGATTTTGTACTGCTCTAGTGCTAGTACTCTAGCTATGGCTTTATTATTTTTGATATTGATTATTTAAATGGATTTTTTGTTCGCTGTCTCTCTCTATAAAAAGCAATAATCATTAAAGCAGTAAGCAATGATATATTAAATATTTTATAATATATATTTAAAGAAATATATAGAATCTTGCCTCTATATCTTCCTTTTAAATATATTGTCTACCGACAAGGATAACTCCTCCTTCCTCCAATTTTTGTCTATCGTATTTAGCGGAAACTATTTTGAAAATACAACCTTAATTTTGTATATTATTTGTTATGAATTCTTTGTGTGATCATTTACTTATCAAATCTAAGGGAAGTTATAATAATATTTTTCAGCGTTACTCTATATCACGCATATAGCGAAATACACAGCGGGGGCATAGTGATGATACACTCCGTTCCCTACGTACAGCCCAATTTTCATGACATTGCAGGTTGAGTGGCGGAAATCAACGCCACGCTAAATCTTGTTACAAGAGTAAGAACATCAAAATAATTCATCTGCCGAGTAGAAATAAAACCACAATGATTTCGTTTATAGTCAGACTTTATGCTGCTGCGTTACGACAGCCTCTTATTTTATTTTTTCTTGCACATAGCACAGTAGGGACGGGGACCTGAGAACCTAGTATTAAGATACTTAGTTCCTTTTAAGACACTTTCTCTGCCCACTTTGCGCCAAATTTAGCACTAAATGGCTGGAATCAACGCCGCGCTTTGTCTCGTGACCAGAAGGAAACGAAAATATTAACTATTTTTTTCTAATATAGGAATCGAACCCACATATGATCGCGTTTACAGTCGCACGCTTGTGCCCCTGCGCCACGACGGCCTCGTAAAATTAATACATCTACATAATATCTAATATTATAAAAGTAATTTCTTCTGGGAACTACAAAACATAATAACAATAGTTGCCCAATTCTTACAAGCGCCACATGGCTCTTGTGGGAGAGATACACGTAATTGTTTCATCTCACAAAGTCTGTTATTACTTTACTTTCTGAGCAATTATTACAAGAGCGTTGTGTTTCGAAAAGTTTTGACTTGGAAATCTTTCGCAGATGTAGATATTTTTATTTGTTTTGTTTATTTTCACGCTGTATCCCGCAGGAGACAAGGTAGGTTGAGGGAACCTAAAACATTCCGTTCCCTATTTTCCGCTTAATTTTTGAGATATTCCATGTTTAGTGGCCGAACTCTAAGCCGTCATGTAATTAGAGCGAGGTAATAAAAGTAATTAATTTCCCTGAGTAAGAATTGAATTAACAACCATCGTGTTTTCCATGAGACCCAGTACCATGGCTTCAAAAATATTATAAGGACTTCGTTTACTACCAAGCTGCTTAAAATGACAAAACAATATTTAAAAAACATTCTTAACAAGATACTAACAAGACGTCTCGTCGTAGTGAACATTTGTATGATTATTTCATAGAACAAGTACCTACCTATTTCTCTTTTTATTGCTTTAGTTCGCCAAGTAATTATCATTTGCCAAACTTTTGTTTTGGATTTCCTTAGAGACGAGCATCTTTTGTATTACTTAACCAACTTTTGATATAAATAGTCCATCATAGCGCAGTGGCATGACGTTAACCGACGTTTGTGAGTTCGATTCTCACTTGGGGAAATATATTATTTTAATTTTTTCGCTCTAGATATTGTAAGAAGACAAGACACAGAGCAAGAGAACTTGGGCGGTGCGTAGAAAACGGAATGTCTTTACAATAAGTTCTTTTTATTATTATATACCTAGAGGTTTTCAGTTTTTTTTTTTTTGAAACGGTAATTGTTTCTTATTATTAACTAATATTTAAGAAGCATCATTACCCAAGTGGGCATATTACGTGTGTATGTAGGTTCGATTGTTATAGAACCACCGCATTAACATTCAGATTAGTAATAATAACAACAATATATTGCACTTAAAATATAATTTATGAATATAGAGAAATATATAAAATTTCACTTTTCAAACGGAAATATTATAAGTATTACGAGGGAAACTTAAATGCGCGGCTGTTTTCAAAAACTGAAAAAGAAGAGAAAATCTGTGGAGATTAAAAAACATATATAGTCTGCTAAAGAAATATTTAAAAAAATTCAAACGACCCTTTGTTCTAAAACATTATATACAATCTCATTAATTGAATCTAGAAGTGATTGTATTGTGATTGATCTTTGATCAAATTGAAAATTAAATATTTTGCTTCTTTTTCTTATTTTTATAAATTGCGGGCCATCATCAGTTTTTGCTTCGGTTGCTCTGATAACATTGAGAAACTAGATAGAAATTTTCTTATAGAATATACGAAAAACAGACATATTTATTTAAGAACTAGCGACCGATCGTGGCTTTGCCCGCTTCAACATCACAATTTTATATTTATTAATCTGAATTACTGTACTGTCTTTTTCTAATAATATTATCATATTAAAGATAATATCTTTACACTGAAAACTAAAGTTTATGCCAAATAATATATTGTAGCTAAATATTCAAGTAAAATTAAATTTAAATAAAATGAAAACTAAATGGATAGAGCTTGGCAAAATACAATAGTAAAAATTGAGTTTATTATTGTTTTAGTCATTTCGTAAATGTCACCAATAATGGATTTTCACATTAAAATAAAACAATAAATTTGAATTTGAATTTTATTTACTAATTTTAAGTATGGCACTTTTCAGCCGAACTGCCTCCGAACCAGTGATAAACAACACAAAAAAACAGTTTGTCCATATTTTCATTTCTTCTACCAAGGCAAAGCGCAACGATTTCTGCCACTCAACATATAAAGCCCCGAAAATTCGACGAAAAGTGAGCAACGGAGAGTCTTAACACTAGGCTCCCTCTACACACCTTGCTATTTACGGGATACAAAAAAAAAGAAAACTTGTTTTACTTCTAAATCTAACTCTTTAAACATTTAAGGTTGGTAGCATTCCTATATATTTTCAACATTTCAAACTAATACTAATATAATAAAGTTGGATTCGCCGACCAAGATAATCTCTGAGACGAGAGCTACGATACCGTGAAATACGTCTAAGGATACGAGAAAACGTATTACTGGTAAAGAATAAGAAAAATAAAGCTATATTTATTGTTTTAAGATATAAAATAATATAGTGAGTGGGTAGTATATCTATATGTACATTTATTCTTTTAACTTAATACTGTATGCCTCAGGATAGCCAGAAGAAATCAGAAAAAAAATGGTGCTAAGACACCTTACGCACTGTCCCGTTTTCTGAGAGTTTTCTTAAGGATATGGAAATAATTGTATTCCCCAAGTGGAAATCAAACTCACAGCCGTTGTATTTACAGTAACATGTTGCCTGCCATGCCACAATCATCTCAGATATTAATTATTTACATACTAATTACACAACAACATAACGTCATCGCAAATTGTAAAATTTATTTCCGTTTTATTAATTTTGCGAATAAATTAAAAAATCATCACTTTTAGGTACTATAAAATAATACTTTTTTACTATAAAATTCGTCACTTTTTAATCTATACAGATTTGAATTCATTAGCGAGTGCGCAGACAAAAAATAATTTATATTTTTTTAACGATAAAATAACGACTTTGAGTTGACGATGGAAGGAAAGAAAAGAGCGAAGTACCTTAACACCAATTTTCTTATAGCTTGAAGCCAAAAATAACAAATATAAATAAGTCTAGTATTCAATTTTTAAGAAATATATCTTTTATCCTTGCAGTGGTTCTATATGAGTATGTAGCCTTACAACAATAAGTCGCGGTTGACAAATGACCGTTAAAGAATATATCTGAAAAGAATATCTCTAGCCGAACAAAGATTTATAAATTCACCTTGAAATTACTTTCTTTTCGATTCTTTGATATTAAATAGATAAAAAACTGGTCAGGTGCGAGTTGGACTCGCCTAATAAAGATTCCGTACCAATTGACTCATGACTGTAGTTCAACGGGAAGAACAACTTTACAAATTAAAATTTTCAAGCGTATATAGTACAGATATAAATTTGCAATGATATATTTCTGCTTTACAGATGTAAAAAATAAAAATGTATAATATTTTTATTATAAAAAATAATTTTATTCAACTTTTCCCGGTCATCACGGTATGAAGAGGTAACCTAGTGCTAAGACTAACATCCTTCACTTTCTGACCAATTTGAAAATTTTGCGTGTTGGAACTCAAGACGATGCTTGCCTGTAACAATTTAAACATCAGAGAGTACTATAATAGTCTAACAATAATTCTCCCCATACTACTTTCTACTCTTACGTCTAAAACATAAAACTATTATTTTTCTAAAGTGCATCGCGGGAAACCTATTTATCCTGTCTCCAGCGTTCACCCATAAAATACAAATAAATCTTGACAAATGTGATGTATTAGAATTTGAGATGGCGTTATTTATATCTAAGCTGTAATTGACTTGTATACAGTGTGTGTTATATATCGTAAACATAATTTTATGTACAGGGTGTGTGGAAAAGTTTATTTTTTATGAAAAAAAATTGTGAGTTCAAAGGCCGTCGAGCAGCAAAGCACAAGAGTAAACGCGATGGTTGTGGGTTCGATTCCTACCCGGGGGAATAAAAGGAAAAAGAATTGTGAACCTAGTGTCTTAACACTAGTACTACTATTCTACTAACATGCACTTTCACTAGTATCATCGGTACTGTGTTCTCGAAGGACGACCGTGATCTCCCTTAACAATCACTCTTATTTCACAAATCTTTTTTTTAAATTAATATTATATTTCTCTCAATATATAGCTAGAAAGATACTCTATATAGAGCTAGAAAGTTACTGCATATAGCTACTAATATTCTCACAAAATTTATAGTCACTGCAGCAACACGCAACAAGAGTCGAACTCTCTTCACAATTTCCATACAGTTTGTTGAAACTCACCGCAGACCGCTTTAGTTGTGGCGATGCAGACTTTAGACTAGATTATATTTCTATAAAAATATGGTTATTATATGGGTAATTGTATTCATAATCATTATGGGTACAAATTTTACTTGAATGAACTTGTTTAAATACAGGATTATCTTGTATATAGCAGGGTAAGTAGAGAGAATCTACAGTTAAGACACTCCGTTTTCTATTCTAAAATCCGTGGAAACCGGAGAACTTGTGTGGTTGTTTTGCTTCGTTGCTTGCCACATTTTTACTAGAATTCTTATCACTGAATGGGGATCGCACAACTAGCAAATAAACTGTCAGACGCACCATTCCACTATGATGGCCATTCCATCATTATTTGTAAGCTTTCAATTTAATATTATTTTTAAAGTAACAAGAATAAAATGAATTATATTCAAGTAATAAATACACTATGTAATTTATAACTGTCTTACTTCAGCCATGCGCAATGCGCACGTCTACTCTGACCTCTAAGAACAATTTTCTCTAGAGAACAAGTATGACTTCTAAATGCAAGTTGGAAAATAATATTTTATCTCATATTATTTATTATTTTAGAGAATATTTCATAAGAATATTACTTTTCTAACATATATTTTTGATATTTTCCAACGAAATTATTTTTGTTAATTAAAAATAGCCATAATAATGAGGTAATCGTAGCAGTCTGCATCTCGACACTAAGTGCAACAGTTGAAGGTTTGATTGTCACTCAAAAGAATGAATTATTTTCATTTGATATTTTTATCTCTGGAAACTAGGCAAAGTGCAGCGTTGAGTTCCGTCACTCAACGCGAAATTCCAAAATTGGGGCAGAAATAGAGGTGTAAAGAATTTTAACACTAAGTTCTCTCTGTCTAACTTGCTGTACGGAAAAAGCGCGAAGTTAAAAAAACATCACAATCACACATCAAGTGAAAATTGAGTTTTCATAAGAAACACTTTAATAAACTTATTTATTTCAAGATTTATATCTGGGTACCCTCTGATTTATGTAAATGGACGGTCGACGGTCGTTTAGTCCCCCGGGGGACGGGTGGGGTGTTGGGCTTAAAACTTTTCTAACTCCAAATAAGATGTCGATGAAATTTATTCGTATTTTCATGTATGTATGTACGAGTATATGTAAGCTCCTCTTATATTCGTGTGATTGTTTGTTTGGATTCTGTTTTGGTTATTTTTTAATTCTTTTATGTAAAACTATGATTTTATTATATTTTTTTATAAAAACTAATTAATAAATATTGTACAGTGGCATAGTGTCTGACTGTCAATGCGGCGGTTTGATTTTCACTCGGAAAATTGACGCCAACCAAACAAAATATTTGTAGCTTTTCAACCAAACAAAATATTTGTAGCTTTATAATATTAGTATAGATAAAAATCAGCTTCACACTGTATCCTGCACACAGCAGGGTATGCAGAAGGAAGTTAGTGCTAAGACACTCCGTTCCCCACTTTCTTCACTTTATTAGCATAGATTCTGTATAAAAATTGTATTAAAAAAGTAACTTTCACTATAATTACGTTTAAAATTCACGTCCATATGAAAGAAAATGGAATCTTTTCAGATTTGTATCGGCACCAATAAAAGGAACTTGAGAGAGGTCCTTGTAAGTAGCAATTTCCTTGGCATTTATCGTGCACAAAAATATATGCAAACTTCGATAAAGGAAAATTATATTTATACTTTAGCAAATAAGGGTTAAAATGCTGTGTAGATTGATTGTTTTTTAAAAATATTGAAATATTGGAATGCCATGTAAAGAATTACAGCTTTTGTATAAAGGATTTTTTATCGAATATTTTTTCTTAATTCACATTTGTTATAGTTAGTTTGTTTTTAAGTCATGTCGATGACGTAGCTTATTAATTTTAATTCTATAAGTAAAAGTAAAATAAAATATTTTACAGGCCGAAGAAAAGTACTTTTAAAATATTTCAAGGATATTTCTAGGATTTTTTTACTTTTTTAACGTAAATATCGTTGTCCTCGTTTCTTGAGAGAAAATATGGTGTTGGGTAGCTAGTTATGTCTCAAAGTAGTGGAATAAATTCTCGCTTGTTAATTTTTCTCTTTTTTTAAAGCGGACATAGAGCAAAGTGAGTGATTAAGAAAATGTAAGCTAAGACCCGATTTAAGGCTACGTTTGCGCAATGTGGCAGCATCGGACTGTAAACCATAAGATTGTAGGTTCGATAGGACGGATATAAAATATTTTCATTTGCCTGATAAGGTAAGATGCGGAATTAAGTTACTTCACTTAACAGGTTATGAACTTGAGCGAAAGGCAAAGAACGGAGAGTCATGACAATAAGTTCTCAATATGTCGTCAAAAGATTAGGGCTGAATAAATATTTTCTCAAATATCAGTTTAAAGATTAATGAAACAAGAGTAAACGCTAAGAGAAGCAGGAAGAAGATACGGTTAACCTTTGGGAACATACTGGAGGAAGGTAGTGTAAGGACAGTGAGATCCCACTAGAGTGCATGTATGAGGAGGCCGACGACACTGAACGAGATGCCAGAGGTATGCAGAAATCATAGCGTCAACTCAACGCTTCCTTCTTTCTGGTTACTCCGCTAGGGATAAAGCGTGACGCTATAAAGAAAAAAATGACAAAAGAATAAAAATAAACAACTTTTATAAATCACAATTCAATTTATCTATCTTTTCTACCGAAACATTATTACATTTTCATTAGAAGCTGTTTTTCCTTATGTAAATGTAAATAGATAAAAAAATCAATTTAGCGCCATCGCATTCATTTTTACTGATTTAATAATGAATGAACGCGACGGATTTCGGCTCGACAACCACTCCGTATAATTAATTATTTTCATTTCGTCTGGTAACAAGAGAAATCGCGGCACTGAGTTCCACCACTTAACACACAGTGTTTCAAGCTCAAGAATGATTTTAATTATCTGCTAATCTCCGGAACTACTGCTATGAATTGATTTTTTTTTGTGTTTGATAGTCTATTAATCACGAAAGGCTGTATAGGCTAGGCCACGGTCTCTTAGAATGTGTCATACGTACATGCATGTACACAACTCTTTGTAATTTAACCAGGCAAAGTGAAGTCGTGGGTAAGAGCTAGTAAACAATAAGACACCCTTTCTCTCTTTCTCGCTCTCCTTAAACACTGACTTCCCCTACTGCATTTAGCTTAACACATTACATCTTTGTCTATGCAAATGTAAACTTGCAGAAAGCAATCCAATTTAATACTAAATCCCTGGAGATGGACCAGTTTTAAATTGAATTTTATGGAAAATGCATTTTGTGCCTTATTTTTTAGTTTTATAAGGTTCATTTTATGTTTCCCTAGGGGAATTATGCACAGTGATTCTACGGTTTGTTGTGCATTTGAAGCATATTTATGGTAAATGTTATGATACAGTAAAATTTGTTCAAATAGACAGACAGCTGTATATAGTAAATACTTTAGTTTATTTTAACATTTTTTTTAAATGTTATTTTACACTGAGGAAAGAAAAGACGTTTTTTTAGAAAATAGATGAATGGATGGAATTTTAAAAGTGACACAAACCCGCACTTCTAGGAAGCAGTCGTAGCGCTCGGTTACCATTAAGCCATACTTACTTATTAAGCTACGTTGAATTTTTACATGCTTGTTATAATCGATTTTTGTTGTAAGCGTACTTGATATTCTTCCTTTTCACGATAGCAGCATTAAAGATTTGTCGGCAATTCTCATATTAAACTAAACTAAATAATAAAAGATCTTTAACAACGACAATTTAAAATATTCGGGTTCGATTCCCACTCGGCGGGATGATTATTATTTTTACTACATTGTTCTGGGAACAAAACCAAAACACAGCGTTGTGTCCCGCCACGCAATATTTCAAAATTGGGCAGTGGAAGGAGAACAGAGTGTCTTGACACTAGGCTCCCTATCTTGCCTATCTTGCTATATGCGGGATACAGCGTGAAGTTGAAAATAAAACACTATGAATGTAAAGTACTAAAAACGTAAAATATAAGCTACGTGGCAATAAATGCGTCGAGCTGATTCATTTGAGAACTTTAATTAAAGAAATTATAATTTTATGAATATGAAACGTTCCTTCATATATCATTTAAGGAACGTTTTCTTGCGTGCTCTAAGATATTTAATTAAGTCTTAGTTATGATACAACATAATTTAAATGACTTGACCTGATGAATTAACTTTTGGTTGGTAAATAGATGCATTTGTCTTTCAGGTATTTCTTATATTTTACAGAATAAGTGAAAAGATTATTTTAAGTTACATTATTAGTTTATATTATTAACTAGCGGCCTGCTCGCGGCTTTGCCCGCTTGAATTACATGATTATTCATTTAAGAAATATAAATATTACAAACAGCCTTAATTATTAATTAATTGATTTGGATAAGTACTCACAATATTATTTGTAAAATAACTTATATTAGCTCCTGTACAGTTTTTAAATTAGTAACATATATTATTAGTTAAATATATAATTGGTATACAGAATATACATAGAAAGCACGTTTTTAGACATTTTTATATAATCTATAAAATAATCAACATTTTCGGGCAAGTTCAAGTCGTACTCATGCCCCGA
>JAAIXJ010000144.1:303220-367973 GCA_013403705.1 Heliconius hermathena | reverse complement strand
TAGATGAAATGCTAAAAGTGACTATTATATTCATTTTCATAAGGATCAATATTAAATTATAGGAAATATTATACATACAACAAAAACCCGATAAATATAAAGTAAATTAATTAAAATGGTTACTTTTGCTCAACCTTCAGAGATAAACATGGTATATGTATCGCGGACTTTTTTAAACATTAAAGAACAATATTTTTGTAAAACATTGTTTTTATGTATCTCATAAGGTTTAGTCAGCGCACGCCATGTATGCGTTAAGGTCATTTTGGGTGACGTTTTCTTATAACAAACAAACTTTGCAAACCGTTGCTTAGCAACGGTCGGTTGTTATTAACATGGCGGAATAAATTGCCTGTCAAACTAAAAAGTATTTTAATATCTTAGTATATATCGACAATATTACAAATATGAGAAAAAAAAGTAACCTATGTTCATCCGAAGACCCTCAAGTATCTCTTTATGAGTATTTTATCACAATTGAATTAGCGGTTTGGCCCTGATTGCGTAAAAGACAGACAGATAGACAGACAGAGTTACTTTCGAATTTATAATATAGGTATGGATTAGAGTATTATAGAGGTGCATAAACAAATTACAAGTATTTGTATTCAAACACATTACCCAAAATAAAACTTGAACTCAAAATCATCATATACAAACAAAATAGCTTCCACTAAGCCACAGCATATTCAAATCGTTAGTTAACAAAATGTCTGTTCCACAAAAATCACACCCCCTTATGTATATAATATATCCTTTTATCGCTTATTTCACCCCCACGGTATAAGGGTTCTTCGTACATTTTTCACTAAGCAAAGATTGGATGGATGCTATTTTTCATAGAATTTTGCATACGTTTTAGTTTCGAGTAGATCTCATCATATTCGTGCTTTTAACGGCGTTTACTGGATGCTTTGCAACGTGCAATGTGCTACGTCATCTAAATTACAATATAATGTGTGTTTGTATATAAAACTGCTTGATTATTACTTTTTTTTTGTATATGGTAAAAAATTTAATATAATATGATTATGAACAGAGTTGAATTTATTACCCAACTCAGAAGAAGGGTGATGATGTTTTTGTATGTATGTTTTTGACACATGAGCTGTCATGGAATTCGTCAGAATTGTTGCTATATACATTTTCAAGCTATCACCAGTAAAAATAACGAAAGGTTAACTTTATTATGTTATTACCTAAGTTTAAAAATACAATATTTAAATAAAAAAGGATCTCCTAGACACGAATTATAGGTCCCAATAAATTAACGGAAAAACATACTAAAATAGATATAATTGAGAAATTAAACTTAGAAACCTAAATAGATTATCATTCTCAAATATTACTTACTCAATTTCAACAAAATATATACTTACTTTTATAACTTAACTTACTTTTCTTGGAGTAGGTAAAATAAACGTATATAAAATTATATATCTTAAATACATATAAACCTACAACACAGAGTACATAGACATAGAGTACATAGAATAAAGAAATAAGAAAATGAAATTTGACTCTCATCTGTACTTTCACTGTAATAAAAGGGACTTCGATATTTTTACTCCAGTGTCATGTCATTTGACAGCGTTCCGCCCAAACCGTGTCGGATTGAACCCGCGACCCCTCGCGGGTGGGCTGAAGCGTTTTATTACTTAGCATGTATGGAAGTTAAGGTTTAAATTATTTAAATGTATAGTCAGCTATTTTAGTTTTTGTAACTAAATAATTATTATAATAATTTGTGTGATATTGTGAACATTAATAATCTCAAAGAAAAGTCATCGTGGCGCAGTGGTATAGCGTGCTGCTGTAATGTAAATTGCAACATTGTTTTCATTTCTCCGCCGCTGATAAAGTAGAAAACAAAGCACGGAGTTGAGTTCCGCCACTCAAAGTAGCAGTAGCGGACGAAGCCGCGTGTAAAAGCTAGGCACTTCACAAAATATACACTTATTTAAATATTCTAAATGCAAATAATATTGTATTGTATATACGAGTATGTTTAAGAAATAAGCAGGACTTCCCGTTTGTAGTGTAACGTTGCGAGTCTTGGAAAGCTACCAACTTCCCAGTTCTGCATAGGAAATTGTATTGAGCTTAAATTTTTACTGCTATTCTTGTAAATTTATTAAATCTATAAATATCAGTGACACAATTGGTTTCTCTAAGTGAACTCTTTGGATAGTGAGTTAAAATCCTATTCGAGCATAATAAGCAGACACAATAGCTAAAAGAAGTCCGACGTTGAGTTCCGCTACTCAACACGCCTGTCTCGTATTCGGGAGAAAAACGGAGAGCGGAGTGTCTTAATACTTGCTCCTATATAACTTATCTGCTAGCGGAACACAGCGTGAAAAAATACCCTCTTTATTTATATATTTATATTTTTTGAATAAGTTGTATATTTTTTTTCTCGTTTTATTAAAAGACAAAATGCTATGCTTTATATCACCAATCGCAACACACGATATTACGACCTTGCTATATTCGGAATATGGTATGAAAAAACCAACTAAAAAAACCTAAATTATTATTATGCTCTGTTCCCTTACACTTACTCGCATTTAAATTTTCAAAAACAAAATTTAAAATAACACATTCAACTTTACACTAAATCAGATAAACGATCCGCGACGCTGTTCTCATTTTGTCTAATGGCACTGATCCAAGGAGACAGTCGAAAGCTCCGCGCTATTTCACACCTTTTTTGTTTCACAATACCCGCTTTAGCTTTTTGAAAAGCTTACTTGATTTATAAAAGTATATCTTTATAATATAATATATAGCTTATTTTTATAAATTAGGAAATAGGTACATATATGTATGATATGTTTTTGATTTTCCATGGGAAATTAAATGTATTTGTTACCATTTGTCACCCGATGCCTTTTTGTTTGGGATTAAAACGTATAATAAATTCCGTTTTTCAGGTTCCTATAGAGAACTACTCTTCCGGTGCGGGGAGCACTCTCTCTCTCTCTACTCTCTCTAATCTATTTACAACCCAAATATCAGTTAAGTCTAGTGAATTTATCTGTGCGTTGTCTATCGCCCGGCCACGTAAAAGATTATAGCTTCTCACCGAAACCCGGTAGCTCTCCGTACATAGCTCGTAGTCAGAGGGAAGCCTAGTGTTTAGATGTTCCGTTCATGCCCCATTAGGATACTCGCTTTCTCCACTTTCCGTCGACGCCTTTAGGTACTGCGTGTTGAGTGGCACTACTGGTTCTTTACATTTATTGTGTTCATGTAACCCATCTGTCATGTGTCATACGCAACTCTCCGCTATTTCTATTTAACTACAGGGCGAAGCCGCAGGTTAAAGTTAAATTTATTTCATAATAATTTATAATAAAAACAGAAAAAAAATATCTACCTTGTAAATTTTCTAACATTATCTAAATATATCTCGGTAAGTAACAACACACAAGGAACCAGAAGACACGAACAAGTAGTATGTTGTGTGTATGAATTGTGGTATATGCAATCTCCTAAATATTACAATCGTAGAGAGATTACGTGCGGCACCGCTGTTATTGTAGGAGACAAATCGCTGCTACAGATGTCGTTGCTCTGTTTTGTACACTTCCTTTAAACGTTTTTGTTTAGATACTAGTGACTTTTTTATTTATATGCTTTTTTTTATTTTTGTAAAGTAAATTAAATGACCGTTATGGTGCATGCAGCACATCGTTTGATTGTAAAGGTGGTTTTGGGATCGATTTCCATTCGGAGGTATGATTTTTTTATTTCCTCGTCCTGACAAGAAGAAAAAGCACGGCATATCCATGTTGAGTAGCGTTAATCAGTGCCGTGCTTTGTGTACCAGAGAAGAGAAATGAAAAAAAATATAAGCCGAACGGGAAGTAAACTTATAACCATCTGATTTACGTCAGAAAATATTTTCATCTTAAGAATAAGCGAGCAATGAATACAATGACAGTAGCTAGAAGATCACAATAACGAAAAAACTTCCCCCAGACGTACCTACATACGTATGTATGTACGTACGTGTGTATGAAACTCGCTAACTTGCCGATGCGACGTCAGCTGCACTTTACGTTCACGTAGCTATCATTTCTCTCTTATGAATATTGGATCGAACCAAATATACTTACCGTATAAATATAACTTATAATCATACTTACTTGGACACTCACTCCGCAGAGATAAACGCTACAGGTTGTGGGCTGGATTTCTACTCGAGAATAAATGAATAAATCAGCTTCACGCTGTATCCCGCACACAGCAGGGTAGGCAGAGGGAACCTAGTGTTAAGACACTCCGTTCCCCACTTTCTGCCGAATTCTGGAGGCATTGCGTGTGGAGCGGCAGAACTCAACACGCAATATCTCGAGAACACTNAGTTCCGTTCTTCATTTGTGAAATACAAAAATAATCACTGATTTATATAATATTTTCACGTATTTGAAATTTCAAGTTTGTCGAACAAGTAAGTTTTCAAAGAAAACATAAATAAGTAATAATAAACAAGCCACTCGCTACAAATCATCCGCGGTGTTGACTTCTTAACACAACGTTCACATTTAGTGTTTTATACATTTTGACATCTGTTTCGAGATATTATAAATATTATCTTATAGATATTTATTGTTATCCTTCAAGTACATATCTTTGAGACTTTCCTTTAAAGTATTTTCAACAATTTTAGCTATTGTGACATAGAGGGACTGCAATGTAAAGGTTATGGATTCGATTGGTCTCGAAGGAATAGTTACCCTTACAATTGGTTCTTAATTTTTTGTTACTTTCGATAGTTTTTACTGCGTAGTGAAATTGTAAAACAATAGCAAGAATAATATTACTCATTTACTTTAATAATGACTTGTTACAGTGTCTTGAAATATGGGGCGAAAATGAGAAACGGAGTGTCTTAATGCTAGATTCCTTGTTGTAATGCGGGATATAGCGTGACGATTTTTTTAGCTGCACGCTGTGGTGTTTATGAAAATGTAGGAACGACATTACCAACCGCAATGTCGTTCCCGCATTTTCATAAATTAATTTAAATAGACTGAAGCTTATTAATTGAACTTTTAATTTATTATTTTAAATAATTTATGAAAATGAAGGTACATAAGCCGTAAGAAATACAAAGAAAACAATTACGTATACAAAGGACAAACTAAAACAACATTTAATATTCGGAGAAGTTGTATGAGGAAAAACCCATCAAAGTGCCATCAGGGAAGGCGACACGTGTTTGTGGGGAAAAAAAACTTTAATAGACTGGAGCTTGGTTCAGTTCGGTTCGGTTCTTTGTGAAAAAAGTTCTTATTTTGTTAGGGACCAATTATTTTTTTTGTTGGAAACAAACAAAATATAAATTGTCATGGATAAGTGTTTTTCGAAAACATGGGAAATAAATTCATTTTTCTCGTTAAAAAATTGAGCGGGAAGTGAGCCGCAAGCAATGGAATGAATGCCTTAACATGAGGTTCCCTCTGACTGCTATGCAGAAAAAAGTGTGAAGTTGCAAAAAAGCTCAACATCAGAGCGAAAAAATGGAAATAAATTTAAGTAAATATTTCATCTCCTCGAATGGGGATCGAACCCACAACCAGTTGATTTTACAGTCGTGCAGCTCTCGTGCCGCTGCGCCAAGACTGGCCTCAGTTCTCTATGTTCAAAATTTTAAACGTTCAAAGTAGGTTCCTAAGTTTCCTAAGTTTCCTTTACCTACCATGGTTTGTGCGTATACTTTAAAAATGCTAAAAACGGTTAATACTTTATTTTATAGATAAAAAGCTTAGAAGTCCTCTATAAAATGCAAGGAATTACGTACGTACGTAAACAATATACCACAAACCTACGGCTTAGAAGACAAAGGCGCATAAATCGTAAATTTCTACGGCTCTAACTATTGCTGTCCTCTGCAGTGCCATCGTTGCAGACGTCGCTGACCTTTTTTCTGCATAGTTTAGGTTTATATTAATATATTTTATTATTTCAATTTATTTATAGTTTGTTATTATATTGTAACACCGTGACCCTGCATAGGAAATCTTTGAAATTTTAACCAGTAGTATCATGTTTCTTCATTCTCTACTTTTTTTGTTTTTGCTTATGTAAATGTTTAATGTATAAGTAATATTAAAGTTCTTTGAAAAACAAGCAACTTTATTTAAAAATAAATAAAAAAATATATTTGTTATTTAAGTAAAAAGATATAGCAGCAAATTTCAGAATTAACTTAAATGACACTTTCCTTAAATTTTATGTGATTTTAGTATTAGCATAAATATATATTTCGAGATTGCAGCCGCTGTTGACATACAATATGCACTTTCACAAATCATTATTACGCTGCAAGTGTCTGTAGTAAAATAATTCTACTCTCTTATATTTATACTAGCAACCCTCGTGCGGCTACGCCCGCTTAAAATATACCAATGTTTATATAAGTGTATTTAAGAAAAAACCGGCCAAGCGTGAGTCAGTCTCGCCCATCGAGGTTTCTGTACAAAATTCAGGATTGTGATTGGGACATGCTTTAAAGGCTTTGATGATGCGACGAATCAACAAACAAACTTAAGTTTGCGGGCATATGCATTTATTTTGTATGATGTGAACTACAAATATAAGTTTGTAATGATTTTTCTATGAAATATCTATGAATTTTTACTTTTCGAATTTTTTCCTTTATTTGTACGGTAAGATCTTACTTCACCCTAAATGTTATAACTGTAGGCCTACGGGAAGTACACACATCCACATATCAGGCAAAAATGATACATAAATGCTCATATCTTTTGACTGCGTTGTATTAGAAGCTTTTGAGGTACAAGATCCTAAAAATCGATTAATTATTTAAGTTTAGTTATCTATACTATAATGCACTAAATAAATCGTATTTTAGATCTTTTGGGAATTGATTTGATTTTGCTTGTAAAACTTGTCGTATTTAATAGAAAAATGTTTAACTATTTCACATCTGTCTAGGTAAACCGTAACTGTAAACGCACGCACACTGGAAATGTAGTTATTCCCATACAAATTCCGATTCCTCAAAAATACCGGGTTAAAACATAGATAATATTGCTCCACAAATCTCTATCTATCACCGAAAATGCTTGAGAGGGTGTCAACTTACATTAGGGAATCTAAAGTCTTGAAATCTCGGTCTATTTTATAATCAAACAAATAATAATTTACAAGCAATAACAAACATCAAAACATTGAAAGCTACATTTCACGCACTTTTCGCGCAATTTTCCAGGCATCGCGTATTGAGTGGCGGAACTCAACGCCGCGCTTTGCCTCGTTACCAAAACGAGGATATGAAAGAATGACGCTTTACTTTGCAATAGGCAAAAAACCTATGGTCAACATTCCGTTCTCCTTTTTCCGCAAAATATATATTGTATATAATATTAATTTTCGATGATCGAACCCACGATCATTATAGTTAAAATAATTAAATATCATTTAAAATATTCTTATTTTCTCATATTGATGAGACAAAGCGCTGACGAGTAAGCGAGTTACGTCACTTAACACAATTTATCTTTAAGTATAGAGAAAGAAAAAAATCAAATGACTTTCGCATTATGTTCTATTTACTACTAAACCATAATCTTTTTTTCTAGTATGAACATTGAAACAACAATATTATATAAATGAAACTTAATACAAAATGTTTAAATGAAATTTATATTTATGGAGGTATCCATTCAATTATATGTTTACGTATTAAATACAATAATCGAGTTAGTCAAAGAATATTATTTTGATTGTTTCGATGAATATCTGTATATTAATATGTGAAGCAGAGAAAGCTTCTATTCCTAGGTTCCCTCTGCCTTCCTTGCCCTGAATGCGGAATGCTTATATTGTTTTTTTAAATAATGCATAAAAATACATTAAGTTTATAAAATAAATATAAAGTGTATATTATATACACTACTTTTGTATTTTTTAAGTAACATTCTCGTTGCTATAGCAACGTGTTTTTTACGCATCGATTCGTCCTCCAGTTACTTGATATTTTTTAACTTATTTATTTTTTGTCTTTTATAGAACAAGTAAAGGTGATCATTTACACTATTGTCAATTAGCGCTATAAACTCAAGATGCCATGGGAAAGCATTACCTCACTATAAACGCGTGTGTTGTAATTTTGATCTCCACTTGGAAGAATAATTTTTTAATTTTGCCATATAGTGCAGCGCTAAGTGCCGCAATGTCTAATATTTTACCACTAGATGTTATATACCTTCCCTATTACTCTGAGAGACAAAGCTAACTCAAGTGAACATCTACAATATTTTATTCTATGACATAGATGTTATCTCGTAACAAGTTAGCGTTAAACATTTTATAGTCTTTGCCTCTAAAATGTAATGGTATAATAATCATTATGAGAAACGACTTTGTTACTTTATATTAATAATGTTTGTTGTATTTAATTGTTGCTATATTCTTAACATTCATGGAAGTTATAGGTTCCACTTGCACCACCAAGGCTTCAAGATAAGATTATATATTTCTCAAAAAAAATCTGTTTGTATTTTGGCAAACTGAATTTTATGATAAAAAAATATATTAATTTAATATGCTAACTGTAAAAACACACTTAAGTTTTTTTTTAATTTACGCCGTATCCCGCACGTAGCAGGGTAGGCAGAGGGAACCTGTATATCTAGTGTTAAGACCCTGTCCCCGTTAAAACACTTCCGTTCCCCACTTTTGGCCGAAATTTGGCAATGAGCGGAGGCCGAAATTTAACGCCGCTTTTTTTGCATGGTTACCAAAGCGAGGAAATTAAATATTAAATATTTCGTTCCCCCAATGGAAACAAAACCCATAACCGTCGAGCTTACAGTCACTTTTGCTCCTGACCCACGATGGCTTTAACTTAAGTAATATTAGCATTTTTTATCAAAGCCTTATAAACAACTACTTTATGAGAATAAAGATTTAATTCTTGGGAGGTCGGCTAGCTAAATATAAGCGATAGTAGTAGATAGCTATGTATTATTTATTTTTATTATTTACGTACAATTTTGCATTGACTATCTGATAATCTTGTGTGGGATATGATTACATGGTATAAACAAAGTTTCTTCTTACCGATCTTTATTGATGTGATATAGCTACAGATCAATTAGATCTTTAAAACTATGCAACAGATTTTTATACGGTTTTTACTAATACATATTAATTTATAGGAAATATATTTTAATATTTATATAAAAAATAAACTAATGATAAGAATAAAACAAAGTATTATAATAGCGTAATATAAGGAGGCGATTTCGCGATCGAAAATGTACTTAAAAATATTTTTACACATTTTGAGAATATATTATATCACATTCGAGCGTGCCAGTGCCAGGTGACAACAATTCACTTCGCACATGTCACGTTTTTCAGATACAAAACAAATGTTACACTGTAGAAAACTCAACGTCACACTGATGTCATTTATCGGTACGAGAAATAAGAATACTTACTACTCAAATGAGAGAGGAATCTATATTTTTTTAGCTTCACGCTATATCCCACATATACCAGGATATCTAGGTGCTTAGTGCTAACTCACCCCATACTCTACGTGTATTAGTAGACACTGTAATGTAGCCCGGGCCTTAATGAGTTGACAGTTTCACTGTATTTGCTTGGGATAATTGAGTGACGTTACGCTATCGTGTTTATTTTGAGGGTCCCCGTCGCTTCGTCACGAAGCGACATGTGATGGTATAAGCTAATAATGGATAGATGAAAATATTATGAAATTCATATATTTATAGCATAACAACATAAATAAGTTGCAATAAGCTAAGTAGCTTCCAGCTGTATCCCAAAGAATGGCGAACGGAGAAAGAACGGAGTCTCATAATACTACCTACCCTAATATGGGTGGAATACAGTGTGAAGCTGGAAAAAGAAATTGTAGCATTCTAAATAAGACTTTAACAGACAATCATGTATTCTTAGACAGTCTGCCACTGCTACACTGTGGCGTTATATTTTTTTAATTTCGCACATTTTCCCGCATGAAAAGATAGGCAGAGAAAGTGTACTGTCAAGACTCCGTTTTCATTTTAATTTTCTGCGCAAATTTCAGACTATTTACCCGCTTCATTTACATACTAAATCACGTAAAACAGGTAGTACACAAATATATATATTCTCCTATGAATTACTATCGTGATATCATCATTTCAAAGACAATATCCATACATTGAAATCTAAAGTTTTAACCCATTCAATAAAATTCTTATTTTATAGCAATATTTTCGTATACAATACTTTATATTGACATCACTTTTTTTACTTAGGTAATATCCATATGTATTTATGTATCACGTTTTGGTCACCTCTCTTATCATACTCGTAGTATCATATCAAGTTCATTTGCATTTTTAATTGAATAAAGCTTTAAGTTGCGTGGACGTGATTAATACTATTAGGGATTTTAACTTAATTGTAGTTTTGCCAATTTTTAACCGACTTCCTTAAGGAGGAGGTTAGAAATTCGACTGTATTTTTTTTGTTACTTCAGAACCTTTGACTGGGTGAACCGATTATGATGATTCTTTTTTTATTTGAAAGGTGGTGTTTCCCGTGTGGTTCCATTTTGGTTAATTTCTGATAATGTTATCCATAAAAAATCGCATAAGTCTTAAATTTGCATTAAGTATGTGCGCTACCAATGGATGAATAACTCAATATCACGCAAACCGATTTCGATGATTCTTTTTTATTCGAAAGGAAACGTACACTTCAAGGATAGTTTGATGAAAGCTTAGGTAAGTTCTAATTATGGGATCTGATGGAAGTCGGTTTTTTTTAAATTGTATTTATGGAAGAATACGATATAACGTTGTTCGGGTATTTCGTTTCAAATTAAATTCACGCCCGAACATCGTTGCGACGATTTATTTCGTATACTTTACGAATATTGTTGCATACATTGTTTTACGTGACTTAGTATGAAAGGGTGGGAAATAGAGAGATATAATACAAAATTAAATAGTTTCTCAAAGGTTTTTGCCCCACAAACTCTTTTTTAAGAGTGAGTAAATATGATTACATGAAGTACATCCTTAACGTTAGTTGTGTATCTACATGGATGGGTGTTGAAGTGCCTTGTCATTCTTTATTTGGTCTGCTGTACGTGGAAGATACACAAGTAATACTAAAAATATATTTTAACTTATCATTTACACCTAAATGCAAAATATATGTATAAATATCCAAATCAGACTAGTACAATTTAAAAAAATTCATAGTATGCTTATAATTTTTTGCAGTTTTACTCATCCCGCACACATACCACACTTGCTAAAACACTCCGTACTATACTTTTGAAATTAAATCAGCTTCACGCTGTATCCTGAACATAGCAGGATAGGTAGAGGGAACCTAGTGTTAACACACTCCAGTCAATTTTACAGTCATACTTTGTGTCCCAGTGCCACGACTGGCCTGCATTATATACTTTTCTTCTAATAATATTCGTATACT
Source organism: Heliconius hermathena (assembly GCA_013403705.1). NCBI lineage: Eukaryota > Metazoa > Arthropoda > Insecta > Lepidoptera > Nymphalidae > Heliconius > Heliconius hermathena. Next base: position 356,474 of record JAAIXJ010000144.1, on the reverse strand, counting down.
CTTAAAAAAATCTCTTCTGTAAATTTTACATTCTAAAGCGACAATATTTGAATCCGCACCCACTACGTATAGGACATACCCATTTATGGTAAATAGGTGATTATAGAAAACTACTAAAGCATTAATTAAGTACGTACATCTTATTCGTTTTGTTAACTCGATAGTATCTTAATGGCTACTGGATTCTCGCTTTGACTCCAATTAAGTGAATGAACTTGTGTGTATTTTGTACATATATATTGAAATTCCGTATACATTATAATATTTAAGCGGTCAGTGTTTACGCGACGGTTTTGGACTCAATTTTCTGTTATAGAATTAGTTATATTTAATTCCTGGCTTTTTTCCGCTACTTAACACAATGTTTCTAAAATTGCCAAGGTTCCCTCTCCTTTCGCTAGTGCTGAAATGCAGCGTGAATCTAAAAAAAATACATTTTTAATGAATAGGTGAAAAAGACAATGTATAAATTGTAAACGTGATAGTGTGGAATGATTATTACCACTCAAATTTTTTTTTAACCTCACGCTGCACATGAACCTGGGAACCTAGCGTTAAGACACTTCCGTTCCCCGATTTCCTCCGAATTTGCCTCGTTATCAGAAAAAAGAAATAAAAATATTAAATATTTTAGTCTCCCCAAGTTCGAATCAAATCCACAATCTTCGCGCTTATATTCGCACGTTTGCTCCCCTGCGCCACGTCTAATGCTTAACATGCAACATCTGGAAATCGGGGGAAACAGAGAATGATCTTTTAGCACTAAATTCTCTCTGGCTACCCTGATACATGTATGTGGGAAGCGTGAACAAAATTATTATATACAAAATTTTATATAAAAAAAACCCATTTACATATGAAAAACACGCATGAGAATAAAGAATAAAGTAGGCACTCACCCAAGTACCCGGTGATCATGTTTTAAAAGCTTTCACACTCATATTGTGTTCCGTACATCGAGTTTGACTCGGGTCTAAGAGTTTCCCTTAACTTAGCGTCGAGTGGAATAACTTTTCCGCTACATTACGTTAAACGGCACTATTTGACGAGAGCATCTCAACTGTAGTGAAACCGGAAAAATCCAGTTTCATCCGGTCCAGACCACTTGGAACTGGTTGTATCCAGTTTTAGTGTTATTATACGTGTTATTATAGATGTTTGCTAATTAGGTACATATAAAATACACTCGTATTTTGATGCATAAAATAATAATATAAATAGGCTATCTGAATTTGAAACATATGCGATTAAACAGGATTGTTTAAATTTCAAATTGTATTGAGAGAAATATACAAAACTCTGTTTTTCGAAAAAAAAAATTATAAATCACTGATCCTTTTGGAGTAAGTGGTTACATGCTTCTAATGACAAATACAATTATTTTACTTCAAGAAAGACCCCATGGAATCGTTATAGCTCAAAAGCTCGTCGTCGTTAGGATTGGCAGAGGGAACCTAGTGTTGAAATACTCTCATCCCCATGCACCGTCCAATGTTAGATACACAGGGTGACGAGTGATGACACATAAGGTCGTTCTTTGTCTACCAGAGCAGGAAAATGAAAATAATTTAAATATAATATTCCCGATTCGGGAACAAAGCCACAACTATCACGTTTACAGTCAGACGCTGTCCCACTGCGCTACCACTACCTTAAGCTTATTTTAAGTTATATTGTAAACATACATATATCTAACCAACACACACAAACACATGTTATACGTATAATAAAAAGAAAACAACAGCGTAAGTTACTTTCGTACAGTAAGACGAAATTGCACGAGTCCTATCAACAGTGAACTTGATTAAATGGCGGTCGAGTCGTTAGGACTCCACGAAAATTTGTTTCTATCCTCAATCAGCTTGTAAAGCTTGAGATACACCTAAAATAATAGCTACAGCTAAAAAAGAATAGCTATAGCTAAAAAAATAATAAGTTAAAGATAAGAATTTGTTTTTAATAAAATACAAGGGCTGTATAAGTTCGAATCTTATTTATAATTTTTTCAGCATTCTACTCTAACATTGCTTCTTATGTGGCGGAACTCAACGCCGCCGTNTAAGTTAAAGATAAGTCAATTCTATGTTATGTGTTAGTAAAAAAAAATGTAAACAAGAAACCTCGCTGATACGTATTAAATTATTTTAAAAACGAGTTTAAAAGTTTACGGAATTCGGCACTAATTTTATAACCATCTTTTTTAATGAGGTTTTTATCAATAATGTCAAGGTGATATAAAAGAAACGTATGTTAAGATTTTTTTTTCTTCACGCTGTATCTCGCTTACAGTAGGGTAGGCGGAGGAGAATTTAGACGTCCGTTTCCCATATTACGCACTATTAACATTTTAATTAAAATTGTTTAATAAATTCTCACTTATAATACGTATCTTATTTAACTAAATCATTTGTTTGTAAATGGTTTTAGCTAAATTTCAATAAATTACAATTTATTGAAACAGATTGTAATTTACTACGAACGAGGCCTGATATAATTGTTTATTTACATATTTTGATTTCAATTTATACGAATATTATGCATACATCAACATCAACGTATATACGCAATGGTAGTGGATTCGATTCCCACTTGAGGAAGTTAATTATTTTTATTTCATCGCTTTGGTAAGAATATGAAAACGTGGCGTTGAAGTCCGCCACTTAGCACGCAATATCTGGAAATTTGAACAAAAGAACGGAGGTCTTAACACTAGGTTTCCACTACCTACCCTACCGTATCTCGAAAATAGGGCGGTGGATGAGGAACGGAGTGTTCTAATAGTGGTTCTCACTGCCTGTTGTGCTGTATGGCTATAGCTAAAAAAAAAACAAAATACTATAAAAGATCTAAATTTGACAAGACTGATTAAGACTGAGTTCCCTTTTATGGAAGCTATAAAATTCGAATCTGATAAATGGTTAAGTAAAGATTATCTTGGGCAATAAAATTTAACGCTCGTGAATTACGTTGCCCTCAAATGCTAAATAGACGCTTGAAATTTAAACATTCTTAATTTTTAAAAGTTTTGTCTATTTGTCTATTGATGTCCACTCAAGGGAACGAATTATTTTGATTTAACAAACGGCGGCGTTGAGTTCCGCCACCATATAGAGCTATATATACTTTGACATAATGTTTTGAAATAATGTTATGGAATACTGCACTGTTTGTGTTCACAAAACAGTGCAGCATTCCATAACATTATCGGCAAAGTTGAACAACAAACAATGGAATAAAATCAAAGAATCCGACTTTGAATAACTTATAATAACTGTATCGTCGTAAAACTTGGCAGTTGTACGTATATTAGATCATAATGCAATGTTGTGGTATCAACGAGCTGGTGCGATGATGGAGCCAGGATCTGAATATTGGAACTCTTCAAGGGTTACTAGTAAACCGCTTGAATTTAGACTCATACAATTTACAGCTTCGAGAACATACTCGTATGTCAATTTGTGTAGAAAAGCGTGTTTTTAATATAATTAATTATTTTACAGTAGCGTTTGGCGCTCCGTTCTCTCTGACTACCCCGCTAGGGATAAAGCGTAAAGTTAGTTTAGTTTAGTTTTTTTTATAATTATTTTAGGTAGTCCATTTATCGAGGAGTCGCATTTACGAATGAGTTCTGAAAGAATAGCAAAAAAGATTTATGACGAAAGAGTGAGTGGTAAGAGTGGTAGAGGGAGACCTCGGTTGACCTTCGAAATCACAGTATTGAAGATATTGGAGGGCCTCCGGAGGGCAAATATAAAGAGGTTGAAAGCAGTGGACGATGCCAGAGAGTTTGGTGCTCCGGTCTCTCTGACTACTTCTAGGGATACAGCGTGAAGCTAGATTAGATAAGATAAGATTACATTTGTCGAGGAAGTTTATAGAAAATCATTTAGATATCAGGATTACTTTAATCAAATATACTTAGAATATGTCATGTGTCATACACAACTCTTTGATACTTCCATTTCACCACGCAGACAAAGCCACGTGTAGGAGCTACTAAATAAAATAACCAAATAGCTTGTAATTGTCCTTCCCCAATAATATAATTATGTATGCACAAATAGATATATGTAATTCCCCAAACAATAATTACATTATAAAATTGTACGAATATTTGTATTAAATAAATATTAAGAGCGGTTGTCACCATAAATAAACTTGTACGCAGATTTGGGAGTCCCCATTGATTTATAAATTTAAGCTCTTTAAATTTTGTATGAAATGTAGAACAAAGTATTCAGGGTTTTTAAATGTTTCAATATTTTACCTTTTTTTTAGTTTCTCACGTAGCACATAGACATCACACAGCACATAGCAGGGCACCTAGTGCTAAGACACTCCGTTTTCATTAATACACTTTCGTTCCCCACTTTCAACCAAATTTTGGAAGCATTGCCTGTTAAATAGTGGAACTAAATGTCACTCTTTGTCTCGTTACTAGAGAATATAGAGATACTAAATATTTAATTTCCTCGAATGGGAATCGAACCCATAACCAGTCGCACACTTGTGGCCCTGTGGCACAAGTAGCCTTAAAGCCGAATATTTTACTTAATAGTCCAGTGTTTATGTATTTATTTTTATTAATAATAAATAAAGTTTTGTCTGTTACTGAGTGATTGACATACATACAAAATATAGATGAAAATACAGCAGTTGGACTTATAAAAGTGAAATTTGACGTATAGAGTAGAAAAAATAGAGGAGCACTAAAAAGGATTTGTCAAAGTTCGTACGGACACAAAAAAATAGGAGTTTTTAATGAATAATTATAATAATAATAATCAGCTTCACACCAAATATAGCAGGGTAGACAGAGGGATCCTAGTGTTAAGGCATCCAGTTCTACACTGTCCTCAACGCAACAGAACTCAACACCAGCCTTTGGCCTTGGTGCCAGAGCACCAGAGAAGAAAAGAAAATATTAATAAATAATAACAAACCCACAACCGTCACCTTCCAGTCACACCGTAGTGCCTCTGCGCCACGATGACCTCAGTTCTATTTAATTTTACATATTAACGTAAACTGATGGTGACCACCAACTTTACGCTGCACACGGCAGGGTAGGTAGAGGGGACCTAGTGTTAAGACTCTCCGTTCCCCAGTTTCCGCCGAATTCTGGAGGCATTGCGTGTTGAGTGGCGGAACTCAACGCCGCGCTTTGCCCCGACACCAGAGCGAAGAAATGGATATATAAGTATAAATAAATATTTCGTTTCCTCGAGTGGGGATCGAACCCACAACCAGTCGCGTTTACAGTTACACTTTGTGCCGCTGCGCTACGACTGGTCTCAATTTATAAAAAAATAAATATTCATTACTACGTAGTACGCAGTATTATAAATATAAAAATTATATAAATAAATTAGTAAATACTCAATTCTACTTCACACGTTATAAACGTGGGTTATTTGAAAAACGCTCGTTGCAGAAGAATCATTGGTGAATCATAGGGTTGTGCAAAATCTAATAAGTACAACATGGAATAAAAACAACTTTATCGATTTATTTTATTAACTCATATAATCGAGTTTTATTTTTTTTTCCATAAATATGAGAAAATGACAAAAATACATACACTTGTGATGTGCTATAATGTTATATGATTGTTGGCTGATCCGTTGAAACGTTGTGTTGTTAATAACATATGGCTATACCTTAAACACAAAATTTCAACAGATCGATGATCCAATACACAATGTTTCTAGTAATGGATTGAGATTGAAAAATTGAATATTATAATAATACTTTCTCTCTATTTGTGTGTATCGACAATTTTTTTCTTCTGCTTCTTTTTCAATCTTGTTTCACCCACTGCTGGGTATAGGTTTCCTCATGGATTTCCAATAATTTCTGTCTATCTGCTCTTCTAATCCATCGTTCTGACAAGATCATCATTCTGTCTATCTAATTAGTTGTCGTTCTACGTTTCATTTACCCGACCTAGGTCTAAAATCAAAAATGTTTTGTTTACGTTTTTCTAAAATCAAAAAGTAGATATATAATAAAAAAAGAACTTTTTCGACATTTTTTAAAGCGTTGTTCCACACTTAAGAAAGAAAAATACTTATTAAGAAAACGTAGAAAAACTTGGACGTAGCAAGATTTCAACCTGTTAATGAGTAAAAAATAACTTAATATTCTTATATAGGGAACATTTTACTTAATATATTATGTATGTTTAAATTTAATTACAGGTAATCAGTATATATATAGTCATCAGTTTCCAAGCTATGAAACGATTTTCCGATTAACCTTTTCTTAGTACAATTAAAAAAAGGCCAAAATTCTTCTCAATTCTGAAAAAATTACTACTACCTACATAAGTCATTATCAATATATTCACAATTCACATTTGTGTTAGTGAACATTGATGTATTTGCAAAATAAAAATGTGCCAACCCTATAGCATGGACACTGACAATACCAAAATTACCGGTCGTCACTTAGAGTATTTATATTCGTATATTTTGAGTGGAATGTTTGATTGCGTTCGTTATGACACTCGATTAGCTCAATTTATTACGGTTGGAATGAAACAGAATGGGCATGGGGGAATTTACCTATGAAAATGTTTCGTGTTTTCTTGAATTTAATAGAAATAAATAGGGACACCCTAGAGTTGAAACACTCCGCTCTCCAAAATCAGACGAATGGCAGAACATTTCACTGCATTTTTAAATGAAACGGGGATGGAGGTTAGGTGTTGGTTGGTGATCTATTTATTTATAATACCATGGGCCATACACATGAGCCCTATGTGAACTTTGTTATACTATTTACGCTTTTTTTTCCGATATACAGAATTATATTTTAAAAATGTTAAAAATATTTTTATAAATAGCAAGCTTTTGTCCAATGATAATAAATTGGGTAGCAGAAATTTGTAAAATGCCCCTACCTACCTAGAGGTATTTATTTAAAACATAAATATGTTGTAATAAGCAACTTTAACGTACCTTGATAAGTGCACATGGCTTCAGTCAGAGCGCTTAAACAGCTTCCAAGAGGCGCGGGCTCAAATACCACTACGTTCCAATATTAACAAGTGTTCTAAAATAATTTAAACTTTCTCGTAATTTGAGTGGATTAAAAATAGTTGGTACTTTTTCCCGACTGCTAAGGAAGGGTTATGTTTTTCGCGCGTATCTTGTATGTATGTAATATTCTTTATTACCTCGTATCTCCAGAACCGCTGAACGGATTTACATATTTGAGGTATCGTTAGATTCGTATTAGCAGCCCAAGTGTTCTTAGATAGGTGACGTTAAAAAAAAATAATCATGGCGGCTGTGGTACGCTATTGGACTTAGTGAAAAATAAAAATTTCGTTTCGAATACTACAATATGGGTATCAAATTCAAGAGCTCAATTTCAGGATTTCAAAAAGGTATATCATGATTATCATTACCATAATAAATTCTAACAAAAAAAAGAAAAATAAAAAAATATTTGTAAAAACAAAAACCCCGACTGCATCAAACTAAAAAGAAAATAAACAAGTCCAATAGTTTATTAGGATTAACAGTCGGGACCTATAAGTAATTCTTCAATCAATAAAATCTTTACCAGGATCCCCGCATAACTTAAAGAGGTCGCGACTGTTAATCCTAATAAACTACTGGGCTTGTTTATTTTCTTTTTAGTTTGATGCAGTCGGAGTTTTTGTTTTTACAAATATTTTTTTATTTGTCTTTTTGTATTTACGTAAGGAGATTTACGTAAAGAAGAGTACTTACTCTTCTTTACTTTGCGGTTACACCCAGTCTAACTAAACTAGAGTACCTCTCTTGTTTTATTTTTTTTAAAGAAACCAACCAAACAAACCTACAACAATCACTTTTTTAGTTCTATGCTATATCTCACACATAGCAGAGTACCCAGTTAAGACAATCCGTTTTCCATTAAGGCAGTCCGTTCCTTTATTTTCGCCTAATTTCGGGACATTGCTTGTAGCGGAACTTAACGCCGCGCTGCTTAACGAACTTATTGCCACAATAGCATGGAAATTAAAATTAAATATGTGTGTTTATAGTCGCACGCTTGTACCCCTGCACTAGACAACTTTAGATATCCTCAGATAAAAATTGTACATTTTCTTTTTTTTTCTATATTTATATGTACAAAAATAAACAGTAACACAAAGTAGCTCTATAAGGGACATAATATCTAAGGAAAATCAAATCCGACCCCACGGGACCGTACTCGTCTTGCCGCACACCCGCACAGGGCTATGGGGTGGAAGGGACGGGTGTTAATTATGCACATCATTACATATAACCTAATTAATTCCCGAGTAATTGCTTGGATTGAACCTTATATATAGATTTAAGGTCGAATTGGAATTTTGTGTTTATATTTCTAAGATACGATAAGGCTGCATGCTGTGTACTGTTTTCTATGTTTTTTCTTCTTCACGTATATAACAACAAGGTGTTTCGTTACCAGAGTGAAGAAACTGGCTAAGTGCGAGTCGGACTGGCTCATCAAGGCTTCTTTACTAGCGTAACTACAACTTGTAAAAGTTGATAAACTCAAGTTTGCGAGCATTTACACTTATTTTAAAGGAAAATAACTACAAATATAAATATGTTATGATTTTTTCTATGAAATATCTAACTGTCATTTTTCGGATTTTTTTTCATTCTTTTGTATTGGAAGTTCTCTCTTCGTGCAATTTTTTATAACTATAGGTTTACGGCAAGTACCGAATGGGATTTGATTACGCAGCGAGTACAAAATGCAACAAAAGCGATGCATAAATGCTCATATCTTTTGATTTAGTTAACATAGAGAATTGATTTTTTCTGTGGTTTAAGAAATTATAGACTTAAATATTGAATATTAATTTCAGCGTGATACCTCCAAGCGATTTTGAAATAAATAATTTTGACAGACGGATATCAAAGTGATTCTATGAGGCTTCCTTTTTTACCTTTTGAGGTACAGAACCGTAAAAAAAGAACGTAATTCATTTTTCTGAGTGAAAATTGAAACGACAAATATATAGCGTTTACAGTCAATTTTTTTTATAATAAACTCTTTCTGTAGTTAAATTCGAATATACAACCGAAATCTTTATTTAGAAACTAAAAACGCTCTATGAATCCAATTAAAATACATCTAAATGAAAATCTAAAGTCAATACCATCTAATATAACGTATGCCAAAATCCCAAATTAAGGGTGAAATATTAGAAAATCAAGCGGAATCCCGCGGGATTCGACCCGATATCTTTCATTGCGGGATTTATGGAGTGGAAGGGACGTAGTGAATTTCCTGCATCATTTGCTAGTGGCGTCGTTGTAATTGACAAATTGGGGGCGAAGCAGAACATAGTTTTAATTGAATGTATGTACCAATATGTATGAAGTATCGCCAATCCAAGCCAAGAGGCGTGGGTTCAAATCACCACCACCACCACCACTACATTCAAATTTTTATATTATACGTTTCAAAAAAGTTTTCATTCCTAAGTGTAGAATAACACTTTAAAAATGTTAAAAATATTTAGTAAATAGTGTTTTCTCTAGACAAATGATAATTCTTAGTAATTATCTTTAGGTAGCAGAAATTTATAAAAATCTCCCCACTGATTTCCTAACAATGTAAAAAAGTTGCAAAAAACGCATAAAAATTTCGACGTAGCTTAATGAGAACGTATGACTTAGTGTTTAGAGCGCTTGGACGGTTTCCATGAGGCGCGGGTGCAAATCCCGCTACGTGCAAATTTGTATACTTTTCTAAAAAAATATTTATTTTTTCAATTATTAGTATGAAATAAGACTATAAAAATGTAATATAAATATATAATTAGCAGATTTCTTTTGTCAAGTGATCACTTTTGGAAATAATCTTTAGGTATCGAAATTGGAAAAATAGATATTTACAAATCTCTGTGATTCAAAGATGCTAACAATATAAATAAGTCGTAAACGAGTATACAAAAATTTACAAATATTTAAAAATAAGTTCATTCTTCCGTTCCGCGGCGTTATGTTCCACCACTCAATATATTTTTTAATATGCAAAACAAAATTTTATAAATAAACTCAAAATGTATATTTTTATAGCATTCCTGCCTGTGAAAAATAATGGAAAGTTTTAATAATACCTATAGTACGTATTTGCGTAAGAATATTCTAGTCGCAATATCATTTCAGAGCTTAAAATTAAATCCTGCAAACACACATAGTCCCCGTATTAACGATGTATCCACAGGGGATGAGGAGGTAACGTAATATTTTCGAATTACCCCCCTTCGCCCTGTAATCAGAATACTTTGGGGACCCACCCTTGCTCGATAAACGAAATAGCTAAAAAAATATATAAAATTGCTATGGTTATATGGTTAAGACTTTCATAAATTTGATTATATGTTTCTATATTATGAGTATATATTATTGAGTCCAGACGTGGCGCAGTGGCACAAGCGTATGACTGTAAGCACGACAGATTATAGGTTTGATTCCCACTTAAGGAAATCAAATATTGAATCATTTCCTCACACTGGTAACGAGGAAAGCGTGGCTTTGAGCTTCTCTCTACAATTCAGAATTCAGTGAAAAGTGAGAAACGAAAGTGTCATAATGGGAACGGTCTTAATAATAGATTCCCAGGTTCCCTCTGCCTACCTTGTTATATGTGCGATACTGCGAAAAACAAAAAAAAGATTATGGCTCTATATACTAACTGTAATCGCTATAGTTATGGATACATTTCCCCATCTTAGCAAAACAAAATGCGACGTTTAGGACCGCCACTCTATATACAATCTATTGAATTTGGACTGGAATCCAACAACGGAGTTGTTAACTAAGAAAAAACCGATTAAGTGTGAATCGGACTCGCGCACTGAGGGTTCCGTACCTAATATTATTATTTATATTATGACACTATGTACAATTCAACACAAAAATATTTTTCCCATTCGAACCTGAATGAACTAATTATATTAATGACATTGGCGCGTTGAAAAAAAACTCTTATTTTATTTAATATTATCATAGATATTAAAAACAAAGTATCATATACACCTTATTTAATTTCGCAATATCCTAACGAGTTCAAAGTAAAGTCTCATAAATCTAGAAACAGTGTTTGTGAGTTGGCCTGTGTTTGTAGTAATTAAAGGCGAAATATAAATTTGCTTATCTATGTTACATTTACAACGCTGTATTTCATTTTCCGGGGACAGTTTCGGATTGAGCAGGTTGCGAATTTGTACTGAACGCAGATTATTGTTCTATAGAGCTTTCAAATATATTCTAATATTATAAAGCATTATGTGCATAGTGAACGATAATCTCAGGAACCACTACTAGTTTACTTATTTGAAATAATGAGTTTTGTGTATTGGTTAGTTAATTTATCGAGAAAGGCTTGAGGTTATATTTCAAGCTAAGATGTACACCGCTGTGCCCTTTGAATGTGTTACGTATCATAAAAACTTTTAGTTATATTCTTTTTAACAATTTTTTTATAAATATTTTCCAATAATTATTTCATATTGATAATCATTTTTACCAACACTTACTTTACTCTACTTTACTCTATGCATATGTTATAACGAATGAATTGTAATTTAGATTACTATCTAGAGTTAAATATATTAGGTGTTGCCTATTTCATGTACATAATATATCAAAATAAAACGATAGCAATAATTATGTTTATTGCAAATTTGATTAAATTATATTTATTAGAAATTTGATTAAATTATATTGAAGGAAAATTGGATTAAATTATAGCTTCACGCTGTATCCCGCACATAGCAGGGTAGGTAATGAAACTTGAGAGCCTGGTTTCATTCCCCATTAGGATACTTCCGTTCCTCAGTTTCTGTCTTAAGGCATTGCGTATTGGGTAGCGGAAATAAACGCTGCGCTGTGTCTCGTTACCAGAGGGAGAAAATAAAAATATTACCACAACCGTCGCATTTACACTCAGGCGCTGTGCAGCTGCAACAAGATAGAATCAAAATGTGAATTTCGATATGAAGAAGAGCACAATCTAAAATTATATTATTTTCGTCCAAACATCAGTGAATTATCAATTTATATATATTATCAAAATAGAAGCTAGAAATATCATTCTCATGTTATAATACTCGAGTTTCGCGAAAATCCACGGAGGTTATCTTTTCTTCACTTTGGTAATTGATAGCTGGATAAAGTCGCTTTAATTGTTGTTATTTTACTGTAAAATATGATATGGTTTTTTATAAATATTTTTAAATAATATTTCCTTTAGAAGTTACAGTTACGGTCGCTTATTTTATATAATGACCCTTTATTTTACATCCTTGTGCTAATTTGTCAACATTTATCAATGAAGACACATTTATTAAGCCTATTTTATATGACGTTAATTGTTTTGATGCAATTGCGATCAAAACTACTTAGGTCAGTTAAAATTGGACCAGTCCAGTCCAGTTTACACGACTGTTAGTTATTTCCATTTGAACTTTTGGACGAAGCATATTCAAGCTAATTTCTTTTAAAAAAAATTACAAATCAACCTTCTTTCCCCCACTGTATCCCACAAATAGTGGGTTAGGCAAAGAGAACCTAGTAAACAATTGTTAAGTCACTCCATTCCCATTATGACACCTCTGTTCCCCATAAATAGTAATAAGTCTTGAAAATTGCAATCCAAACTATATAACAATACGTTTAGTATAGTCTTTATGTCGACTATTTACGTTATCGTCGAGGGAGTTTTCAAGTAATTGCCTCATGTCTTATTCATGTACAATACACCGGAAACAGCGTGTGATCTTTTAATTTGTTTATTCATGGAATATATGTTAGGCTACTATATGATTGTACTTAATAAGTGTGTGAGCTTACCTAAATATGTTATTTTTTATTATTATATTATAGTTGAAAACGAATATAACTTAAAATATACATATATTATATTTTAAAAGTAAAACGAGATTGATTTTTCATTAATAGTGATATGATGTATCGCAAACATAGCAAGGTATGGAGAGGGAGTTTGGAAACCTTGTGTTAAGATATTCCATTCCCATTAAGACACTTTCGTCCCTAGTTTTATCTTTCATTCTGAAGGCATTGCGTATTGAATGGCGAAATTCAACGCCAGACTATGCCTTAAACAATTGATTTGCTCGAGTGGGAATCGAACCTACAGCCTATCGCGCTTACAGCCGCATACTTTATGCTCCTATGCCAAGAATGGCCTCAAGATTGATTTGGACTAGAGAAAAGTACATATGGGAGACATAATGAAATATTTAGTTAGTTAGATACATATATTAGAGGTATATACTATTGATATTTTATTTTATCAGCCAATTTTTTTTCTTTGTAACCTTATCGACACGTAACTTGTCAGCCATTGGCACTTAGTTAATATCATTAATATCTACCAATATAGATGGGCGAAAAGTGAATGTATTGACGTATAACAATGAATTCTTTATGTACGTTGTATAACTAAAAAATATTTTAATTAACGAGCGCAAATAATTTCAATACTACTAACTTTTGCTCAGAACCCTCGGTGGGCGAGCCTGACTCACGCTTGTCCAGTTTTTTTTAAATATATAAAATAATTATAATTCAGTGAATATAATGCATCCATATGAGTATGCAATTTTTCATCCACATTTTATAATGACATTATCACGTAATACTATGCTTTCTTGGATAACCTGACTTTACAGACAACCAGATATTTTTTTAAGTTAAAAAACTGGTTGCAGGCATCTATCGGTGTACAATACGTCTAGACCCAATGCAGTTATCTCTCAATAACTCTGGATTCAAGTGAAGATCATTTATCAGTCTGGCTTTAGTATGGTTATGGATGCTGAATAGTAAATATCCAGTGATTTATTTTTACTTCTAGCATTTTCCACACAACGCACATCACAGTGAATCTAGTGTTAGTGTCTAATCTCTACGCTCTGCTCAATGCTCAAGTGATGAAACTCAATCTTTAGCTTTATCGGGGCGACGACCTCGAATAGTTAATTATTTTATTTTTTCCTGTTTTCCGTATACAACAGTATAAGCAGAGTGGAATCTGGTGTTAAGGCACTTCGTTACTAACAAAGTAGAGGGAAGTCGTAGCGCAATGGCACAAGGTGTGACTGTAAAATCGACTGATTGTGGGATCGAACCCCGCTCGAGGAAATAAAAGATTTAATTTTCATTTCTTCGCTCTGATGTCGAGGCAACACACACAGAAGCTGATTTGATTTGATTTTGTTACTAACAAAGTGTTTTAAAAAATTGATTTTAAAAGTTAAGTAAAACCACATACTTGTATCAGGAATTTAAGGCCGTTATTACATAAAATTGTACAATCTAGTTATCTGAGCGTTAAAGATAGTTATCTATTAATAAGGATTATTAATAAAAGGCCTAAGCCATAGTATCGCGTCAACATAGAGTCTGACTGTAAATGCGATGATTGTGTGTTCGATTTCGACTGGGGGAAATTAATTATTATATATTCATACATATTTAGAAAACGTATAAAAAATTTAACGTAGTTGAATTTGAACCCGCGCCTCTAGGCAATCGTTTAAGCGCTCTGATTACTAAGCCATATGTTTTTTATCAAACTACGTCCAAATTCTTAATTATGATTAATTTGCTAACAGCATCTTTGTATAAATCGAATTATAGAGTAAGCCCATATTTCATCACGTTAACCATATAGATCTCCACTGTACCAACTTTACGCACAGAGTTACCTCCTATACTTAGGCTCGTATTTATGAACCGCTCTCAAGTTTGAGATCGATCTTGAGATGCCGTTTTATTTCCTAGATTGAAAATGATCGAACATCTGAAGATTGTGTCAAGAACAATCTCAGACTATATAAATCTGGGCCTTAGAATATGTTATCTCTGTTGGTTTTGCCTCTTACTACGCAGTGTGTCGAGATTGGATGGGAAGCGATGACCAGAGTGTCATAACACTAGGTTCTCTCTTAGATAAAAAAGAAAAAAAACACTAATGACCTTTCATAATAAAAAAATGATGGCAGCAATTAATTTTATATGACTGTTATTACAGTCATCAAAAAGCAATCTTGCCGGCAACATTTGAATATAAACGACGTTTCAGTACGTGTCTGTAATATGAATGCCTAATACGAGTCTATTTAGTATTAATTGCGTTAAACTAGAGATCAAAAATGTTTATAATGAAATATTGTTCTAACACCATCTTAATAAGCGGGACGTGGCTTATTTGTGATAGTTGCGGATTCAAATTTGACTCGAAGGATTTTTATATTATTTTTAGGTTTGGTTTTACGATTTAACAAATAACGTTGAAAACGACATATTTTAAAACTTAGCTCCTTTTGTTTCTTTTTACCGTAAATGTGAGTAGCGGTTGTGAGTTCAAAATTTTATATTTTTATTTGCGCGGTCGGTTAACGAGGCATAACTTGGCATTAAGTTCTGCCGCTTTATATGAATTGTCTCAAGATTTCGGCGGAATGTAAAAAACGTAGTATCTTAACACCAGATTCTTGTGAAACTATTCACTGAAGCTAAAGAGAAAGGTAATTTTTTTCGAATAGAGATCAAATTTATATATATACCATCATGTGTACTGTATAACATTACACAGCGCCACGACAGCCTCTCTATATATATTTTTTTAGTAAAAACAAACCAAGTTCACAAAAAGAGAAACAGCTTTAATCGCAATTACACAAATACGTTAGCTAAGCTACACCAGCGACAGCATTGTTTGCGTCGCATATCTGCACTCGCGCTTCACCCCACCTGGTGAGATAACGAGGTTTAATTACGACCGGCTTCGTTAGCGGATAACGGCGAAGATGGCGTTACGCCGGACTCACTTTACATAGAGTATGCGGTTGTAATGCAGATGTGGTTATAAGAAAAGCTCTTTTAGAGCTAAGTTTAGATAAATTTATATTTTTTCTATTGTTACAACATAGCAGAGCTAGACTCGAAAAAAAACAACCATGATCTTTGCCCTAAATAACGATTGGATCAACAATCAATACGTTTAGAGCCACATTTGTAAAGCTCTTATAGTTTTTACGCCAGAAGCGTCTTTTTAAAATGTATGTCTACCATACGTTTACTCTATTTTTAAGATATTGCTTGTTATTCTCTGTAAGGATATATTAAATTAAAATATAAACAAAAAAGTTTCAGACCAAGCGTCAAATTTTGAGGCAATCGTATCACAGCGGCACAGCATCTTACCAGAAACACAGTGGAGGGTTTATTTCTTTGTTCTGTTAACAAGACTCAGCGCGGCGTTGAATGCCACCGCAATGTCTTGATTTAAATAGGGAACGGTGTATCTTAACAATAGGCTTATACTTTTGCTTATCCTGCTATATGAGAAAAAAATCGTAAAACTAAAAATATACTTATTCATAATCTTTGCCATTTCAGTGTATACCTAATAATTAGCAAGAAAGCTCGAACACTACACCAAATAAGCCAGACAAACCAACAAATTTAACACATTCAACAAAATTACTTTTATTAAAAGCTCAATAAAGGCTGTTTTAGCTAAATTTTCGGCAAAATGCTTTTATTAAAGCTCTCTTCGTAACCTTTAGCTTAATTATGGTTTTATCTGCTTTCTAAATGTCATTTGAACAGTTGCATGCAGTTTATATCAACATTGCCTTATATGGTTTTACTGTGTTGGCATTATAGTGAAAGATATTAGTGATTAATTCATATTGTATTTTAGTAGAATGACTCATAAGGTATCGAAATTTTATAAAATTTAAGAAAAAAAAATATTTACAAATTAAAGCAAAAAACTAAATTTCATTTTGTATAACCATTATATATATAATGTTTTAAACAGTTTTAATTAGCTTGATTTCACTGTGTTGTGTCCAATCCAGTAATTCAAATATTACCCCCGTCTTGTTGACCAATTGACTAGAAACTTAGTATTACCCTTTATTATTTATTTTTATAGAAATTTAAAGTATTCTTATGTAAGTTTTTCACTTACATTTTACGTCACAAGGGGCAGCATCTTACTGTAAAGGAAATGGTTATTTGGAGTTGATCACCACCACATATTGTAACGATCCATATCATTACTAAAATGTACAGGTGAATAATATAATTAATTAAAAAAATATATATCAAACAATATTTATAAATATAATTTATAATATTATTTAATTTATAGTTACGATCAATGCAGTCATATTTATAATAGTTTAGTTTAGTTCTTTGATGATGCGTTCCATTCACAAATAATATTAAAGTAACGTAATATACTATAGATAATCAGAGATATTAAATATATTTATTATTATAATTATATAATAAAAATAATTTTATAACTATAAATAATCACTGTATTTTATAATTTAAAAGAAATAATAACGTAATTAATATTTTTAATATTGCAAAATATAATGTTGGCTGAATAAGTTACTGTCAAGGTCAAAAGTCTAAGGAAAAAAAAAGAGACGGGAGATGGCGGGCGCGTCTGGTAAAAGATAGTTGATCAAAATTGTTTAGAGAAGTTTTAATTTATAACTTACATATATATAAGTTATATTTTATATTTATAATATGTAACATAGTGAATATTATAATAGTGATATAAGTATTCGAGACTGATAAAATAAGTTATAAGTGCTGACACTATTTACGATTGTTTATTTTGGAATATTTCGTCGGTAAGTTTTTAATAGCTTATTATTAATGTAAAGAAGATTAATATTAATATATATAACGCAATAATATACACCGATAAATATTATTTAATTGTATAGTTGAAATAAATGCGTAAAGATTTTTTATGAGGTATGTAAAATTACAATTTTAATAATTTACGTAGAATGCTTGCCGCCATTTTTCTTAATTCATTTTTGTTAAGAAATGACAGTTATATAATATATAGGTTAGATAAATTATATTTATTAATATAATGTTTATATATTCGAAAAAATTTAAATATTACTGTAAAAATAAATATGTATAAATATAATAGTAACATTTATAATATGATTTAATAATACCTACATATATAATTATATGAAAATACCTACATATTTACAATTTATAAATATTATATTATATGGGTATTTTCGATGTCTGATTATAGAGACAATGTGTCGATATATTTAAATAAATATTAAAACGATATTAGGCGGTAATAATTTATAAACTATTTATACGATGGTCGGAGTTCATTGACCCTATGTTTTACTAATAACTGATCTTGGAGTCATAACAGACTGCTGCTTCGCTGGTACTGTTCTGTTCTGTTCATTTTATTATGGCGTTAGCGTTTCGCTGGTACTAATATACTTGGCTTAGTGAATTCCTATGACATTTAATTGTTACACCGCGATAGACGTCGTCTCGCGGTGCGCTTGCTGTGCATAAGCGATGCTTGTATAGAGCGTTTATTTAATATATCGGCCGACTTATATAGATCTCACAAATTAATCACCATCACAAATTACTATTCTAATATAAATTTTATATAAACTAGCATAACAAGTACCTTCAGAAAGACGGTCGTTGTTTAAGTAAATATCTTATTATGTGGAGAGTGGGGTGTCAGTTACATCACGCAGTATCTCGAATAAGGTCAATAATAGAGTGCCTTAGTATCATACAAGGTTCTCTCCGCCTACCCTGCTACCATATAACAAAAGCTAAAAAAAATTTTTTTTAAAAGTAAGTATGCTATAAACTACATTACAATATTAATTAAGATATTTAAACTGCAAAATACATTTTTAGTTTCACTTTCTTTCAATTTCCAAGATCGGTGTTGAGTGGCGGGTCTCAATGATACGCTTGGTCTTGATACCAGAGTAAAAATAAAAATAACTCACTTTCTCAAGTGGGAATCGAACACACAACCGTCACGTTTACGGTCAGAAGCCGTCCTGTTTTTGACAATTTGACATTGACAATTACAATAGCTAAATAGCGGCAAATAAAAATGCTGCCAATTTGTTTTCCAGAACATTAAAAATGTTTTTATCAAATTTCCGTAGGAAATGAAGTTCTTAAACGACTTTTCTCTTTACAATAACTATTTCGATTAAAAATGTTAATGAATGTTAATTTTAATTATCTTTATATATAAATCGTGCGTCGTGTCGTCGTGGCGCAGGGGCAGAAGCGAAAAACTGTAACGCAACGAATTTGGGTTCGATTTCCACTCGGTGGGTATGAAGTTTTTAATATTTTCATTTCTTCACTTTGGCAAGTCTTTTTTCTTTTTTATTCTGTGATTTAATCAACGTAGAATGATTCACCAGTAAACTATACTTATGTACTCTTTATAATACTCTGAAAGAATAAAGATGCGTATGTATGTCCTGTGACAAGTAAAAAGCGCGGTATTGAATATTGCCACTCACCTCGTTCGAAATCAAGGTATGTGGAAAACGGAGTGTCTCAACACTATGTAACGTGAAGCCAAAACAAAATATGAAGCAAAATAAAATTATCCACAAAACATATCGTTTTTCAAAGTCACTGAAACGTATTACGGATATACCTATAACCCTAACCTGTATCTCTTACACGTCATTACTCCGACGACCCTCGACAATTTTTATTCAAAGTGTTATCTTTATTTAATATATTTATGTCACCCCTGGCTCGTTATAATTTTTTTTCAGCTTTACACTGCATCCCGCATATCGTGGGATCGATAGAATCGATAGAGGAAATCTAGAGATAAGACACTCCGATCACCACTTTCCGCTCAATATTTGCGGTGTGGCGTATTGAGTGGCGAAACTCAACATCACGCGTTATCTTGTTAATAGAGCGAGTACAGAAAGTGTTCCAAGTGTGATCGAACCCACAACGTTCTGTAGCTGTTCCGCTGCGCCATGTCGGCCTCCAAGGCAATTTTACGTATAACAGAGAAGGTGATGAACGCAGTGCTAAGACACTGTTTTATACTTTTTACTTAGTATAGAGACATTCATCTTTCTTTCATTCTTCTTCTGTATTACTCTACATTTCGCTGCTGTGTAATCAAGCCTTTCCGCGTCCATCTCGTATGAACGGTGTATACCAAATACTGAAATATACCTTTAACATGATTTTAAGATAGAATATGAAACTGAGGCCGGTCGTGGCGCAGAGGCACAAAGTGTGACTGTAAAATCGACTGGTTGTGGGTTCGGGGATCGAACCCACAACCAGTACTCGAGGAAGTGAAATATTTATTTACATTGATATTTTCATTTCTTCGCTCTGGTGTCGAGGCAAAGCGCGGCGTTGAGTTCCGCCACTCAGCACGCAATGCCTCCAGAATTCGGTGGAAAGTGGGGAACGGAGTGTCTTAACACTAGGTTCCCTGTGCCTATCCTGCTGTGTGCGGAATACAGCGTGAAGCTGATTTAATTTTTTTTTAATTTAATATGAAACTGATAAAAAAGTTTTTACAGATTTATTCTTATTTTGTTAACATCAAAACGAACTTAAATACATAACCATTACAAAAATTGAATACTTTTATTCAGTTTATTTTTTTCTCAACAATTCTTTAAAATACTTCAAAGAAATGAACATTTCCACTTTTGTTTCAAATTTTATTATGTTACAAGATATAAAGCCTGACTTCCTTTCTAATTTTCGTATAGCCCGCGGCGCGATGAGCCAGGTCCTTACTGCGTCTACTTGAATTATTTATAAAAAGATTAACTAAATACGTTCTCTAAGGAATATTACTTTCGGCGGTGTGCTCAATTGTTAATAATTGTGTTATAACAATAGATTTTTGAAGTTGTCGTATCGAATCGGGATAGCAACTGACCGTAAAAGCGATGGTTAATTGTTGGATTCCCAGTTGGGAAATTAATTACTTTAATTTCATCGCCGTGGTGACAAGACGAAGAGCTGCGTTAAGTTTCGCCAGTTAATGCAAATTAAAAGTTAAATTTGGAGGATGCAGTGACTTAAAAGTAAGTCTTCTACGCATTGTAATGAGGCATACTGCGTGAAATTATCTATCTTGTTTATTTATACGAGAAAAAAGACGTACGTCAATGGAAGGAAAAACAAACAAACTTCAAAGTAAGCTCAATAATAATATGGTTTTCACAGATGAAGAAAGTTATCATTTCGTTTTTATCATAATTCAATATCATTGTAACTTTATTGTGGTCACGTGACAAATATCACTTTGGGAGACATTTTGAATTCATATTTATATTTGTCTAATTAGATAAAGTTTGTCAAAATAATGGTTATGACATGAGTCTCTAAAAAGCACATCTACTTCCTCCGCAAAGTTGAGTGAATGTAGAAAGGCGGTCCTGACACTCGTTTGCCTTGTAGTTCCTAAACAAAGAGTAAGAATGTTAGCGTCCATACTACAAATGCGATAATGGAGTGCTACAGCATTCAGTCCGTTCTCCCATCGTGCGGGTACAGCTTGAGCTAAAGTAAAAAAGTTATACTTTTTTGTATGCTTTAACAGAATTGCAGACTTAAATATTTGATATCAATTCCGGCTTGTTACGTCAGCAAGTTCTTGAGACAACAGTCTCTACAGACCCTGTCGGTCTCGGTCAAACAATAAAGTGATTCTATATGGTTTATTTTTTACGATTGAGGAACCCGAAAAAATAACTATCTATACACGTAAATAAAGCCAACGACATGAACAAGTTAAGATATTTATAATAAACATATTTGAGGGGTATCGGTCTTTTCGGTCCATTGCCCGCGTTATTCTGCTGTTTCGCCTAAGGCGATGTTTTTACTTTCACATAAACTTATGTTTAGAAAACTATATACGCATAATTTTTTTAGCTCCACCGTTTTTTTTTTTGCATATAGCAGGATAGGCAGTTGGAATCTAATGTTAAGATGTTCCGTTCCCCGTAACAAATGCACTTTGTCTACTATAGCGAGTAAATTAAATAATTTAAAAATTATAATTCCTAGTATCCAGTATTAAACCTACAATCGTCGTGCTGACAGTCAAATGCTGAGCCAATGCGCCACGATAGTTTCTATACTTATATACATACGAGTATGTCTCTCCACTCATAAATTTTATGAATGAATTCTCGAATATTGAATGGAGGAGCTGAACGCCGCGTTTTGACTGGTTACCAGAGCGAGGAAATGAAAATATACAAACATGTAATTTCCCAGAGTGGGAGTCGAATCCACGACTGTCTCACTCACAATGCACTACTTCTACCTCTACGCTACGACGGTCTACATAATTGATGACTGATTTCTTATGAAAGAAATCTGACTTCAAGCAAATATTTCCAAATTGCCCACAATAATTGTGGATTGGACTCCCACTTGTGGGATTAATTATTTTCATATCCTTGCTATGATTATAAGGCAAAGCATAATTTTGAGTTCCGTTACCCAAAATACAATACAATGTCTAGAAACAATTAATACTAGGTCACCACTGCCTATATAGCGTGAAACTAATAAAATCTAAACAAAAAATACATTAAAAGAAAAAGAAACAAATAAAGTTACACAGTTCAACAACAAGTCTATCTAACTTTGTTTATATGTAAGTAACAATCCCCCATCCCCTCCCCCCCATCATCGCTCGGACCGAGACATTTATCAGGGTCTTTTCTTATTTCGTTAGTTTCCATTCGATTTTCATTTTATGCAAAATTCGATCCAATTTTCGGGGGTAGGGGGTTCGATCCGGGATAATGCTATAGAAGAATGATCTAAATTGAATTTTGTCAAGGAAGTTGGGCCCGGCTAAGCTCCGACCTTAGAAATGCCGCTTACTAAGGCCGTCTGTACAATGCGATTTTAAAAAGACATTCTTAATAGAACTTTGTTATCTTTCGTTTTGTGTAAAAATGACTTATACATAAGCAAATTTTGTTATGGATTTTATTTTAATAAAAAGATATATGTAATAGGCAGAAATGTGCTATAAATTATTTCACGGTTTTAAACCTACCTGTTAGGTAGACCTTCCAAATATCTAACGAAATAGCTAGATAGCCGGATAGCCACAGATCTGGACTCAGTATATTAAAAAAATGTAATAATAAGTATCCACTGTTAAACCTACTTACTATATGAGATAAAAAATTGTAACACCTGCATTTATAAAAGTGGTTTTTAAGCCTTTTCCCACCTAGAAGGGTCATCAAACAGATAATAGTATCAAAATAGTCCGTCCTACATTTTCCATCCAATAATTTTTTTTTCTCTTTGCCACTACCAGGTACGTTCATACCAGGTTGAATAGAAGTCCAAAACGCTACGGTCTCTAAAACTTTTCACCTCATCCACTGTAGTTAATCTCTTCATATATGCTTCCGGGCATTTTAAGTCAATTACAATTATACCCTAAACACAATATTATTACTATTTATATGTATTTACGTATGCGGCGACCCTTAAAAGGCATCGAGTCAGCAAAATGATTCTTGCTCGGTTACGCTTTTTATTAAATTTTTTCGCGATATCCCGCTTGAGAGGACCAGTGACGCGTGGATGCGTCGTCAAATTACATTCATTTATAACAAAAATTTCTAATAATAATAAAGTTTTAAGATTTATTTAAAATTTTTATCGGCTTATTATTTTAATTTAGATTGTCTTATGGACTAATTAGATACGTGAGATATATATTACTATCTATTGCTTATTATTTTGCAATGTTTATAACTATTTTTTTAACTTACAAATTATACTATTTTAGCTTGACAAAGAGACAGACAGAGAAAATCTGAGAAATCCCGTTCTCATTAAGACATTTCCGTTACCCGTTGTCGGCCAAATTCTGGAAACATTACGTGTTTAGTGGCGGTACTGAGTTAATAAAGAGAATGAAAATGCAGTAATATTTTAATTATTACAGTGTAATTATGATGGCTATCTGCTAAATGTCAGTATAAGCGGCGATTACTGTCAATTTGTGATATTGCTCCGACGTTAATGCTTAATGAGAAAAACTTAAGGATACATCAATAGGGATTTGCAAATATATAGATATATACTTATTTATAAAACGTATAAAAAATTTAATGTAGCGGGATTTGAACCCGCACCAGCGGTCTGAGCTCTTGGACGATTTCCAAGAGGCGTTTTTTAAATAAGTATTTTTCTTTCCTAAGTGTAGAATAGCACTTTAAAGATGTCAAAATACATACATATATGTACATATATTAGGTTTATGTATCACAGGCAATAAATATCGATATTATTTAGTCTTACCATAAATATTGTTACAAAGAAAAACACAATTTTTTATTGTACGTATCATTTATTACTATTTCGGTTTGTTAATTTAATACATTAATATAAACTAGTAAAAATATGTATTTAAAACTTCATACCCTTTTCTAAGGTGGACTTGTGACTATGTTATAAAATCTAAAACACTGAATTTGACCAGACCAGGCCAGATTGTACAATCATGAAACTAAGTAATTATGGATAGCTTATAATATGACAATACAAGAATATCATCGTATATGTTATAAATGTAAAGCTTCGTGCATGTTCTGTAGCACTTGTAGCACAATTTTATATTTTTTAATCTCTATATATAAAAAGACAGTAAAATTTTTTTTTCTGTACATTTTGTAATTTTGACTAAAATGGATAGAGGGACACTTAAAAAGAATAATAGAAAGCAAAAAGATTTTTTTTGAATTTCTTGTCTGTCTGTCGATATTTATGTCCACATTTTTCTCTGAAAGTACTGAACCGATTTACTTAAAAATTTCACCAATTGCTTTGTTTTAACTCAACCTCAATACTAAAGTTTGGTTCATCAAAATTGGTTCATTAAAAAAAAAGTTATCGTCATTTGAATGAACTCAAGGTATTAGTTTGCCTGCGAATGTTATATAGCAATCGCGCTGATAAGATTCCTGGCTAAAGAATGACATTCGAAACGTCTGGGTTATATAACTGTTGATAAAAATATATATTTTTGAAGCACTACTATATAATATTTTATACAATAAAGTAAACAAAATCGAATTGTTAATAAAGATTACCTTCATAAATCATAACAGTTAAGTTTAAGTCGTAATTAATTCAACATAGAGAAAAAGAACGGATTGATCTTCAAAGAAATATCAAGTAAATACATAGATATTTTGGTTCATTTGTTCCTTTGAAATAAATCTATATAAAAATTGCCTAAAACATCCTTTCTACGTGTACTCTGTAATAACTATTTAGATATTTACCAATTGTACATTTAGCTAATAATATATGTCACTAATTTACTGTACAGGAGTTAATATGCAATCATTACAGTTATTTTACAAAGAATATTATAAATTTTTTTTATAATTACAAAGAATATTATGAATTTTTATTATGAATTTACCCAAAATAATAATTTTACATTTAAGGCTGTTTCTGAAGCAGTAAATTAAATTATTCACTGACATTAGCACATTTAACAGAGTTTTAAAATTATAATGAGACTTACATGACATAGGTAAAAAGAACGTAATGTTACAAAAATATATACGTTTAATAAATAATTAGCTATATGTATATTTTATAAATATCAAATATCAACATTGGTCGTATTTCTTAATTCAAAACAATCAAAAAATTTTATAGAAATTACGATAATGTAGTAAAAAAATCATATTAGAAGTCATTATAGTTGTCAGTCAATTCTGTTTATTAAATCAATAATTTTGTAGTTTAAGCGGGCGAAGCCGCGGGGACCGCTAGTGTATAATAAAAGCGTATTTCCTTAACAGACAAACAGACAGACCACAGACCAAGTAGACAATGTCTCCAAATTATGAAATGAAGAGCGGTGACATCAACGGTGTTTGCAAGCGTACTAAAATATCTAAACAATATATGCTTTTAATAGATATTTTTTATATTCAAGCAATTTTGGTCAATTGTAAGACGGATAGCCGCACAGTATTAAGTTACAGGCTAATGCATTTCGGTCACTGATCTCTAACGCCGCCGAAATATCAATCAATCAAGATTATTTTACACACTTATGCCAATTTTCCAATTTAGTTTTAATTTTTGCAAAAAATCATGATAGAAACTCGTTTTTTAAAGTATATCCCTAATATAAAGATCGAGCCTATAATTTAAATGTGTATAGCCCGATATTTTACAGCTTTTCTAATATTTATATTATCTTAATTATATTATCTTAATTATATTATCTTAATTATACATATATTTGTAATATTATTTTAAATATTAAGCTGAACCAAACATACTTATACATTTGTCTACTATATAATGCACGAAAAGCGTTTCGAATCAGACAGGAAATTGGACTGGGCCTTTTATCCGTTGAATTTTGTGAGAGCTTAATGCTACGTACATATTATACCTATTGCGGTATATGTTTTAATATATTATATTTGGGATCACATAAGCGCGGTGATATGACTGTAAGCGCTATAGTTGTGGGTATCGAAAATTATTTCGACTCGGGGTAATGTTAACAATTATTTTCTTTTCCTAGCTCTGCTTAAAATCTGCTATTCTACAAGAAAAATGTACAGAGTACAGAGAATCTTACTTCTAGGTTTCCTCTTGCATACGCTGTTTTATGCGGAGCACATTGTGAAGCTAACAAAATAAGTAACAATACCTTTGATAAACGGGGAACGGAGTGTCCTTACACTATAGTCCCTCAGCCTACCCTGCTGTGTGCGGGATACAGCGTGAAGCTGACTTTTTTTTTATTTATCTTTCATAAAAAATATTTATTTTCTTTTAAAACTGTGTAAATTCCATTTTCAGCTTGTAATTTTTTGTTACTCAAAAATTTAATATTTAAATAATCTCCTGTTTCAATTTAATAATTTAGAATAACAAAGAATTGTGCAATAAAAAAAAATACATCATTTAAAAAGCAAGTTTTCTAGAAAAGGATAATATTATATTATAAGCGTGCACTCTTGGACGGTGGCCAAGAAGTGCGGGTCGGCCGGAGTTTCACTGCGCTTAAATTTTAAAATATTTATTCTCACGCTGTATCCCGCAAATGACAGTGTAAATAAAAGGAACCTAGTGTTATTTAAAATACTCTTCAGTTTCCGATGAATTTCCGAGACATTAGTTGAGTGGCAGAACTCAACTCTGCGATTCGTCTACCAGAGCGAGGAAATGAAGATAAATTACACATTACCATTCCCCCGCGTGAGAGAGATCGAACTCACAGACGCTGCGTTTGCAGTTAGACGCTATCCCACTGTGCCGATTACGAGAACCTCAAAATTGTTTACTCAATATATCTGAAACCCATTTTTTTCGATATATTGATATAAATAGCTCCCATATTTCTTATATGATCGGTCAAATCACATCAAAGCTAGTGAAATCGCCCGTGAAACTGATGTGCGGTGGAATAATATTTTCTATACAATATTTTTATTTCATATATATATATGTTGTTGTTGTTGCATTTTGTTTTTTTATTTACCTTTACGCTATATTCCAAGGTTGGCACTCCATTATCCGCTTTCCGCCCAAGTTCAAGATATTGTAAACTGAGTGGCGAAACTCTGTATCCAGTGGGGATCGAACCCACAACCATCACGTGTGTAGTCGGATCTTGTCCCACTGCACCACGACGGATCTGGAAATGGTTCATAAAGTGTTAGATTACCCTTTATCCAACAATACCATTACCATTGGCAGCAAGGCACAAAGCGACGCTACTATCATTATAACCATAGATATAACAATATATAGAATAACCTTTATAATATTTTTATAATGATTTTGCTACTCACCTCGTACTGTCTTTAATGTCTATCAAAGAATCTTAACAATTAAAAAAGTATATTTAAGTAATACACGTGAGACACCCTTCGAAACAGTACTAGATGGGCAAATTATGGTTATTATGGGTTTTTATAGTTTCATTTTTCATTTTAATTTCATTTTAATTTTCTTTTTCTATTTAATTAGACAAATTAAAATGAAAGTTAAATATCTCAATTGCTCTTCTTTTTCTACAAATAAAATAAGAAAATAATAAATTTTCAACTCTACGTTTACAGTGGCAGTTCTATCTCACTCTACATGTCCATACTAAATCAAACCATTCAAAGTATGAATGGCCACAATAGCGTCTTGCAGTGATTGTATTCGAGTCAATGATTTACGTCCGATTTCAGATAAGTCTTTTCATGTGAATATTTCTGAAATGATACCCACTATTGTGTAGAATTGGCGATACGGGTCCGTTTATATTGTATGTAGATGTAGAGTCAATTATTTTTTTAAACACTGGTCATACTGTACACTCAAAAGTTGTGGGTTCGACAATCGTTCGGGATAAATATATTTTATTAAAGACTAAAGAAGAACATGCTGAAGTGGATTGATCATATAAAGAGAATGAGAGAATGAGAAACACGAGAATAACCCAAAAAAATATTTATGACGCAAGATTCAGTGTTGAGGCCGGTCGTGGCGCAGCGGCACGAGGTGTGACTGCAAAACCGACTGGTTGTGGGTTCGATCCCCACTCGAGGAGATGAAATATTTACTTAAATTTATATTTCCATTTCTTCGCTCTGGTGTCGAGGTTAAGCGCGGCGTTGAGTTCTGCCCCTCAACACGCAATGCCTCCAGAATTCGGCAGAAAGTGGGGAACGGAGTGTCTTAACACTAAGTTCCCTCTGCCTACCCTGCTGTGTGCGGGATACGCTGATTGTGAAGCTGATTTAATTTATTTTTTTATTCAGTGTTAAATGAAAATACAATTTTAGATCTAAGGTTGACTTTACCGAACTGATATAATACTGAAAGAGGGTCACAATATATAAAATTCCACATAACAGCAAAATCATGTAATGTAACTAGTATATAAAGTATTACGATGTTCATAGATTTAGAAGGTTTATCTGCAACTCGTGTGGCGAACGGATGTACGCTGCATAGAAACGTTGAAACGATCTCTGAATACGAAATATTATAATACTTAAAGCTAACCAACATACTATATAGAGTTGAACGTATGATATAGGACATTATATAAAATAAGATTATATTAAGACGCTGTCGTGGGGCAGTGGCACATCGTTGGCCTGTAAACGAAATAGTTGCGGGTTCAATCTTGATGTTCAAATATATAAAACGTGGTGTTATTTTGCCCCTAAAGTCGTAATGTTTTGAAATTATTATGTATTACATATTATTTACGTAATGGGGATGTGTAATATTAACATTTAAATAAAATAAAAAATATATATTTTACGAACCGGGGCGCGTGGGCCTGGGCAGGTAGTCCTGACTCGTTACGTTACTCGGAACGGGGTGAAGTCAGATGACGTCTTAGTACAACCGTGCAGAATGTATAGTATCTATAGTATATTTTTTTACAACTTTTAATGGTATGTCAATATGAATTTATTTAATATATTTTTTTAAATGTTCGTCATAGGTTCGAGTCTCGCTGTATTCAAATTGTTATACATTTCTTTGGTTTTGTATTTGGATTAAATTAATTTTCATATGTATGATTGGAATTTAATTTGAAAGATCGTGACATCGATTCTAAGTTAGGATTGTTATGGGATTACGTGTTTTTAATTACGACAATGTAAATAAGCCAAAAGTTGCTTACATGCCGGCCTCTTTGATCCTAGCAGCAGCAGATCAAACACAATAGCAATAAAAACTGGACTTATTTTAATAAAATTTATATAGAAAAAAGAAAAATCATTCTAAGACAAAATTAAAATGACAATCTAAAAAATAAATTCAAATATGAGTTAGTACGAAAAGGTTAATTGTCATATTTTCTTAATTTATAAAAAATACTTTTAAAAATTTCTTCAAGCTAGGGCGGGAGACAAAGTGCAATCTTAGGCGGGCGGGCGCCTTAAAGCGGTAATTACAGACGTTTATCTGCAGGTGTTGTAGCTAATTCCTGAGATACGGTAGCGAGGTGAAAAATTACTTTGCTAAAACACGAAATATTTAAAATTCACTTCGTTCAAGGTAAAATATTCGTAGCATTGTGCCTCTAATTGGACATTGTTCTGTATTATTAATTGTGCTCGTTTCGTAAGTTTTGTAAGGGTACATTTTTGTGCAGGTTTATTGTTATTATTAAGAAAAATATAAAGTTTGTATTTATAACTTAAAACTATTTAATAATTCGAGATACAGAAAAAAATGTAAATGGTGAGATAATGATTCAGTTGGCGTTGAGTTTGCTACTCAACACTCGAAAAATTTTGTTCTTAGCCCTAGGTTCTTTCTGCTAAATGCAGCATACAGCGTGAAGTTAAAAAATGAATCAAAATTAAAATCAGCTTCACGTTATGTTCCGCACTCAGCACTAGTGTTAATACACTCCGGTTCGCATTTTTCGCTGAATTCTGGAAGCATTGTGTGTTGGTGGAATTAGAAAAATTGTCCATATTTTTTATCATATCAAAAATGTCTAAAAAAACTTGTATTAATTGCAAATAAACCGTAAAATTCCTTAAATCCATAAAAGAAACACGAAATACATAACAAAATATATGTATTCATCATGATAAACGATCTCAATGTAAATATTATCCCAACAAGCAATAAATCTAGGCAAGATTAGATCTAGACTCCAGTGTATTGAACACTAGAGGTGCCAGAGAGGCCCTTATCAATCATGTATCAGTCATTAATCACAACAGCACAAGGGATAACTTGCTTACAAGACGGTTACGCGTTTATTGATAGCAGGTGACTAATAGTTTACTTGGTGTATTTATTATTTTATAATAAGATCACTAAATCAGAGGCCAGTCATATGTTGACGTGACGTGATGGGTTGTGGGTTTGGTTCCCACTCGAGAAAATTAAATATATCATTTTCTTTGCTCTGGTATCGAGGCAAAAGCGCAGCGTTGAGTCTCGCCATTCAACACGCAATACCTCAATAATTCAACTGAAAATGGGGAACGGAAGCGTCGTAATGGGTACGGAATGTCTTAACACAAGCGTCCCATGAGGTTCCTTCTGTAGGCAGAAGCCTTTCTAGATAAATGAACACACAATATTTTTTTATTTTGAAAAAGTAGTTCGTGAGATGAAAGCGATGAACCAAACAAACTTCAGCTTTATAATTTTAATAATAAATTGAAGTATGAAAATCTTATTTTTCTTTTATTTTTTTACATTTTTTTATAATTTTTACCCAAAAATGTACATTATAAGTGGGTAACATATCCGAGATAATGTTATGAATAACTAATCAAAACGCTTTCAAAAAGAGTCTAACAATACACGAGACAACAGATATTGAGTCCCCTTAGTTGTATTTGAGAAATATAATATTTTAGTATCCATTTAGTTAAGCCGCGTTATGTTCAGCTACCAGCCTGGTAGTTTACTTAGAATATTGACACAATGTCTTACTTATAATATTATATAGATTTAATCTCTACCCACGACTTACAATAAACTAAGATATAGCTGATACCAATTATATCTTTAAAGTACAAATCGGGTGTTACAATAAACCTACTGTTAATTGATAACAGATTGTAGGCACCGTTAGTCACCGTATGGAGTCTATTGTGTTTAATGTCCATTAATTATATAAATTTAAAAGATTTTTTTGTTTTGCTTTTGCCTCGTTACCAAAAGGAGGACAAAAAATATTAAATATTTCATTTTTTCAATTCAGAATCAAACTTTAAACATGTCGCGTTTACAGTTCCACGCTTGTGTCCCTAAGCCATGACGAGCTTTTTATAAAACTAAATAAAGAATTATAACTATGGTAATAGGGAAGTATTTCAATATGTAAGGTGGTTCTAGAGTCGTTGTTGTTCGAAGAAAAATATATTTAAAACAATTTCTTTTAATTCTGACAAAGCATGACAGCTCAATTCCCACTTGGAAGAATGAATTATTTTCAAGTTTTTATATATTACAAGTTTTTATTTTATTTATCAAATTAAGGTCTGCCACTCAACGTATCTTAAAAATTGGGCGAAAAAATTGTAGCAGAGTACCTTAACACTAGATTTCTTCTATGTATGTAGGTTACATGATTTTTTTTTTTTTTTATAAAAATATATTTTACCTTTTTCACTAAATATATGGGCCGAATTGCAAGTGGAAGTAAGAGTATATATTTGGCACACACCGAAATAAAACTTGAAGCGTTGTATTGATGAGTACTGACACCATTTTAGTAAATACGACCCGTACTGGGATTATATGAGTATATGCTCTCGTAATATAAAATAGAATGAAATGATAATACTTTTTTAGAAAACGTTTAAAAATTGGCCAGAGGCCCGTCGAGGCGCAGTAAATGGGGAACGGACTGTCTTAACACTAGTTTCCTCTGCCTACCCTGTTATATGTGAGATACAGCGATGCTAAGAAAAAAAAGTGAACGTATTGAGATTTGAACCCGCACCTCTTGGAAACGGTCTACCATGCGTTAAATCTATAAACATACTTTTTTCCTACATATACGCTATACATGACACATATCATGACAGGCAGAAACAACAGGAACCTAGTGCTTAGACACTTCGTTCTCATTAAGTTCCGTTTTCAACTTATTGGCGAATTCTAGAGACATTGACTGCTGACTGGTGGAACTCAACGCCGCGTTTTGTATCGTTACCAGAGCGAAGAGTCGTACTAACAACCTTTTGCATGTACAGTGGACCACTGCTGGCCTCACTCATACTTTTAAACGTTTTCTAAAATAATATTTTTGTTAACTAAATAGCACATTATTATAATATAAAACTTTAAAAATGTTAAAAATACATTAAATTGATAATATTTCAGTTTCAAAATCTAATTGAAGATTACATTTATTTAATATATTTTTATTTTTATTTTTACAGCTCTATATTATTGCCACATTATTTTATTCACTCTCACCTTTACAATATATATCATACAAATATCGTAAATATACTATTATCGCTTATAAAAATAAAAAATTGCATCTAAAAATCGTATCTGCTACCACCTGTAACTTAGCCCACTCGCCGTCCACTGATTAATAGGGGCAACGCAATTAGTAACACAAAATAATAAAGGACACTCGCTACAACATTTATTCACGTTAGCTCAGATAATGCGAGATTCATTATTGCTAATGTGAATATTACATACATACAGACATACATACAATATGTCCATATATATTACTTGGTTATGGGCTTCATTTTCTCAACCTTTTTTTTGTTGCAGCACATATTTAACGATTTCAAAATTTGGCGGCAAACAAAGAAAATTTGGCGGCACACAAAGAGAAATTATTTACTACAACACACTGCATAAATAGTTTATGACAAAAAATTTTAAATATATGAATTTATTTTTTTGTGGATTTAAATATATATTCATGTTAAAAATATTTTTCTTTTTAAATGATATAATTTAATTATATTAACATTATTATATATTTGCAACATTTGGCGGCACACTTTTGAAATTAGGCGGCACACAAAAGTGCCACGGCACAGTGGTTGAGAAGCTTCTTTGAAAATAAATAAACTCTATACCAGTGGTATAGAGTTTATTTATTTTCAAAGAAGGATTTTTTAAATTTAACACTATTTTAAACTATTTTAGACGACAAACAAACCGAATAGGGTTCCCAAATTTAATTATCTCTTTTTTAGCTTCATGCTGTATCTCACATATAACAGGGTGAGAAAAGTAAACCTGGGAACGTAGTATTCAGACACTCTGTTGCCAATAATACGGTTCCGTTGTCACTTCTGGTATTACCGCCAATTTTTGCCCCTGACGCATTGTTGAGTGGCGGAATCCAACGTCGCACTTTGCTTACTTTTGCTTTGTTACCAGAGCGATAAAATGAGAATATTAAATATTTAATTTCCTTGAGTAGGAATCGAATCCATTACCTGTCGCGTTTATAGTCGCACGTTTGTGACTGTCCTGTGCCCTGCGCTACGTCGATCTCTCTTCTTCTTAATAATATTTTAATATTTACATAGTTGAAAAATAAAAAATCTCACTACTGACACGCTAGCAACGTAAAGAAATTGTAACAACCATTTAAGAATTTAAATAAAGGAATCTTACCAAAAAAAAATATTATTAATTTAATAAAATTACAATAGTATCAACCGAGTAGAGTTAAAGGCTAAACGTTGTAGTACGTTCGTTTAGTAGTGACCGCTGAATATTTGATTGGCTCCGCCGGAGTTAGCGTTGAGAGCGAATACAAGCAAAGTTTTGATCAAACAAGTCGCATTGCGGTACTGTGAGGTATTTGGGGTGCTTTTTTATTTACTACTTTATTACCTTTAAGATTTATAAATTGAACTTATCATTTATAGTAGGATAGCCCACGATGCTAATTCGGGATTTGCTCGAGCGTCATAGAGACGTATTGGGTTGCGAAACTTAGATGAAAAAAAGAAAAAATGTTATATAATGTATAATGTCATGTATGCCTTTTGATCGGTGGGGGGCGTGGCTATAGATTTTCAAAAATATGTAAAAACAAACTGTTGCATGGACATACTCGAGCGCGTCAGATATTGATATCCATCCATCATCCATTTCCTACGTATTCTTAAAAATGTATGGTATGTATTCTTTGATTGTTTCCATGATGGAGGTGGTCGTACGTAAGGGTTAAAAATGAAAAAAAAATCGAGCGCGTTAGATTTTTTAAGGGGATGTTAAGTGAGCCTAAAAAAATTATGCAATAATCTGATGGATGGATTTGGACGTACGTGACGCAAACTCGCAGCCTAAAAATGGGCAAAAACAATTTCGTCACTTTGAAATACTCAAGCGCGTCAGATTAAGATGTATGTGGTTCATCTTCACGCCCAGGACGTGATATTTTATAATCTGATGATTATCGGAAGGTACTTGTCTAATATAAGATTTTTTTAAACTATTGATCGTTATTAATTGAACAGCTGAAGAAATAGCATGTAAATAAAATGGTGTATATTTGAAGAAGAATATTTATATTTATAAGATCTTCGCTCTGGTGTCGAGGCAAAGCGCGGCGTTGAGTTCTGCCACTTAACACGCAAAGTCTCCAGAATTACTATACAAGGTTCCCTCTGCCTATCCTGCTTTATGCCGGATACAGCGTGAAGCTGATTTGATTTCACGCTATAGGAGCACGCTTTCATAGTTTAAAAAATAAGACCTAATTTACTGTTTTTATTTTTACAGGTAATCATTACTTTTCGTGAATTTTCCAGTGAGTAATTCAAAGTTACTTGAGGACTGCCAGTTTTGGTAAGTTATTTCACTCAAAGTAAAAATACTTGACCTGTCTTCAAATTTTTTATTAAAACGAAAACAACTTTTAACTTATTTCAAATTTTTGAATGTCTTCATTTATCAAATAATGCTTTTGTTAATTCAGTTTTATTCTTGTTATTATGTTATTCTCCGAGACCGCCACGTTTCCTCAGTCGCACTCTTTTGCCACTTAATATAATTATATATGTAGATATATTATATTTATTAAATAGTCCATATTTTCATATAGATCCAAGAACCAAAGGTTGCCTGGAAGAGTTTGCTTTATGACATAAGGCAGCCTTATTGTACTTTTTGTTTTTATGTTTTAAAGTGGATTAAAAATAAATTATTTTGATAACGTAATATATCCTTATCAATCCTCGATTAGTGATTGTGCAAATAAATACCAACGTATAGATATACTTTTTTTTGCTTCACACCTGCGCGGCAGTGGAAACCTGGGAACCTAGTGTTAAGATCTCCGTCTCTACCTTCCTCCTCATTTTGGAGACATTGTTGACAACACCGCAAAAAATAATATTTATATATCTACTTATAGATATACGATAATATTATAGATATACATAATTATAATATACAAAAATATATGATAATTCTTTATACACAAAGACCTACTCAAGTATATTATTCAAAGCTGTAGAAAATTTGAATAGATTTGCATTCATCACGAATATTGCGGGAGTTCGCTAAAATAATATGAAACATTTTAATTATTCCTGTTACGGCGTAGTTTTGAGTGCTATTAGTGCTAATGAAATTGCATTATATTACATAACATAATATATTTTATTATTTTTTTTGTGGATAGAGAGAATTTAGTGATAGATAACTGCTTTCTGTTAAAAAGTTAGGCTAAGGCTTAAGGAATGTGTAGTGGCCACACAAGAAAAAATATTCATGCATTATATAAGATATAAGAATGAAAAAACAAAAAATACATACTTGCAAAACAAAGTTGGAGTTGAAGCAAAAAAAATACACTTTTACATTCTTCTTCTTCTTCTCTGTCGTAACACTCTTGTCAGAGCGGTCGTGGTCATCACAAAGTGGCATTAGGGGCAGATGTTATACGCCTCACAAATATTCGTCACTTATGTCTACTGGCTGAAAGCCTGGTACACTCATGTAAGGGACCCCCTACTGCAGCTTTAATTTGGTCGGTCCAACGCATGGGAGATCTTCCTCGCCCTCTAGTTCCTTCCACTCTGCCCTGCACGACAAGGCGGTCGATGGAGCTACTTCCTCTACTTGACTTTTACATTACTGTACTGTAAAATATAGCAGGTACAAAAAAATTAACATAACATTCTTTTTTACCATTATGAGATTTTTTTATGTTTTTTAATTGTTTTTTTCTTTTCATGCTACATTCTAAGGGCCTGAAGTAATTCTGACCACGTTGATTAAATCGAAATGGTTAATGCATTGTAATATAGTCTTCTTTGATATTTAACTATGAAACACAAAAAAAAATTAACCCAGTATTAGTTTCTGTAAATACGCTGATCTCGGATCAGCGTATTCACAGAAACAAACTATGTAGCTTTATATTAGCAGAGATAGTATACTTACTCTATATGTGATATACATAATAAGGCCTATACTCGCTCGTATATCACAAAGGTCGGATTGTTATTTATTCGTGTGGCATCTGAAGTATGAATGGACGTTTAAATAATTAAAGCGCAGGCGTTGAGTTATGGCGCGCACTTGCCATGTCGGTGTGCTTTAGTGGATAATTTGTAAGTTAGCAAATTCTTTGATTTTTTACAAATCATAAAAATTATCTACAACGAAAATATGATGTATCTACAGAATATAGAGAAATAGAAAGAAAAAATTGTGGTCAAAAGTTAAAATAAAAAATAGCGTGCTGTGATATGATTTTTACTTGCGGAAATAAATTCCTTAATTCCGCCTATTTTTGACACACTAATTTTAATTCTTCTTGAATTAGCAGTGTATCAAAAATTGGACAATGCGTGGCGAACGTCTTAAAACTACGAGTAGGTTCCCTTTGCCTACTCTGCTTTATGCAAAATAAAGCGTTAACAATGTAGCAAGTAGCGTAGTTGATAAATCCAATACAACACTATCTTTACAGGCCATAAAATACTCATGCGGTGAATGCTTACAGCATCCATACCTTCCAGGTGAATTTCGCCTACACAAGTTTTTTTGCTTCTCCCTGTACCTGCATGTACTCGTAGCAGGGTAGGCAGAGCTAAACTAATGTTAAGACATTTCGTTCTCCACACACAACCAAATTTACGAGATAAATTTTACATATTGAGTAGCGGGACTCAACATAAGTAAATAAAAACCACTCATTACTCCTAGTTAGAATCGAACTCACAACAGTTGCGTCGGCCCACGATGAGCTGAGCCTATGATGCCTCGCCACGACGGCTATTATGTTTTATTGTCCTAAATTTCCATATTTTATACAGCCCCTACTAAAGGCGTTAACTTGGTTGTCACACGTGGTGGCGGTGCGTGGGCGAGTGCGTTGTTGGCACTCGTTATAAAACAAATTAGCACCTCCAACTAAATGTCTTAAAGGTATTTCATTTATATATCACCTTAGTAATTATACATTTCAAATAATTTTAAATGATAGACAGCTGAAATTGTCTTGTTGCGGACGTGATTGTCGTGGGTTTGGTTCCCATTCGTGAAATAGTAATAGAATAATTTTAGACATGCGTTTCTGAATCTAAAACTGTTGTTACTTTGTAATGAATAAACATACTTTTTTAGAAAAGGTAACACAGGCAGGTATATTTGAACGGAGCCGAACTTGAGCACGAAACATTTTTGTGCTGTCCAAGCGTTATGAACACTGAGCTTTACATCGAAATGCTTATAAGGTTGTTATAATTTATTTAAAATATTGTTAGAATCTATATTAAGTTTTTAAAAAAATTGGCGGAACTCAACGCCGCGCTATGCCTCGTTAATAGAGCTAGGAAAGGAAAATATTAAATGTTTAATTTCACCGAATCGGAATAAATCCCACAATCTGTCGCTTTTACAGTGCCAATCTTGTGCAACTGCGCCACGACTCAAAAATGTATATAGTTATATTTGTATTTTTTTTTAAACTTACATTCAATACGATTTCTGGGTTGTGTGTTGATCCTCTAAATTTACTTTGACCTAAAGTTAACATAAATAAATTCAATTGACTAAAACTATGTTTACATCTATAAATAGATTTAGTCAATTGATTTAGTGAAACATAAATACAGTTTCCACTATAATATAAATTATAATCAAAGCTAGCATTTCCTGCTCAAAACTAAATTTAATATAAAGCAGTTTAACTTACTGTAAACATTCAGCATGAAATTGATTGTGTCAATGAAGCCTGATCAATTATTTGTATAACAATTATAATTAGTATACGAGTACGTATACTTGATAAAGCAAAAGAGTGTTTTGGTTGAACGCGCTCAGCAACTTCTGGAACTTCTGGTCCGAAGTACGAAAATACTTTTGTCTTGGAGAATCCACAGGCTACAGGCTATATTATAGTATTCGATGTCACTCACTGAACATATGGTTAGTGTTACATCCATCACTCAGAACTTATCACGCTCACGTCCCACGCGTCCCACGCGCAACTCTTGAATGGGAATCGAACCTACAACCAGTCACGTTTACAATCGCGCGCTTATGCCCTTGTGTCATGACTAGCCTCAAGACAGATAGGATAGATGAAGTCGTTCATATCTCACACACAATAAAATTAAACCAAAAAACACAAGCAAACCCCAAAACCAAAGCTAGTTTTACAATAAACAAAAGGCAATAGTCCATTTCCTGTTGCGAAACCTTCAAACTTCGTATACAATGTTAAATTAGTTCAGTGTTTCACCAAACGAGGTAAATACTTTCGTAATCAGCTCGGACTCAACTCGGAAGCATTTTGTTCTTACAATTTAAATTGCTTTCGCCAATGTAAATGTTGGTCGTCATAACTTTTGTATTTCCGCTACTTTTGTGTAAATTAACTGTTAGTTAGCAAAAAGGTAGCACAAAATACCGTAGTGTTGAGCGCTCCGTTCTCTTTGGCTATCTCGCTATTGTACAGAGGTAGCCGTAGTGTGTAGCAGTGTAGTAGGTGGTATTTAAAACAACTTCTGATTAGTTGGTTATTAGTGACTGCGGGTAGTGGTGGGTAAAAAAACAGTATCACGCTTTTTCTCGCAGAAAAAAATATGTACGGGAGACTAGCGGCTAAGATTAGAGAATCGGTTTTCCACTTTTCAGTCAATTTTAAGATGTTACGTGTTGAGCGCCGGAAACTTTCGGAACAGCTTTTGCAAATGTTACATTATATATTGTTATACATGTACATATATTGTACATTTTTTGTCTAGATACACAAAGTGTAATCGATTTTAATAGTCATTTTGTAATGTAACTTTTAGAATGAAGAATGGCGAACGCGAGAACGAAAGTGTTCAATAGAGAACGGAGTGTCTTAAAGCTGGTCTGGCTTATGGCTATAGAAGTGAATTGTTTAATATTTTACTTTTTTTATTGCCGCATATGGATGTAAAATAGTGTTACAAGAATTTTCGAAAAAAATAGTTTTTTACAGTTTATACGTAGTTTTATATGTACATACGTTAAGAATAGAATAGAATCATCTAGAAATAGCCTTTGAAACTAGCTCATCCCTTATGTTTTCATATAGAACATGTGCGTATTGAGGTGTCAATATTTGTTGTGACCAAGTTGGGAAACTCTAAATTGGTTATTAAAGGATAAACCTCGCAACATAAGCAAAACGTTTTAATGCATTTATAGTTCAATGACGATTGTTGCGAATATTTCAACTAAAGTGAAATCTCTTTTCGCATTATTTTCTGAGTCTAAGTTCTGCTATTTTTTACATATATTGAAATCACGGTAATATGAAAGAGTGGTCTTAAAGTCATGATCTTTTTTCGCTACAGTTGCTGTCTTTTTCGTGTTATCTATAATTTATTTAAATTTTCGTATAAGAGTGCAAAAAGATACTAAAATATATGTATGAAAGATTTTTTATTTATCGAGTAAAATAGTAATTATGACATGTTTACCTGTTATTACTCTGGGACTCTGAGAAAATAATGGCGAATCCATATCCTAAGCAGTCGTAACTATCTTCACTGATATTTTATATTTTAACCTACGTACGTTACTATTGTACCAAATTTGGCACACTCAATTTTGGAGGGATTTTATATATAATATGAAATCGTTATTTTGTTTCATGATAAACATTTACCTACTGTTATATAAAATATTAGTATTTATTTGTTATTTTTCTATTTTGAATTAATATAAAAAAAAACATATGACTACCTCCACTATTTTATTACACAATTATACGAAGCAGTTATACGAATATTTATCAAATTGTTAAATTTTGTAACAAAAAATCTTTAACTAAGTGTTCCCAAATTGGCACAGCGGTAGAGAATAGGTTAATCCTATATGTAGAATTTTAAACATTACACCAACATAATAATATTTCGAATGACTTTTAAAACAATGTACATATATTTATACATTGAGTTTAAGAGTTAAACGTCAGTCCAAATAATAATATTTGTATTATACAGGAAGTCAAATAAATTTGAATAATCAAATTTATTTGACTTCCTGTATAATACATACGCAGTGACCAATGTGGCCAGTTCTAATAACCTGTCCGTCAGTGTTCATACAGAATGAGAACAGTTCATTTTGTTTTTATAATGTTTATTATAAAGCTGCCCTCAATTAAAATTGTGTTCACAACTTCATGCTTTAATATAGCAAGGTAGATAGAACAAAGTTAGTGTTAAAAGTCTCTTTTCATGGCTTGATATTAATTTGAACTTGATACCTTGGTGCGATCTCGAAGTAAATGGTCTTGACAGGGAGACGTTCAGATGGACAACATACTGAACTTATATGGATTTTCCACTTGAGGTGCAGAAACCAAAAATTCCCATACCGTGGTGGTATCACTGACATTGTTGCACTGTACAGCGGGGGATATGCGGGCTTTAATTTAATTAGATTAGATTAGGTTTCTATATGGAATTCAAATATGTCTAAAATACTAAATGTACCTCAAAATTATATATAACAGGTTGCGCAGAGATAACTTAGTGTCCATATGCTCCAATCACCGTTTTAAGTCTTAATGCGAACGGAGTGTCTTTTTACTAGGTTCCCAGGTTCCCTCATTCCTTGCTAAGTGCGGGATATAGCGTCAAGCTAAAAAAAGAAACTAAAATAGTTACTAAAATTCACATTTCTCAGGAAACAATTATTAAAAGTAACGAACGAACATATCTTTTCGAGATATTATATGAGAATCTACAACTATCTCAAAATCTTAAACTTCTCTAATTTCATATAATTTAAAACGTTACAAAATAATAATTCTATGGCGCGTTAGAATAGTAAACTGACAAAGTGTTCTTGAAATACCAACTTTTAAATGCATTTAGAGAAATCGTACCTACGATTTTAGACCTTACAACTTGAACAATAAGGTTTTTATTAGATTTTAGTAAAATTTCAAGTGAAATAAGTATTTTAGTTTACTTATTTGAGTGAAACAGTCAGTGTAGCGAGTGGAGTGCTGTGTAAATTTGCGGTGGTCGTTGACGCTGTGGTGTCTAATACTTCATATATGGCCCTTCATAGTCACATTGTTGTTTACTGTTGAGGAGCTTTTGTAAGCTTTTCCTGATTTGTGCTTTTTGTATTTTTTTTTTAAATTTTCTAAGAATAGAAATGGTTATTAGTATTTTAGAAGTGTAGGTTCATGTCATGATTGAGGTTCATATTTTTTTGGATTTAGTTTAATAGAATATTTTTTAAATAATCTGATGAATATGGTTACAATAAAGAGTTATTAAGTAAGTGACTGTGTGCTTACTAAATACTTATAGTAATCAACTATTTAACTTCCCCTTTCCCCAAAGAAAAAACATGATTTAATATGTGGCAATGTTAATTAACTAATCTTGGCATACCGTTCTCAAATATAATAGAGAATATCAAGGAGGCAACAATCCCTGCAAGGAATACAATACTACCTTCTCCTATATATTCCTTGATAGACAAAACGTGGCGTTGGGTTACGCTACTCAACAAGCAATGTCTCGAAAATTGCACGGTGCATGGATTACGGAGTGTCTTCACACTAAGTTCCCTTTACTTACTCTGCTATTGAGAATAAAAACATACAGGTGCTTTTGAAAACAAAAGTTAGTGAAAGTTGACCGTCTAACACCAAGTCATAATATTCTAAAGAAAACAGAAAGTAGATACAAACAATAGACCATTCTAAAATTCATAATAAGTACTAAAATGTATATCCGTTTAGTACGCACAGTGCAGTGGCTGACTTTACCGATAATAATAAACTTATATTTGTTAAAGCTAAGCTGTAATGACAGTAACGATAAACAGGAATAACCGATATCTAAACAAAAGAGCTCAAGTTATAAGAGATTATTTTTTTTAGCTTCACCCTGAATTTTCCATAGAAAGAACCTTATGTTAAGATTTATTACTCAATTTCCATCCAACTGTTGATACATCATGTATTGAGTGGCGGATCTTAGCACCGCGCTTTGTCCTACTCAGGAGAGTTAGTTATAAGGATATTATGATATTTATGTAGGGGACGTAGGTAATTGATAAATACTGAAGTAGGTTTTTTTTAAAATAAGAGGCTATTAACTTTTTTAATAAATGAGAGGAGTAGCCTCTGGAAGTTACTATCTTAATTTTTTTATCTCCATTTTACTATAATAATTTTATACGCTGTACATAAAATGTATTTTATACAATAAGCTTTGAACGTTTTCTACTTATCGTTTTCCATCTTATCAAGATTTACGTAACTTTGTCAGTTTTATCCGTAATTTGTTGCTATTTATCTTTATGGCCATCATGGCGCAGCGGTATAGGCGTGTGACTGTAAGCGCGACGATAGAGTTCGATTCCCCGAGTATGAATGGAACGGAATAAATTTATTTAATTTCCTACCTCTCATAAGAACCGCTCGCGCAATTCTTGAAGGAGTACGAGTTGAGTCACAAAACTCGACGTCGCGCTTTGCTTAATTAGCAGAGTGGAGATTGAACCCTGAACCATTGGCTCTACAGTCGCAGGATCGTGCCCCTGCGACACGATGACCTCTGACAAATATAATTTTAATTACATTTAAAACTAAGTAAGTCAATTGTAATACCGCTTCTGCTTTATTCTTCATACTATATTGGCACAAACACAAACTAGCATTACTGAAGTGCAGTAGCCCGGTGTTAACAACAGTTATCTTGTAATGACTTCGATTCTCAAATTGATATACTAGTTTGGCTTAGCTCCCTGACTTTTAGTGCATTTTTGTAAATTATTCTAGACTATTACGGAATATGTAGGGAGATAGTAATGTAGTGTCGATTTTATAGCATTTTTAGTTTTTTTAAAGCAAATGCATGTTACTGTAATAGAAACTAGAAAATCTACGTACTATATTGAAGCTTTTATATAACATACATTTAATTTTTTTTATAACTGAGTGTCGTAGGTAGAAAGACTAGTGCCTAGAATTCAGTAATTCTGCCACTTGAGTAGTGGTTCCAATTCCAAAATAAAAATAATCGAAATCTAAACATATCTCCAAGTAGGGATCAAAAATCTACAACCATTGGTCTTACAGTCAAAAGCTGTCACGACGGCCTCGTGTAATAAAAAATATATGAAAGCTGATATGAATATCGGCTTTCATATATTTTTTATTATTTAGTTCAACACTATAGACACTTAATCCGTTCCATTTTTTACTTTATTATTATATCTAGTTTCCTTATCATATATATTAATCACATTATTGCTTTTATACATAAAAAAAATAATACCTATTATAAGAAAATATTATTTTTAACTTTACATTATTTTATAAAATTTTCTGCTTTCATATTTTATATCTATCATGGTTTGAAATCGAACCTGAAATCTCCGACCTTATAATCAAAATGATTAACCTCTAAACAAATAAATTATAATAAATTATTTAAT
Organism: Heliconius hermathena; assembly: GCA_013403705.1. Lineage (NCBI taxonomy): Eukaryota > Metazoa > Arthropoda > Insecta > Lepidoptera > Nymphalidae > Heliconius > Heliconius hermathena. The sequence continues at coordinate 312,135 of JAAIXJ010000144.1, read as the reverse complement.
AAAAAGAAACAATAGTCAAGTTGAGTTATTTCAGAAAACTATTAAAGATATGTAGGTACGTAAGTTTGATTGAAGGCAAGACGTTATTTCCTACAATAAATAATAAGGCAGCTCTGGAAATAAAACCAATTACCAGTGTGGGACCTTGCCAGTGGGTTTTCCTTTGTTTGCGCATCGATGAATTATAGAAATTACCCCTACGATGAAACTATAGCACAATATAATTACTATGAATCTTAAGTTATATTTTAGTAATAAAAATATCAGCTACTCGCTATATATAGAAGGCAAGTAGAGACAACCGACAAAAGTTAAAACAGTCCAATTTTTGAGACGTTGCTTGTAGAGGGACGCAAATCAATAACGCGCTTTATCTTATTACTAGAGCGAGGAGATGAAAAAAAAATATTTCCTTCGAGTAGAGATCAAAACCGCAACCATCGTGCCACTGCGTCATAAAGGTCTCATACTATGAGAGCCGGAGTCCGATATGAATATTACGTACTTCTAATTGCAACATTAAATTAAGAGATTAAGAACGTTCAAGTTGAACGTTCTTGTCAAGCAAATACGAGTGTTTAATGCGATTGCAAAATTTGTTTGTTACTTTGATTTATAATTACTTGTTTTGCTTGACCCATTTGATCGCATATAACATAGAGCCGTTCGAATCGTTGGGGGCCCAATGATCTGTGCAGGACTTGACACATTGGCTTTGCGTAGAGATGTATCCTCGCTGTGCGTTGTCTATCGCATTTATTACGAGGACTGTTCTGAATATTAAGCAAAGCGCGACGTCGAGTTGTTTGACCTGTTACCTGCCGCCGAATTTTCTAACTGCACAGTACGTCACAAACTTAATTATCATCCACACCACCTAGATATGTGGCGCTACACTACTGCGCGGCTTAGTAGGAATGTCCTTCCACGCGCCACTAAACTGTGGAATGGCCTACCTGCGGCAGTGTTTCCAGGTCGATACGCTCTGGGTACCTTCAAAAGGCGCGCCTATCTCCACCTTAAAGACCGGCAACGCACCTGTAGCTCCTCTGGTGCTACATAGGGTCGTGGGCGGCGGTGACAACTTACCACCAGTTGACCTGTATGCTCGTTTGCCTCCTCCTCCATAAAAACATTCATAAAACTCTCAAATTCTTAATTATTATATATTCGAATAAAACACAATATTCGACTTTTCATAAAAAAATGTATAAAAAAACGAGTGAAGAATTATTTAAACGGCAAGAGTTTCGTTTCATTTTAAAATTCTAAAATAACTATATTAAAGAATGAGATAGCGATGTACCTTTACAGACATTTATTGTCAGTTAAATTATAGATTATTCATATAATTTACAGCCCTATATGATTCAAAGGTGATGAAAGCTGTGTAATAGTCATATATCTTTTAAGATTTGCTAAGTTATCATTAATATTACACCATTGTAAGTGAATAAATAATACTTATAATTATAATAAGAAAACCTTCCTTAGGAAAGGAAAATTTTGTATCTGGTTTTAATATATGCAATGTTTCCGCTTGATAGAGCGGGGTGAATTCAGATATGAGATTTTTCTGAAAATTGTGGAACGTTTTAGTAATTCAACTATTACGGATTATTTATTTAATCTTTTTTCGAATTATTAAAATTCTATTATTTATAATTCTAGATTCTATTCTATTCTATTCTAATTAATCATTCTAGATATTATAATTTTAACTACCACTTCAGAATTTTTCATGATAACTTTGATGATCGGTTCCGACAGTGTCAGTTGAACACAAATTTGGCCTTTGTGATCCCGGCCTAGAATAGGATCATCCTGGTACTGGTGGTGTCGTAAGAGGCGACTAAAGTACGTATGGTAGAGTCACGTCGCCAGCAATGGCAACACGCATGGGCAGACTCGACCGGATCATTACCACGACGGTATTTAAAACCGGCGTGAAGTATATATATGTATAAAGCCACTGCTTTATGCCACTGTGTTTCGCATCAGGTAATAGCGGGCTCCGGCGCCCAACTCACTTTACAGGCAACGCTCCTGTAGCTCCTCTGGTGTTGCACGGGGTCGTGGGCGGCAGTAATCACTTACCATCAGGTGACCCGAACGCTCATTTGCCTTGTCTTTTCCATAAAAAAAAGCTTGCTGCCTCTAGCAAACGCGAGGCATATCAAATCTGGGCTGAGGCAGTGGTTACTAAGGATCCGGAGGTGAAAACTTCAAAAAGGAAGTATAACCAAGCCTCTAGGTTCTTTAAGCGTCAAATTGCCAGAGCAAGATCCGAGTATATCGCCAAAATTGGCGAGAAGCTTGAGAGCTACCCGTCCGGAACTCATCAGTTCTGGGCGCTCTCAAAGGCGGCACTTGGCAATTTTAGCACATGCACAATGAATGCACAGGAAATGACATATTGGTCCACACTTTAAAAGAGAAAGCCGATCTCCTGGGCGCTCTCTTTCCCTCGAACTCGACTTTGGATGACCAAGGAACAATGCCGCCGACCATCCCGCGGTGCCAGATGCCTGAGGTTAAGTTTAACCAATCAGCTGTTAGGCGAGCTCTTTGGACATCCACAAGTCGAGTGGGCCAGATGGCATCTCTCCCTTAGTGCTCCGTTCTTGTGCTCCTGAGCTAACACCGATGCTAACGCGTTTGTTTCGGCACTCTTACTCAGTCGGCGTAGTCCCAGACTCATAGAAGAACGCTCTTATCCACCCGATTCCAAAGAAAGGCGATGGTTCGGATCCATCTAACTACAGGCCTATTGCTATCACCTCCCTGCTCTCAAAAGTCATGGAGAGTATTATCAATAGCCAGCTCTTGGTTTATCTAGGGGTTCACCGATTGATTAATGACCGACAATATGGCTTCCGCCATGGTCGCTTAACCAGTGATCTTCTGGTTTACCTAACCCACCGCTGGGCTGCGGCTATTAAAAGCAAGTAAGAGGGCCTGGCAGGTAGTTTGGACATGGCGAAGGCCTTTGATCGAGTGTGGCATAGGGCGCTTCTGGCTAAACTTCCATTCTATGGGCTTCCCGAGAATTTATGCAAGTGGATCGCCTACTTTCTCACTGGGCGCAGTATCAAGGTCGCTGTCGACGGTTTTTGCTCCAGACATATGCCCGTGAACGCTGGCGTTCCCCAAGGCTGCGTGCTGTCCCCTACGCTGTTTCTTCTGCATATCAATGATATGTTGGAGGATTCTAGCATTCATTGCTATGTAGATGATAGCACAGTGGACGCTGTTTACTGCGGCCGCGCAAGTCTTTCTTGGGAAAACGCTGAACAGTGCCGAAATAAACTTGTGTCTTCTGTTGAGGCATCTCTCGAGAATGTCTCTTCATGGGGTGAAAGGAACTTAGTTCAATTTAACCCCCTGAAGACACAAGTTTGCGCGTTAACCACTAAAAAAATCCCATTCATCGTATCACCAGTATTTCAAAACATTACCCTTACAGACGCGCCCAGTATAATTATATTGGGCCTTAATGTCTCGAATGACTGCCAGTATCGCGGTCATCTGGAAAGCAAGGCCAAGTTGGCCTCGAAGAAACTGGGAGTCATCAACAGAGCGAGACGGTACTTCACGCCAAAACACCGATTGGCCTCATATGGAGTACTGTTCTCATCTCTGGGCCGGTGCACCCCAGTATCAGTTTGAACCATTTGATCGCATACAACGGAGATCCATTCGAATCATTGGGGACCCAATGATCTGTGAAAGGCTTGACACTTTGGCTTTGCGTAGAGACGTCTCCTCGGTGTGCGTTCTTAACCGCATTTATCATGGGGAGTGTCCTGAAGAACTGTTTGACCTGTTACCTGCCGCTGAATTTTCTAACCACGCAATACGTCACAAGTTAAAATATCAACCACACCACCTGGATACGTGGCAATCCACTACTGTGCGGTTTCGTAGGAACTTCCTTTCACGCGCCACGGAACTGTGGAATGGCCTACCCGCGGCAGTGTTTCCAGGTCGATATGGCATGGGTACCTTCAAATAGCGCGTCTATCTCCACCTTAAAAGCCGCAACGCACCTGTAACTCCTCTGGTGTTGCACGGGGCCGTGGGCGGCGGTAATTACTTACCATCAGGTGACCCAAACGCTCGTTTGCCTTGTCCTTTTCCATAAAAAAAAACCAACGTCACCTTGTATGGATAAAACAAAATGATCTATACAAGGTGACGCTTGATAAGTGATTTGTGCTCAACTGGCACGATCGGAACGCCATGACGCCATTAGACATCGCCATGCAACGTATAGTCTTCTGGATACTTCTTATTCTTTAAACGTTAAAATATTTAGCAGAATTTGAACTATGGGTGGTTTCATCCTTATTTAATTATAAAGTATTTTTCTTTCCTAAGTGTGGAATAACACTTTAAAAAAGAAATAGTAAGTATGCCAGTGATATTATTAACGCTGGTAATTTAACACTAAAAAGTTAACGGAACGGAATATTAAAAATATGTTTGAAATATGACAATTATAAAAAAAACACTGTTTCATAGTAAGAGCATGGCTTCTTCTACTACATCATAGTGAAAACTGATAACCCATCATTACCTATATTGCATTCATAGCGGCGAGCCCCGTGCCCCGTGCCTTGCATGGAACTGTCAATACGCACCCTAATTGACTTCTGCCCTCACTGATATATGATATTTTAAAATTATTGTGTTTGATCAGGCGCTATTAATGGGAGTTAGTTTTAATGTACATTTATGGGATTCATTTTTGCAAAACCAATAAAATATATATTTTTATGTAATTAATAGAGAACCACGTTAATGTAGCGATAGCCTTTCTGTTTATTTCTTGGTCCATTTTAAGATATTGCGAGTTGATAAAATTAATTTATGGCAATAACATAGTGTGGAGTTGAGTTTTAGCATTTAACACAACATATAATATATGTTGACTGCGGAAACAAATTGACTTTACTCTAGAATCGTAGTGTCTTTTTATTTTACATACTTCCTTCTGTCTACCCTGCTATGCAGGGAAAAAATATTGTAAAAAGAAAAACAAAAATGTGGAAAAGACCTAACAGAAATATGTATACACATTTATGAGAAAAATATTAATGTTTTAAATAATTCAAATAATCACACAAAGCTTTACAAGTGTGTACGATTCACCGGAACATTAGCTTAAAAGCTTCCCATCCACTGTTACAGCGGAGCAACGAGTGCGCCGTAATATTTGATATCTCCAGAGAATTTACTTTTGCTCTATACAATACATATGTACATCTAAGCATGAGTCCTGTATTTATATGAAATATATATTTTACTCGATCCAATCGTGGCACAGGGCACAAGCATTCGACTGTAAATGCAACAAGTTATGAGTTCGATTCCCACTCGAGGAAATTAAATGTTTAATATTTTCATTTCCTCGAACTTGTAACGAGGCAGGCGCGGCGTTTGGTTCCGCTGGTAAACACGCAATGCGTTAATAATTCGGTGGAAAGTTGCGAACAAAAACTGAGGAACGGAGTGTCTTAACGCTACATACCTCTGTTTATCCTGATGTACGAGTATGTGAGGTACAACGTACCTAACAACTTAAAAAATAACTCTCTTGTATAAACCAATACTCGATTTAACTCCTTTCTCACGGTATATTGGTCTTAAATTTTCTGTGATTTGTAACAGCATTGTTCTTCTTGTAGACAATAGCAATTACAAGGCGTGTAGGTGGCGCGGTACCTGCGAGGTATTTAGGTTCGTTATTTAGTATCGAAGCTTTGCTTTGTTTAGTTACCTAAAATAAATACAAATAGTAAATTACTTGTTTATTTTTATTATTAATATTTTAATTTGAATATGGCGCCATATTTCAGAGTTGTCTAGTTGATTAATTATTCACAAACTATTTGGACATGTTAGTATAAAGCTGAAGAACAATACATATTTTTTAAATCTTAAATTGTCTTTAGATAAATATATAGATAACGTGGAATGACGCTATATGGAATTTTTTATTTTCATTTCCCCGCAATTCTAAAACAAAGCGCGCGTTGAGTCCTACCACGCAATACATGTTGTCTGGATGTTTCAACGGAAGGCGAAGTTATACAATATAAACAAACAAACAAACATAAAACGTAATTCTGTAAAAAAAATTTTAAAAATTAAGTTTAAGTATACATTTTTATTTTACAAATAATGATTACTGACCATCATTACAAATATTATATTTCTAAAAATGTTATTCCAATATTTATAGTAAACGTAAAAACAATTCAACGTAGCGGAATTCGAACCAAGACCTCCTGGAAACCTTAAGGAAGAGGCGCTAAAATGATTACTCACCATAACATTTTTCAATGGCATCCAGTCGGTCGACCTGTGGTATTCCTTTTCTAATGGACTTCCTCCATTTACAGCAAATTGTTGAATGTGAGCGTCTAGACTGGATTAATAAGCTATTCACTAAGTAAGCGTCTTTGAGACTAGATATTTATTGATATATTAGCTAAAGATAAATGGCTTTCTTTCATGATAACACATTGCCAATTCCAAGCTATTATTAACTATTTTTTTAAATTTCCTAAATCTATAATCTAATAAAAATCTGTATCTCAATAGGAAAAAATGGAACCCTTACAATCACTTTGTTATCCGTTTGTCCATCTGTCAAGAGCATTTATGTCGAGATGGATGTACCGATCTGAAATTAATATCAAAGATTCAGGTCTGCGTTCCCTTAGAGCACATAATAAATCAAGCTTCTAAATTAACTAAAATATTTTTTTTATATTATAGAAAAAATCTTTATCATAGAAAATATTCACTCCCCTTCACTTTACGCCATAGGCAGAGGGAACCTAATGCAGAGACACTCATCCCAATTTGCGCTCAATCCAGACATTATGTGTTGAGTAGCGGAACTCAAAGTCGCGCTTTGTCTTGTTACCAAAGCGGAAAATAAAAATAAAACATATTGCCGCGTTAACAGTCAAACGCTTTGTCTCAATAGAAAATATTATATCGTCTAAGTAACGAAATTAAATAAATAATTAAGCATTTTTATATTTATGCTCATAAACAATTACAGCAAAACCTGCCTTTAATATTGAACCTGCAACCATCTCCCAACTAAAGTACAAACAAAATGGACAACTAGGTCACAACTACCCTCATTTTCTTATATTAGTCTATATTAAGTTAATAAAGAGGTGGAATATTCCTGAACCGAAACTATTCTCACATTCAATTAAACCGTCATAATTTCAAAGCTTAATTTGATATATAGCGTGAGCGAGATACCGTCCCAGTTGAAGGAAGTACAAGATATATGTTTTCTAGATGTGTCCTCCTGCATGTTTCAGCTTATATTATAAGTGATTTTTGTAGCTACATTTTGTATCCTTCATTTAGGGGGATAGGCCGAGGGATCTATAGAACTAGTGTTGAGATACTTAGTTCCGATTAAAATACTTCCGTTCGCCTCTTTTCGCTGAATTCTCAAGTAATTGAGTGTTAAGTGACGGACCTTAACGCCTCGCTTCCACTTGCTACCAAAGCGAGGAAATTTAAATAATAAATATTCCCCGAGTGGAAGTCGAACACACGGCCGTCGCGCTTACACTTTGCGCCACTTTGCTCTATGAGTGGGTATTCGCTTATAATATAAGCTTAAGCATACAAGCATACAGGAAAAAATAGCAGGTACTATATATAATGTGTAAGTCCACATACGTCGGTTTGCATGGCTTAGTGATTAAGGCGCTGAAATGGTTTCCAAGCGGCACAAATTCACAACCAGCTACGTTTCTGGCTATGTCACAAAAAGTCTATGAAATTTTATATATAATTTTCATATATAATAGGTAATATTTCTTTTGTTCACAAACTAATTTTGATAATTGATAATCGATAATAAATTAATCAGTAACTCCAAATCAATCAAGCCAAGTATTCAAAATAATTCCATTTATGTTCATATATATATATACGCCGAAATACGAATTTATAAAAGAAAATATATAAAAACTAAGTCATTTCTAGTCAAACTACGCTAGCTTCGTGCTTCCGGTCGAAGTTCCTGGATCAAGCGCCACTGAATGAACTATCCAGGGCACTATAAACCAATTGTTGTGATCTACCTGTACGTTGGTGATAATGGATGCTGTGTGTTTCATCTATTCTCATTTATCTGCTGAAAATGTGGAATTGATAAAGAGAGAGCGTCGCATCGTTGCGTAGTTGCGTAGTAGCACGTAGCTACTGTAAGCACGACGGTTATGAGTTCAATTTCCACTCGGGGGTATAAAATATTTCATATTTTTATTTCCTTGCCAAGCGCAATGCCTTGCATATTTGGTGGAAAGTGAAAAACGCAGGTGTCTTACTGTGGAACAGAGTGTCTTAACACTAGGTTCCATTTATCTATCCTGCTATGTGCGGTATACAGCGTAAAGACAAAAATAGATAAAGAGAAACTAATGATAAGACACTTCTCCGGAGTAATATTGTACTGTTCCCTAGGTCGTAGTTATGCAGTGGCACAACTTCTAATTTTAATTGATGGTTGGTTGCATGGTCAAATATTTGGGGAAATGTTTCTAGTTATTTTCGTTTTCTCGTTTTCCACTCAATTTGCATTGTCCCAAAAACTGGACAGTGCGGGGGAAACGATGTGTCACTAGATTCCCTCTCACCATCTTGATTTACGGGAAAAAGTGGGAAGCTTAATAACTTAACTTAGCTTCACGCTTTATCTCTTGCGGGGTAGTCTGAGAGAACGGAGCGCCAAACGCTACGGTCTCTACATACCTCTTTCGCCTCGTCCACTGTCATCAACCTCTTCATACATGCCCTTCGGGGGGTCCTCATGCTTTTTACGTGACCTTCCTCCAGTATCTTTGATACTGTGTTTTCGAAGGTCAACC